>OX030950.1:60896809-61311626 GCA_943735915.1 Pherbina coryleti
GCATCTTACGTATTTAGATGGGTTAGCCTGTTAAAAGCTGTCGAAGGCTGCCCAGTCGGTTATTCTTCATTCTAAAGTACTGTAAGCTAGGTTAGATTTAAAAACGCGGTTATGCTTAAAAAGAAAAAAAGAAATATTTATGTCTCAACATTTCTTCGACAAATAAATAGCTTTCTTAGATATTGGCGTTTTTCAATTAAAAACCTTTTTTTGCAAAAATAAATAATTGTGCATAAAAAGTTATTATTGGTATACTTTATGGGTTATCTCACTTTTAAAACGTTTCTAGCCATTTAAAAGAGTATTGAAATGAAATAATAAAATTATTGCTAAATAAATAAATTCAACTAAAAAAACAAGCAGTATAGCAAAGTTTATCACATCCGTTGAACTGCCATAAATAAAATATGACCTGCTAGTATATAATTCCTTTTCCCACAGGTAGACATATTTTTTTTTTCCATGTTAATAATTTAAAAAAGCTCTAAAAAAGTCAACATGAAAAATGCATAAATTGCCTGCGAGAAAATCAATCAATATATTCCAATCATAAATTGCACACAAAAATAAAAACATGCACAGCTAACAACAAAATGGAGAAAAAATGGAAATAAAAACGCAGATTTTTCGAACAGATGCTAAAGCGCCTGAAATTATGCACATATTTTCGTATGCATTTTTCATTTATCAAAATATGCAGCAGTACTTAGTCAAGTTAAAAATTCAAAAATCAAAAACGTAACAAAAAAAAAAAAAAACAAAATTTACAAAACATAGGAAAAGCATTTAAATTAAACAGAAATTTTATTAGTTATATAGTTCAATTAGGAAATATTTATGCAGAAAAAGCAAATTTAAGCGCATAATTTTCTTTTGATATTTTATGCAGCTATTGCTAAACTACGCAGAAGATTCTTAAGAGATAAGGTGCTGCTACAATGAGTTAACATGAAATGAAATAAGAAAAAAGCAAAAAACAAAATCAAAAGTAAAAGCAAAAGCAAATTCAAAATCAAAAGTAAAAGCAAAAGCAAATTCAAAATCAAAGCAAAAGCAATACCAAAGATTTTATTAAATTTTATATATAAGTAATAAAATTAAATAAAAAATATAATTAATGAAATGAAAATGATAATGAAAATTAAAATTAAAACGAAAATGTAAATGAAAATTAAAGTAAAAATGAAAATAAAAACAAAATGAAAATGAAAATAAAAAGAAAATAAAAATGGGAATGAAAATAGCAATGCAAATGAAAATGAAAATACAAATATAATATTGAAAATAGAAACATATGTAAATAAAAATAAAAACAAAAATAGAAATAAAATTGATATAATTTGGAAGTAGTAATGTAAAAAGAAATAAGCACGTAAATACAAATAAAAAATAAAAATATAAGGATAGAAGATAACAAAACAAAATTTAAATAAGAAAAACTTTTATACAAAAATAAAAATTTAAAGTTAAATTTAAAAAAAAAAAAAAAAAAAAATAATATCGGGAAATTTTAATTTAAATTTTTGCGGAATCCGATAGAGACAAATGTTTTTATTTTAAAGTTGACACTACTGTTACTGACATTTGTGCCAAACTACACGTCAAAATATTCATTAGTGTTTGAGATACGCGTCCTTTAGTAAAAGGTAAAAGTGAATTTTTCGTTTCTTTACAATGTTTGAAAGTATTCAACAACGCTCATTCAACAAGTTCCGTTAAATTTTGTGTGTGGAATGATATTTCTGATGCAGAAACGTTGAAAATATTGTAGAAGGCATTCGGTGAGCAAGCTCTATCGAAAACAAGAGTTATGAGTGGTACAAAATGTAAAAAGAGGGTCGAGAAAGCGATGAAGATGAGACACGGCCAGGACGACCATCAACATCAACTGATAAAGAATTGATGCTCTAATCCAATTGTCGATTGACAGTCAGAGACCTTACTGACCTTTTTGGAATATCGGAAGGTTCAGTGAAAACCATTTTCAGTGACCATTTGTGACCATCAGAAAAGTGAAATCTCGATTGGTGCCAAAAAACGCTCAATTTAATGGAAAAACAGCGCCGCATTGATATGTGTAAAACAACGCTTTCCAACTATCAAGACGAAATGAAACGCATCATAACTGGAGATCGGACTTGGGTCTACGCTTATGACCCGGAAACAGCTGATCTATCGGGTGAATACCGTGCCAAAGATGAGCCGAAACTGAAAAAACCACCTCAAAGCAAGTCAAAAATCAAGGTCATGTTAACAGTTTTCTTCGATTATCGTGCTATGGTGCATTATGAATTCCTTCCAACCGGCCAAACTGTCAACAAAGAATGCGTCGCTTGCGTAATGCTGTGCGTCAAAATAGACCGGATTTGTGGGGAGACAATTCTTGGTTTTTGCATCACGACAATGCACCATCTCACATTGCACTCGTAATTCGTGATCATTTCCAAAAACTCGAGCCATATCGTTCTACAACTAAAGTATTGGCCTGACTTAGCCCCTTGTGACTTCTGGCTATTCGCTAAACTCAAGAGACCGCTTTGTGAACACCGTTTTGAATCGATAGAAAAGATAGAAACCGAAACGAAGAAGAAATTGAAGGCTATACCGGAAGAGGACTTGCAGCATGTTTTAAAAATTGGAAAGAACGTTGGTACAAGTGTATTGTATCCGGGGGGACTACGTTGAGGGGGATGAAATGAGTTTAGAAGAATAAATAAAGATTTTCTGATTTATAAACAAATACTCGATATTTTTTACACTAAAAGGCAAAATCAGAAAAAAATAAAAAAACATATATATATATACATTAGAGTGGCCCTTAATTTTTTTTTTTAGAAATTGAACATGTGCGGTGCTCTCGTTTATTTCTTATCATATCAAAAGTATATTGTGAAGATTTCAAGAAAAAATATTAATATTTAGACGTGCCGCAAAGCGAAACTTCATTCAAAATATGCCTTTATATTAGAAAAAACTGTTTTTTTTCCAACAATAATTAAAATTAAGACAATTCTATGTTCTTTTCTAGTCTACTCAACATAATATCGTATTTAACATGACATTATCTCACAAACGATCTATCATCCGTTGAAATTGGCTACAAAGTGAGAAAACTACAACTATTTTGTCGAGCGAAAAAAAAAATTTTATTTTTTTCGAAAATTATTTTAACTAACGTTCTACAATTATGTTTTACCGATCAACTTATTACATTTAAAACAAAAAATATATGTAATTGAATCTATTAAAAGTGAAAACACTGGTTACCTTCTAACATATATGTCCTTCAAGCATTATTTTTTAAAATAAAAACAGTGAAATTATCTTTGAATTCAAGTGCAAGTCTTACTATAGAAGAATGCAAATTAATTAAACACTTGTACTTTCTGTGTTTTTAAAAAAGTTTATTATTTTTTATTCACTTCACTTAAACACTCTATGAACTCAAGTGGCTGAGCTGGACTAAAAACCTATCTGTAAAAATCAGTTCTTCTCTTATTTTAAGGCTTTTAATATAAACAAAACTTGGGATGGCTTGATCGCTTTATTATAAACAAAAGTATTTCATCACAAGTTTATTATTTTTTATTCACTTCACTTAAACACCCTAGGAACTCAAGTGGCTGAGCTGGACTAAAAACCTATCTGTAAAAATCAGTTATTCTCTTATTTAAAGGCTTTTAATATAAACAAAAGTGAGGATGGCTTGATTGCTTTATTATAAACAAAAGTATTTCATGACATGATGAAATATTGCATCAGCCAGAATATTTGCTGACATAACAAATTTTAATCTTAAAAAAATAATCTTAAGACAAAACCATTCTTAAATCTTTAAGATACAATTTTGTTTACATTTACAATTTACTTATTGAATAAAAGGTGATCTTAACTTGCATAGATTTTTGGAAAAAGGCAAGCATACCTGCGAGTTCCCCCATCGATGTGTTCAAAAGTTGTTAGATTTGCACAAATGTTCGAAAAATTTACAAAGAAGTCAGAAATGCACAACAGAAAAAACTTTATTCTGCGATGAATTGGACAATCTATTTGATATTTCACACAGGGACGTTCTGCACCTAATCCGAATAGAGGAAGACAGCCAGTTCTGACTACTCCAGAGAGAAAATGGAAGACCCGGTTGCATGATTGACGTTGATGGCAGAAGCTGAAACGTAATCGGGAAAAAAAAGAAAAACATAGGAAGCGCAAACTCGAGGAGAAGAAGCGGGAAAGAAGTATGATTTGTATAATAATTAAAAATTGGTTTAGCTTTGTTATTTGTGATCTTACGAGTATTATAATGTAGAAAGAGCACAGGCAAAATATCATATGAATTACAGTTTCCATGAGTATTAGTACTACCCAGATAGACAAATGTACCTTTTCTCCTCCTTTTGTGTTGTTCGACGAAACAACAGAAATTAAAGTTGACATGGCTAAAAAAATCCAGGAAGATGACCAGTTTGAAAGTGATAGCAGAAAGAAAGTATTTTTATCCAAAGAAGATATACAAACACTTATTAATAAAAATACCGTCGACTTTTTATCACCACCATCGATGAAACTTTCCCAACGATTCAAAATTGGAACAGATTTTCTTTAAGTACATTCGGAAGATTGGAAATCTCAAAATGACTACACTGATGTTCTGAAAATCATTACTTCTCTAATAGTACTGAACGACACAGCTTAACATGCGGTTAAATTAATAACTGATTTTAACCCTATTCATGTCAGGCTGTGTCTTTGGATTACTATTAAATTTCAAACCAATATAAATGATTTAAAACTTGTTTTAAAGCAAAATAAGTTAAATGCATTTTATTATTTGTCATTCTATTTCTGTAATATACAATTTATTTTTGTTTATGTTTTTATAATATTTACCTATTACACAAAATATTAAAATACAACATGAACTGTCACGTAGTGACTCTAAGACACTGGTATCTGCGAAAGACGTAATAATGGAAAACTCATCATGAAACCCAGCTTAGAATGCATCGACAGTATAATCAAAGAAGAGGCGTCAACTTAACTCTTCCTCTTATAAAAAAGGACGATTTTCTAAGCAATTCTGTGGTAATACTCAGAAACCCATGAATAACGAGCATTCACAGAAAAGTATAGTTTGTCTTAAATGTACAAATTAATAGTTTAATAACAATATCCACATTGCTTACAAATAATTTAATTTTTCTTTTTATTAAAAGAAATTTATTCTCCATGAACGATATTTTGTATTAAACTTTCTTTTTTTCAATAAAATAATTATGTTTTTTGTATTAGTGTCTCTAAGTCACACCGTGACAGTTTACGTTGTTCAAATAACGTGACATGAATAGGGTTAATAGCCTCCTAACTAAAAACACTAACGGGATTATCTCCTAAAAGTATATATGTATTTCTGATTGTTTGATTGAGAATTTAAAGATTTTACTTTTTTAAATGTAGATTATTCGGGACTATCGTAAGAAATATCCAGGATACAGTCATAAAATTTTATTTCGGCCCTACGAGCAATAACTAAAGTAAAAACAATTATGAATAATAAACGGTGTTAAATTTAAATAAACAAAAAAAAAAAAAATAAAAAAAAACAAATCTATTGATTAAGATTTTATTTTTTGTTGTTATTGTTGTGTTAGGAACGTACAAACTTTATACAATTTATAATTGGAAACATAAACTTTTTTCAAAATAATTAATTTTACATATGTATTTTCGAAAAAAGTATTTTTTTAAAAAAGTTTTTTTTGCTCCACAAAAAATTTTGAGTTTCCGCATTTTTTACCCGATTTCGACACATAATATCTCCTTGGAAAGAAATGTTTATACTCATACGCCAATAAAAGATTGGAAAAAAATGATTGCATTAATTTTATTTGTTTTCGGAAAAAAAATATTTCTTAAAAACAATAAAAATGTTGTAATTTTCGTATTAGTCAACCGTTTTCGACGAATGATAGCACGTTGGAAAAATAAATTATATGCCTAATGCGATGTTATGTTTCGTTGATTAAAAAATCACACAAAATTGTCTTAATTTTAATTATTGTTGAAAAAAAAACAATTTTTTCCTATATGAATGTGTATTTCGAATGAAGTTTCGTTTTGCGGCACGTCTAAATATTAATATTTTTTCCTGAAATTTTCAGAATATAATTTTGGCATGATAAGAAACAAACGAGGGCACCGCACATATTCAATTTATAAAAAAAAAAATAGCGCATACAGTTAAGGGCCACCCTAATATACATATATTAAACATACAAATAAATCAACAGTATTTAAATTAATTTAACTTTTTTTTAAGCAAAAACAATTGTTAAATAAAATAAAAAATTTAGAAAAATATGAGGAAAAAAATATATGTATAAAAACAACTATTTAATTAAAAAACACAATTAAAAAAATACTTAATAAAATAAAATGTAAATTAAACCTATGAAAAAAATTTTGTTAAATTGTTGTTAAACAAAAATAAGAACTAAAAAAAAAGAAAAAATAAAAATCAGAAAAATCTCAAAAAATAAAAAAAAAAATAAATAAAATTAAAATAAACATATAAATTTTAAAGAAGCATTTTTTTAAGGAAGGTAAAACAAAAAATAAAAATCAGAAAATTAAAGCAAAATTAAGAATAAATATAAAAATTAAAGTTAATAAATAAATAACAACCATGACACGAATTTGTAATGAAGTAAAACAATAATTTGGACAAGCAGTAGGATAAGTAAGACATTTATAAGAATAAGAATAAGAATGACAAAAAGTGAAGGGATAACGGATAAGAATTAGGATAAGGATAAACATTCATTATCACATCAAATACCTGTGGATGTGTCCATGACATAGATAATTTACTCTTGTAAGAAGACATTTTGAAGTGTCTGAAAACCGATGAATCAATTCGCCGATGAAACACTTCGCCGTCAAACGCTTCGGCGTGTTTTTCACATAGTGTTACGCAGAATTAAATAATTATAATATAATATGGATACAGTAGCTTTTCAACTGCATGGTTCATATATTGAGTAATTATAATATTGCCATAAAAATTCGAAGCATATGGAGCATGTCTTTGATATTAATATTGAAAACATCAAACTTAAACAAAAAGACAAACACTGACTGCTGCTAAGTAACAGAGTTGTAATGTACAACATTTTAAAGTATATTTCAAACTTTTGTGCAGTAATTTCAGAAAATCGAAATGAGTACCATACAACATTCGGCTGGTTGCACACTTTTTGATTAACCGCAGATAAGCGGATTGCAGTGATGCCTGTTAAACAAACAGTGTGTTCACCAAAAAATAAAGAGTACACAGAGTTTATTTCTGTATTGTATTTATTTTCCTTATATCTTTATGTTTTTGATATAAAATTCTACATATCACATAGTTTTATGATAATGTATGACGGCATATGATGATAGTATGGTATACTATGGTATGTTATGGTGTGTTTTGGTATGATATGATGGGTTTGGTATGATTGTTTTACCCTGAAGTTGTTCTTATTTTTCTTAATAACATTAAACTTTTCGAAATTGTATTAAAAAGGATTTAATTTACTCTTGTCCTTATATGAAATGGGACTTTTTTAGGAAGACTATATTAAAAAGTAAATCAATTAACCACTTAAAAATCAACTTTTTTGAGTTAAAGTTTTACTTCTACCGTTCGTGGTGGCCACACACATATTTCTTTTTATTTTTAAGCATTTTTTTTTGTCCATGGGCTTATTTTATGTTGGTTTTTATATCAATCATTTGCGCACATGATGTTTTTCAAGTTGTTCAAAGCGAGTGCACGATAGCGAACCCGAGATTAATCGCTGTCATTAGTATTCAGTCTGGCTTCGTAATCTGGTTTAGTGGATAGTTTTACATCAATATGCATTCAGTGTGTTCAAACGTAGGATTTCCCTTGAACATGTCTTGATTAGGTGTTAATTGCAACCGATAACATAACTTTTTCCTAAACACTTCGCATGAGTTCTAGGATCAGTTTAATATATTTTTCAACTCCAGAGCTTTAAAATTATCGAAATTGTTGCATCGAACTATACGAGTTAGTATCATAAGAGGAAACTAAGAAGAACATAAACAAACTCCACACCGCTTAGGTGTACTTCAGCCAAACAAACTGAACCCAAAATGGAATTGTGAAAAAAGAAGAATAACAACATAAAACACAACTATTTACAAGCTTTGATAGTAGTAATAGCTGTGATTAAGCTTCGAAAAGCTGCATATTGTTGCCTTCTGATGGTATGTAACTGAAAGTAAATAGAAGCTCAGTTGCTAAAAATAGCAAGCGTTGTTCTTTCAGCCAAAAGTAAAATTCCTAGTAACTTTCTCGACACTAGTTGAGGTCTAGCAAAAATTAGATACAGTCAAAGTGATGCAAGACTACTGATGAGTTGGTGTAGCCGCAAACGAAACAGTTTGTCTAGTCTGCTGTGTGATTTGCTCTATATAGAGCCGTTGTTGTTGTCATTGGTTGTTTCCTTCATTAACATACTTGGCCTTAAGCTCAACAATTAATTTTTATCAAAAACAATAATGTTTTCTTATACTTATTACAAGCATGAGTATGAAATTTGTTGAGCTGACGCGTTGTTTCATTACCATGAGCTCAAAGAGTGTGGTAATGCACTAGTATATGAGCCAGTGGCAGTTTGTTGCTCTTGACACTAATGGGTTAAAACTTTCTATATAATAATTTGAAAAAAAAATGTGTATGTAAAATTTAAGTAAAAGTTACTTTTACATACATATGTAACTTTTTTAAAAACAAAATGCAAAAACAAAAAAACATTTCCGCTTATAATTTGTGTGTATTTTGTGCACATGTGACCCGGTGACAGTCGGACATTTTTAATGAAAAGTTACAAAAATGTTTACGCTGACTAAAGAACTTGTATTCCCAAACATTTTTTTTATTATTATTATTATTTTTTTTCGTGTGCTTGAGTCTATTTGTGCGTAGGTGTCATTTTTTTCTATTTATGTGTTGAATTAAACACGCTCAATATCCATAGCGATGAAATGTGGTTGACCGCATGCAAAAATCTGCTCGTCTATGAAATGTGACATATTTTTTTTTTTATAATAACCAATATAAAAGCAAAAAAAATTATTTCTAAATGTAGCGGAGCTTTAACCAAGTGCATAAAAAAAAAAACGTTTTTTTCTGTATGGTAAGTATTTATAAAATATAGGTTAAAAGCCTGAGCAAACTTTGGGGCAATGCCACAGATCTTACCACAATAGACAAGTGTGATGTTGGTTCAGAACTGTCAATTAAGTAAAACATTAAAAATGCACACATGCAGAGTCCGTTAATCTATAGTTCAACGGAATAAAATAAAAAAAATGGCGACAGGAATTTTTACACACATGTCTGCCATTCCATGTTGTCAACGAAAAAAAGTTAAATTTGCGATTTTTGACTTTTGAAAATTAAAAATAATAAAATTAGGTAAAATATATTGAGCAATTGCTTGGTTTTTGCAAATATCCTTAAAATTCTTTGGACAGTAGTTGGATACTGTTCCAAAAACTCTCAAACGGTACACTGCACACAACGATTATGCACACTTTTACATGAGTTCAACTTATTCGTTGATAACGAAACTTAACATAAAAAACAAAAACAAAACACAAAAACAAAAAAGTGCCGAGTTCAGCAACAAAAAATCGTGCACGTACAGTGATGTGCGATGAAATAGAGCCGCGGACTTGCTGATGATATTACTTAATTAAAATTTATTTGTTACAACTTGGCATGCTGTGGACCAATTGTAGTTTAAAACCCACTTCTCCCTTGAATATTATAAAGTTATTTTTGAGTACAATTGCGCGTTTATATATCATAAATCTTATATTTTAAATTTTTTATATTATAATATAATTATAAATTTTTTAATTTAAAAAGATATTTTTTAATAAAATTTTACTACACAACGTGAGTAAGAGTTCTCAGTTGTATGATTTTAAAATAAATTTTAGTATTTTAAAAAATTAGGTCTAGAAATGGGAAGAGCCAAGCGCTGTAGTCCTGAAAAGCGAAAAATTATTAAAAATTTGAGTAAACAAGTTAAAAGCCAAGGGCAAATAGCCAGTATAGTTGGCTGCTCAAAGAGAATGGTTGAGAACGCATTAAAGTTTACACAAAGAACACGAGAAACCAGAGGGAAACAACCCAAAATAAGTACCAGTTTGCAAAGACGAATCCTACGTCACATAAAAAAAAGATCCGTTTGTTTGATACTTCTGTTTGATACTTCCGCTCTCAAAAAACAATATTTCTTGGACGTGGATACTTCAACTATTCGAAAAATTTGAATAAAAAACAGATTGAAGGCTAAAGTTGCTCAGAAGGTACCATTCCTGACACGGCCGTAGCCAGGATCAATTACTTAGGGGAGCTGAGCAAGTTTTTGGGGGAGCTGACTTTAAAAAAAAAAAAACGAAATAAATAACAATTTCTTCAAATTACAATTCCTCTAGGAGAAAATTTTATTGTAAAAATAAATACATTTTTCTGAATTGTTTTTATACTTTGTGTATATACCTGAACTAGAAGAGTTGAATTTTTAGATTTTTCTCAGAAAATTTTCGTAAAATAACATCTATTTTCAATGATTTCAATCTTTTATTTTCAAAACCAAGGAACGAAAGATCACGCAGTCGTTTATCGGTCATTGATGATCGCCGTATCGAATATATTCTCAAAAGCGCAGAAAATGATGACTCGTTAATAGTTGTGCTACTCACGAATGTTTCGAACGCCTCGAAGAGTAAATAAGTTGTAGGAAATGCGCTTTTAACGGAATACAATAATTGAAGTATACTTTTGTCATGCGATTCCGGTTTGCGTTTTTTATTAATCACAAAAGTTTTGACAGCGGCAAATTTTTTTTCGGGACGGCAATGACAATTTAAGCTCATCTAATGGTTGCGTCCGTGGCGTAGTTGGTTGGTTGGTGCGTGGCCGCTATGTCAAAGAACCTGAGGAGACCCAGGTTCGAACACCAGCAGCGACAGAAAATTATTTGAATTAAAATAATTTTTCTGTACGGCCGCCACTTCTCTGCAGACAATGGCAAACCTCAGAGAGTAATTAAAATGCCATGTAAAGCTTCTTGAGAACGAGAACATTCCGTTCATTGCCGTTCGAAGTCGGCGTTAAGCATGTAGGTCCGGTTCTCGGTCAGTTGTGTACAAACTTAATAACACGCACAACACAATTGATCATAAGAAGCTAGGTCAAATTCCTTTCAAGGGCTGAAATGGCCAGTTATTTATTTTTATTTTTAATGGTTGCAATGCATCGAAGTCAAAATTTTCGCTTAGAAAGTCGTTAACAGCTTCAACAGCATTTAAGATGTCATTATTCTTGTCAAAACGTTGATCAATTTCCGAAATAATGGAGTCAATTATAGCATAATAAATGGGCTTTACTGTAGAGTCATTATCAAGATCTCCCAGCGTAGACAGTACAATCGACTAACTTAATCGGGAAAGTCGACTGCAAACTCTTGTTGGTCTTAGAGCAGGAACATAATCAATGCAATTGAGTTTTTCTTCAGCTTCACTTAAGAATTGATCAAATGATTTTTCATTTCGTAAAGCTTACACATTTTTCATTACTGCCTGAATTATTGGCATCGCTTTACGATAGCCAACATCACGTATTTGCAGAATTTTATTTGCTGGTTCCATTATTCCCAATATTTTGCAAAGAAACCCAAGCAAAACTATAAATTTTTTCTTCACCATAGAATCAAGCAGTCCAACAGCTAAAAGCATATCCTCTGCACCAAGATTGTGTGCGGTACCTTCTTTTATTCTTATCAATGAGTTGAGAAGTTGATCGAAGTTATTTTGAATTGCAACAATTGCTTTGTAGTGTCCTGACCAACGTTGCTCTATAAGTAGAGAAATTTTTCTGTTGAACTTTTTGAGAGTCGCAAAATTTTTGGGGGTGCTCGAAAAATATTTGGGGTTGCTCTGCTCCCCCTAAAAACCCCCTGGCTACGGCCGTGGTTCTTGACCAAAGTTACTGTCCGCAAGCGATTCAATTCGCAAAGGATCATGCTGACTGGCCTACGAGCAAATGGCGAAACAGTCTTTGATTAGATGAAACCAAAGTTAATTTATTTAACTCAGACCGAGGCAGCTTTTCTGTGAGAAAACCCCCCATTACCGAATAAAAACGATTAAACATGGCGGTGGAAATATAATGGTTTGGAGGCGTTTCTCATATAATGGCACAGGTCGCTTATTTCGCATCGAGGGAAAGATGAATGCTTTACAATACACCAGGATTTTGAGTGAAACCATTTTGCCGTACGCAGAGTTTAGTATGCTGCTTCGATGAGTGTTTCAGCAGGATAACGACCCGAAACACACATCGAAGCAGGCAAAAGAATGGTTCAGACATAGAAAAACATCGAAGTTTTAAGCTGGCCGCCACAGTCGCCAGCCCTTAATCCTATCGAAAATTTATGGCGAGAGGTTAAAGTGGCTTTTCGAGATAAACATCCAACCAACAAAGATGATATTTTGAGGTTAATCAAGGATGCATGGGAGAAAATTTCAGCTACTAAGTGTCAAAAATTAGTGGATTCGATGCCAAGGATTCGATGCTCAGCAGTTATCAGAAATAATGGATACTCCACCAAATATTGTGGTAGCAATAATTATATTTCAATCATTTCTATTGATTATATCATCAAATTTAAAATTTTTTAATCTCAAGTCGTGGCTAAAATTAAGTAACTGCTTCTGGCTCCATTTCAAGTTACAGCCGAAAAAGACATATCATTGAATTTTGAATTTTTTGTTTATGATCTTAATATTTGAATACGGCCTTTCATTATTTATATTGAAAACAAATTTGAGCTTTAGGCCAAGCATGTTGACAACAAGACAACATGAAGACAAAGAAGGCAACAACCAACAACAACAACAACGGCTCTGTATAGAGCAAATCATACAGCTTGACTATACTGACTGTTTCGTTGGCCGCTACACCAACTCATCAGTAGTCTAGATGGACTTTCCACTGTGATCCACTCAAGCTACTTAGGTTCTACTTATACTGCCAATTATGCCGAAAAAGTTACCCGGAATTTATTTTGACAGAAGAACGCTTAATTTCTTATCTACTTCGATGCAACCCTGTATCAAGGTTAACCTAGATCGTATCATACTTTTAGGCATTTTATGCTTTTTTGTTTATGTTGAACACATAAGTAATTAATTAATTTACTAATTTTAATGAAATTAATTATTCTTTTTCACGTATTAAAAGAAAAAAATAAAAATGGAAAGTTTCCTAAGATTTTCTGATTTAAATAATTTTTATATATATATAGAGCCAGTGCGGCTCTATTTCATCGCACAACACTGTAGCTACTGTTCAGTTGATGAAATGAAGTGAAGCGACAGACGACAGCTTGTTGAGTGCCTAAAAATATGCAACAGTAAATAAACAATGAAAATAGAGTGTGCGCCCGAGAATATGCTAACAACGAAATCAATCAGAGAGCGACAAAAACAACAACAACAACAACAACAACAAAAATAACAACAACAACAATAAGCAAGGTAACAACATCCTTATGCCAACGAATAACGTAACAAAAAAACAACAAAAATAGCTTAAAGTTGTCACGCTTAGCCATGGAAAAAAATTGCTTAAAAAATGAAGCTATTTATTCGGCGGCATAAGAACAAGTTTAACTAGCAATTTTTTTTTTTTTTTTTTTTTTTTTTTGAGTAAACATTTTTAAGCAGCTTACTTATTGTTGGCTCTTTTGTTGTTGTAGCTTTTGTTGTTCTTGTGCATTTCAGAGTTATTGCGCTGTATTACTGAAAATTCATATTTTCATGGATGCCATTTTTAGTTTACATGCATTCCTGTCTACGTTGCGACGGTAAGAAAATAAAAAAAAAAAAACAAATTGACAACACGTGCGCTTCAAATCTCGATGTTGTGAAAATGTTGGCACAAAGGCTGTTAGATAGCTCATGTTAGTTGTTGTTTTTTCCTACTTTTTTCGTTGAACATGTTGTTCTTTCGCTGAAATATGCTGCCGTTATGGCTTTTGTTATAAATCGGTTGTATTTGTCTGTCGTGTGTTTGTTCTTATAGACACAAGAAAAGAAAACAATTTTAATATCAGACATATTTTGCATTGTTGGAAAATTGATTGACAACATTTTGCATATAATTTGAAAGCTAATCGGTGAAATAAGTTGTCAGCTTCGAGGAATCGATCTTTAGCTAAGCTCTGCATATTTTTGAATATTCTCTCAATGTTTACTGATGTGCCATTTAGTCGATAGGCGGAAGCAATCCAAGGTCACTGATTTTAAATTGAATATCTTAACGTTAGTTTAATGGAAATATAAAATGACACATATACGAGTATGTATTTGGATAAATTATAATGAAAATATATAAAATAAATTGTATTGTTGAAACTTTTTCTAAGTTTGCATCAGTTAACTCGTATGCCTTTAGAGCCCTATACCTATTTCTGACACTCCCATTAAATGTAATAAAAACCTTTTAAAAAAAAACCTTCTTCAAAATCACAACAAAGTAAAAAATAATTTTAAATTACTTTTCCCATTAATTTCTTGGTCAAATTTTTAAAGTTATTTATATGAATATAATATTAGAAATCTTATCATTTCCATTTTTTCTAATTTGTTTTATTATCATCAATATGTTAATTGCTTTATGAACATAAAAGCTTTTAAGTCGGCGCTAATCTTACTAAGTCGAAATCTTTTAATTTTAATTTTTTCTAATTTGTTTTATTATCATACATATATTACTAACTTTATGAATATAAAAGCTTTTTAGCGATTTTTTCTTTCAGTTGGCAATTGTTGAGTACGCTGAATGTAACCAATGTGTTCCATGCATTATTTGTGCAGCTGTTACACACTATGTCATATTCAACATGAGCTTTACAAGCTTACCCAAATCAGTATAGTGAGAATGTTTATGTGTACAAAGCTTTTAAAATTACTACAGTGTCACCAAGGCAGCATAGCATCAAATAAAAAAGTTTAAAATAGTGCAGGGATTCCGGTGTGAAGTAAGCCCAAATTCTTTATCCCAAATTTTCAACTCAGCCCAACTTTTGAATTCGCCGTAAACTCAACATAAAAAAATTTAAATAAAAAAAAACGTTACAAAACAACTAAAAAATATAATTAAGAAAGAAAAAACTTAAAAATACTGTATATTCATGCTAAACCAACATCGAAGATGTTAATATTCACTCAAATTGTAAGTTTTATTATAAAATTTATAAGTCAGGTCATGAAAATGTTCTTAGAAGAGAAAGATGTAAAAGTCAAAGTTGAAAAGCGATTTGCTTGAAAATCGACAGGTTACAACTTCAGACTGTCAGAAAAACATTTCAGTTATCCTTTTGATCGTAAAAATTGTCCTTCTTAGGACTTAGTTGCATGAAATGAGTTGCTAGCAATTTTGTAGTTTTTTTTTTTGGCAAATCGACAAAAAGGATAGAAGATGAAAAGTTCTCATCCTGGATTTTTGCTCAAAATTGTAGTTTTTTACGAACAATCGAATGCAACTATGTTTAAGTTCCGGTCTATCGTCCTTGATACCGAAATTTGAGCTGAAATGCGAAAAAATGTGATTTTTGTATAAAAGTCCGACTTCCACACCCCGAAACATGTTCCAAAACAAAAGTTCTCATCCTGAATTTTTGATATGTGTCGATTTGCCAAAAAAAAAAACTACAAAATTGCTAGCAACTCATTTCATGCAACTTAGTCCTAGGAAGGACAATTTTTACGATCAAAAGGATGATTGAAATGTTTTTCCGATAGTCTGAAGGTGTAATCTGTCGATTTTCAAGCAAATCGCTTGACAATTTTGACTTTTACAGCTTTCTCCTCTCATAACATTTTCATGACCTGGCTTTTTACACTTCTAGTTGGGCTGAAGATTTTGGGCTATCTTCACAGAAGTGCAGGGATGGTAAAAGATCATCATTGTGTATCAAAGACTAGCGCCGACTTCAAAGCTTTTATGTTCATAAAGCAATTAATATATTGATGATAAAACAAATTAGAAAAAATGGAAATGATAGGATTTCTACTATTATAATCATATAAATAACTTTTAAAATTTGACCAAGAAATTAATGGGAAAAGTTATTTGAAATTATTTTTTACTTCGTAGTGATGTTGAAGTTGTTTTTTTTTGTTAAAAAGTTTTTATTTCTTCCTATTTTTTTTTTTTTTTTATTATTCGTCAATGAACAGAAGTTCTTACAGACTACAAAAAATATTTTATGTATGTATCTGCACTAAAATATATAAATACAATTAGATACTTATTACAAAAAAAAAAAAACAATATTATTTTTGTATTTCAATAATAATTCTTTAAGGAAGTCTTGAGAGAATCCTTCGAATTAGCAAAATCTATATTGCAGTACAGCATACAATTATTAAACTCAAGCATTGATCTACACATTGGCGAGTTTAAAGCATAATTGGTTCTGCACGTTACTAAATAAAACACGTCAAAGTGTCGTAAAGTTCTTTGTGGTACATTAAAATTTATTATTTCAAGCAAATCGGGGCAATCAACCGTACCAACTACAATAGCATAAACATACAAAAGTGATAAAATATTTTTTCCATTTTGAAGAGTTTTTAGTTCAAGTTGACTACAACGATCAATATATGATGGAATCAGATCTCGAGAATTATTGGCTTTAAAAACAAACCGAGTAAAAGCTTTTTGCACTCGTTCGAGGCACAGTGTGTGAGTCGCATAGAAAGGATTCCATACAAAAGAGGCATATTCTATCTTCGATCTCACGATAGAGGTATAAAGACACTTCAAAGTTAGAGGGTCATTGAAATTTGAAGCATTCCGTCTAACTAACGCAAGTAGAGAATATGCTATAGGAATAATACTATTTAGATGGGAAATGAAAGTGAATCTAGAATCAAAAATAACTCCCAGATCTTTAATTTCACTAACATATTTCAGTGGCATATTATCCAAATGATATGATGTTTTTAATGGAACCAATGACTTTGTATAAGTAGAAAACATACATTTTACGTGACTAAGAAAGAGAGAATTGTTAGAGCTCCAAGTAAGAATGGCATTTAAGTCGGATTGCAATAGCGAAACATCAGACAAGGATTTAATTTTTAGAAAAATTTTTAAATCGTCTGCATAAAGAAGACACTGGGCATTTTTTACTTTCAACGTTATATCATTGATAAATAAAATAAAGAGAAGGGGACCTAAAATGCTTCCCTGAGGAACACCCGAAGAGGCAACAAACAGCCTTGAAAGTTCATTTTCAATATATACATGGCAAGTTCTATCACTCAAATATGAACGAAGCCATTTAAGCAAGCTAGAGTGAAAACCCAGTTTAGCTAATTCCTTTATTAAGATGCTATGTGAAAGTTTGTCAAAAGCTTTTGTAAAATCTGTGTAGATTGAGTCAACTTGATATCCCTGTTGAAAGGCAGAAATACAAAATTCGGAAAATAATGTGAGGTTTGTAACAGTTGATCGACCTGATACAAAACCGTGTTGGGAAGGAGAAATTATCCGCTTTACCGCAAAATAAATTTTTTCCTTTACAATTGATTCAAAAAGCTTGGATACAGAGGTAAGTTTCGATATCGGTCTATAATTTTCAATATTGTTTTTGTTACCGGATTTAAAAATCGGTGAAATAAACGATACTTTCCAATCTGCAATGAATAACCCAGAAGAAAGAGGTTTGTTGAAAATTAGTTGAAGTGGTTTTGTTAGTGATCTACAACATATATTTAACATGATACTAGCAAAACCATCAGCATCAGGTGTAGTTGTTATTTTAAGATTTGGAATAACCTTTTCAATGTCTTCTTCTGATATATACAAAGAACCCATATCAAGCGATGAGATAACGTCCTCAGATATAAAATCCGAAAAAGTAGTTGTTGGTTCAAAATTCGCTTTAAAGAAGTCGGCAAAAAGATTAGCGCTTTCAAGGACATTTTTAGAGACTTTATCTTTAAAAACATGCTAACAGGAATGCTAGAGCTTTCTTTATTTGAGTTAACAAAACTCCAAAAAGCTTTGGGATTCGATTTTATGTTTGTCTCAAAATTATGAATTCTCTCATGTATTGTTTATATATAGAAAAATAATCTATATTTTTAGCCGCAGCCCATTTTTTATAAAATATATTTCGAAGATTCTTTAACTTCAATAAACCTGGGGTATACCAAGGCAGTTTATAACTTTTGTGCATTTTTTAGGAACGTGTTAACAAAGAATTTTTAAAACAATAGATTTGAATAAGATAAAAGAGTTCTGAACATCACAATTAGCAAGCTCATTAAACCAATACAATATGTCATTAACAATATGCTTAACAATATGTCATTCAAAAGATCAAAATTGCATTTATTAAAATTAAAATTAAATTCAGTTTTAATTTTTGAATTAGAACAAAAAAAAATTATAAAATTCCAATTCTATACATAATGGAATATGATGTATATTAGAAGGAGATATAGGAAAAATTTACTCACACAATGTGAGTATGACATAAATATTCACACAATTTTTAGAGAATATTTATGTCATAGTATTTTTGAGGAAAATTTCAAACATAAAACTTTGTTCATAAAAAATTTGTTTTATTAATTCCTAAAAGTTTGTTGGGTATTTTCTATTTCTGTCTCTTTATAATTTTTATTAAAGTGCCATGCCCTTTTTTTAATCCCGCCCACTTTATTGATCGTACTTTATAATGATTCTACCTAGCCCTGTGCCAAATTTCAGTTTCCAAGTATCAATATTAACCGATATATACCACTTTCCTTAAACTGCCACACCCTATGTACAAATCCCGCCCACTTTTGTAATGATTCTATCTACTCACCTACCTGCACACAAATATTATTACGCTAGTGTCAGTATTAACTGAGATATAGTATTTTTATAATATTGCCACACCCCTTTGTTATATAACGCCCACTTTTTTTACCGTAATTTATGGTAACTGTGCCTACCCATGTACTAAATTTCAGTAAACTAGTGTCAATATTATTCGATATACAGATTTTTATAATATTGCCACACCCCACTGGCGAATAACGCCCACTTTCTTGACCGTAATTTTTAATAACTCTGCCTTCCCATGTACTAAATTTCAGTACTCTAGTGTCAACATTATTTGATGTACTGTGTGTTTCTAATATTGCCACACCCCTTTGACAAATAACGCCCACTTTATTGACTGTAATTTTTAATAACTCTGCCTTCCCATGTACTAAATTTCATTACCCTAGTGTAAATATTACTCAATATACAGTGTGTTTCTAATATTGCCACACCCCTTTGTCGAATAACGCCCACTTTATTGACCATAATTTGTAATTATTCTGCCTACCGCAGAATTTTTACTGTAAATTTCAGTACCCTAGTGTCAATATTAACTGAAATACAGTGTTTTTCTAATAGTGACATGCCCCTTAGTCGAATAACGCCCACTTTTCTTAAAAATAACCTCCGGGTTAATGGTATCTATCTGTTGAAGCGGTTTTTGACGTTATTTGATTTTTTTTTAAAAAAATGCCAAAAAATTAATGGTGTGCAGGATATCACCAGTCTGGAACTTCTGAGGAAAAAAAAACCAAATTAATCCTGGTTGAAGTGGTTATCGCCTGAACTAGGATAATGTTTTCCCGCCGAAAAAAAAAACAAAATGGCGACCGATTTTGTAACCTCGAAAATCGACTTTTTCTTCAAATGGCCGCCATTTTGTTTTGTTTTTCGTCGGGATAAAATTATCCTAGTTCAGACGATAGCCACTTCAACCAGGAATAATTTCGTTTTTTTTTTTCCTCAGATGTTTCAGACTGGTGATATCCTGCACACCGTCAATTTTTTGGCATTTAAAAAAAAAAAATCAAATAACGTCAAAAACCACTTCCAAAATTCTGAGATAAATTTTTTTGTATTCTTTGAATGTTAGTTAATATATGTGTAAAACTTGATAACGTATCTTTTTTCCTTCTATTATATAAATAATATATATTTAATATATAATATATATAAATTCCCCAAACAATTTTTTTTGTAAAAATTTGTAACCTATATGCCCCCTTAATTAATTTTTCTTATTTGTGCTTTTGAATTTGGTGCATTAAGATTACTTTAAAAATTACCTGAAATGTCTAAGGACACCATTAATTTTATTGGTGGTTTATTTTTTATTTTTATTATATTAGAGCAAAAATCACGCAATCGTTACAAAAGCAAAAGCAAATGCAGAATCAAAAATAATGGTAAAATCAAAATAAAAAGCAAAAGCAAAATCAGAAAAATTATTATTACTTGTCTTCTGTGATTTCTGTAGTCGACTACGTCATTAAAATACGTCATTACCAATGTGGAATTATAAGGGTTTTTTTCAACTCATCTTCGAAAATAACTAATATTTTCGAAATGACGATGTGTATTTAGTTGGAGTTGATAGAAAAACAGTTTTGTGCATTAAAAGGATCATGTTCAGAAAGCTTATGAAGCAGATTTATTTCATTGGAACAATAGTAAGAAAGAACGCAAAATAAAAGTGATTAGTGAAAATCAATTTATATCCTCTTTGTATTTGCCCACATGGCGGAAGTTGTTATCAATGATATTAATTAATGTCTTAATTAAACTGGCTCTTATCTATTGGATTATTATTTCATATATATTTGTATGCGCACAATATCGATTAACGTTTTTTTTCCCTCGAACATAGCAATCAATACAGTCGTTTTCTCAAACCGCTGTTATGACCTCGACTGCCCTCCGGTGTCTATTCGTAAAAGCACGTTTGAATATCATCTAATCTAGTATTGATCTCGTACTTCTTAGATAATCATCATCATGATAATAAAAATAAGTTGATGATTGCGTGAGAATGATGACGATAATGATGGTGATTACATTAAAGTTGATGTTGTGCATGACGCCGTAGAAGATAGTGTAAAGGGGCAGACAAAACTATTACCTGACATTTTTCAAATCATCTTGGAGAATGTCAATGATTTCTGCACAAAAGCATTCGTAGCAGAATGGATGGGATGGACATTTATCTTGATTGGTGTCAAGTGGATGATTTCTTGCGCAGGTGTTTGAATTTACTTTCGTTAATTTAATGGGGTTTAGTTTGTAATAATTTCTGCGCTAGTTACACTAGTTTGCAACCAAATCCTGCATCAAATGAAAATTATTTGAATACGAAGATTTAAATGTAATGAAAAGTGGGTATGTATCAAGTGGAACAGAGGTTTTTTAAAAAAAAAACACATCTTTCCAATACAGAGTTCACCACTTTTAGACATTTTTTTAGTCTCTAGTACTTATATCATATATTATATATTAACATTAAATTTTTATTTTTTCTTAATACATGGTCATTCCAAATATTTACCCAGCAAACATTATGCCTCTTAAAAAAATCTTTTTAGACTCATATAAATGAGTTTTTATTGTCATAATGCGCTCAAAAAAGACTCTTTTATGAGTACATTTTCGTAGATTACGGGCTTCAAAATACGATTGATACTAATGACTGCTTTATGTCTCATTTTGGACTCAAAATGGAGACCCTTTTACGGCTCATATTAAATACTCTTTAAAGACTCATAATAAAAACTCTTGAAGGACTCATATAAATTATTCTTTTTGGACTCAAAATTAAGACTTTTTTAAGACTCATATTTAATACTCTTTTAAGACTCATAATAAAGTCTCTTTAAATACTCATAATAAATAATCTTTTAGAACTCATATAAATTCGTCTTATGGACTCAAAATTAAGACTCTTTTAATAGCCATATTCAATACTCTTTTAAGAATCATGGAATTGAATCTTTCAAGACTAATAATGAAGACCCTTTCAGAACTCATGAAAGTAACAATGATCCGTTTAGGTTGAAATATATTTTTAGATTAAAATTTATTTAAAATATTTTATAATTGAAAAATAAAAAATATGACAAACATATTTTTTTTAAACATTTCAAATAAAAAGTAATTGTAGAAAAATTAAAAGTTTAAATTCGATTCAGCAAACTCCTCGACTGCACGGTGAACGCCTGAAAGATAAATTATGATGTATTGAAGATTCACTTCGAAAAAAATATTCACATTCTCATAAATTACCATCACATTACAAATTACATAGGATAAGCCGTGATGGTCAGATATACATATGCAGCAACGTTTGTATATATTAAGAAGATAAAAATATAACTATAAAGTTTACAAAGTCCTCTCAGAACCTAATTGTCGAGTTCTCATAAAACATTCATATATAAGACTCTTTTATGAGGCCTTATTTATAACTACGCATTTATCATGCAATGTAAGTATAATCCTTTTGTGAGTCCTATTTTTGAGCACTCATTTTACAATCATATAAAAGACTCCTTAAGGATTGCGTACTCAAAAGACATGCATAAGAAATACTCTTTTTAGAGTCTTATTTCTGAGCAATCACTTTACAATCATATCAAAGACTCCTTTAGGAGTCTTTATATTGCTTTCTCATTAAACACGCATAAGAAATACTCTTTTAGAGTCTTATTTTAGACTAGCCTAAAAAAAAAACAAAAAATCGGAAAATATAGCTGTGGGCAAAAAATATAGGGAATTTGTTCATAAATAAAAATAATCTTTATTTATTCTAAATTGGGATGCAATACACTTGTGTCAACATTTTTTCTAATTTTCAAAACATACTGAAAAGTACTCTTCTGGTATAGCCTTCAATTATTCCTTCTTTGTTTTGGTTTATATCTCTTCTATCGATTCAAAACGGTATTCACGGAGCGGTCTCTTGAGTTTAGCGAATAGCCAAAAGTCCCATGGTGCTATGTCAAGCGAATAGGGTGGTTGTGGAACGATATGGATCCAGTTTTTGGAAAAATGATCACGAATAACGGAAAGTTAGTTTCAATAGTTGGAAAGCATTGTTTCACATACATCAACGCGGTGCTGCACAGTAATGCGAAAGGGCATGCTAGACGGAAAAAAGTCGAAATCGAATTTTTACATTTTACATATTTAAAACTGTTAAATAATATCCATTGATCTCAGGAATAATTTTTTTATTAAGCTGCGCTTTCTACAAAAAATGCAAAAATTCTTGAAAGTTAACCCAAAAAGTGATTTTTTGAAATTTTTTGCTTATGAGTTTTCTAGTTATACTTAATTTTTTTTTTTAATATTTCTCAGCACCCAAAAGAGTTGAAAATCGTCTTGCTTTATGAAATAGATAAGATCTTTCAAAATAAAATATTTTCAATTACCTATCTTTTAAAATGTTCGCGCTATAAAACGGTATTTGTCGATATAACTGCGTAAAAAATGAACATTTGGGGAAATGTTTTGGAAAATAAAAAAAAGGACCATTTTGTATTTTCAAAAATGTATTTTTTATTTAACCATTATTATGTCTTCTCTGAGTTCTTAAAGTACGAAGGTGCGCAAATGGCCAGTTACCTTGTTTTTTAACGTGTTTGATGGTCCTAAAAATGCATGTATAAACTAGGACCTGACCGTTTAGTATGAAATGTATTGAATTTGAGGTCGAATAGACTGTATATGGTGCTTAAATATTCTCAACACATATTTTTAACAGTGTTCAACAGAAAATATTTTTAAACTAAAAAAAAAATATTGTAATATATATTAAAAAAAAAAATATTTTAGCTGAGGTTTTTTTTTTAAAAAAAAAAACGCAAAAATTGGTAAAATATTTTGTAAAATTAAAAAAAGGGCCTTTTTATATATGCAAAAATATATTTTTTATTTAACCATTATTATGTCTTATTTAAGCTCTTAAAGTGCCAAGGTGCGCAAATGGCCGGTTTGCTTGTTTTATAACCTGTTTGATGGTCATAAAAATGCTATTTATTTTCATTTCAAAACCAGGTTTCAACTGTTTTTTATAATTGTGATAAGCCGATAGCCCAAGCTGCTAATGCTTTTAATATTCATTGTAAATTAAATTTATAACTAGTAAGCAATGATCTTCGACTGGGCCGAAATTAAAATAGCCTCACGACCGAACCAAACTATATTCAAAGTCAGTTTGTATGGAAGGTAGGCGTGGTTGTCACCCGATTTCGTTGAATTTTATACTCAGAGTGCATATTAAATATCGAAGCTTATACGCAAAATTTCAAGTCCATCTATTAATTTTTGTGGAATTCTAAGACAATGTACCTTTTTAATAAAGCCACTTTGTATGGGAGGTAGGCGCGGTTTTCACCCGATTTCGTTGAATTTCATACTCAGAGTGCATATTAAATATCGAAGCTCATACGCAAAATTTCAAGTTCATCTATTAATTTTTGTGGAACAATAAAGTCACTTTGTATGGGCGAGGTAGGCGTGGTTTTCATCTTGATTGATTTATTTTCCAACTTGACCTTTATTTTTCAGAGAAAAGTTTATATATCGAAATATTTCATAGCTTTTCTCATTTCTTAGTTATGGACCAAAATATAGTCCACAGGCATGGCAGCTACCACGCCCACTTGTTCAATCCAGCCGAAATTTTTTCCAATTTTTCGAACTTACATACACGATATCTACGTTTAATTTTGTTATCGTAGCTTAAATCATTTCTAAGCTAAAGCGAAAATGTGATTAAGTTGTATGGCAGCTACCACACCCACTTGCTCAATCACGCTGAAATTTTTTTCACTTTTTGTAAATCACATAAAAAAAATCTACGTTTGATTTTGTTGTCGTAGCTTATCTAATTTCTAAGATATAGCGCAAATTATGTTTCAGTTGTATGGCAGCTGCCACGCCCCCTTGTCCAAAATTTCTGAAATAGGTTTTTTGTATTTTCCTATACCAAAAACATCGAAAACTACCAAAAAAATCCATAAAATAATATTTTCCGTCTAACTTGTATGAATCGCATCACTGTGCGCTGTTTTCCATGATATCTAGTCTTTTTGGTACCAATCGAGATTTCACTGTTCTGAAGCCCAAATGGACTCAAAATGGTTTTCACTGTTTCTTCCGATGTACCTTCAGTACGGTATTGTCAATCGACGATTTTGGGGCATTAGTTTTTTGATTTTGTTGACGTGTAGCTCATCAGTTGATGTTGATTGTCGTCCTGGCTGCGCCTCGTCTTCAACGCTTTCTCGACCCTCTTTAAACATTTTGTACAACTCATAAACACTTGTTTCGATAAAACTTGCTCATCGAAGGCTTTCTGCAACATTTTCAATGTTTAGGCAGCAGAAATTTCATTCCGCACACAAAATTTAATGGAACTGCGTTGTTGGATACTTTCAGACATTATAAAAAACGAAACATTCACTTTTAGCTATTTAGAAAAAAAAAACGAGTATCTCAAACACTAATAAATATTTTGACGTGTAATTTGGCACAGATGTTAGTGACAGTAGTACCAACGTAAAAATAAAAGAAATTTGTCCGTATCAGAATCACCAAAAAATTTAAATTCAAATTTCCCTGTAATTTTTTCCCACAGGAATATTCTTGCTCAAAGAGAGAGTATTTGATTAATATCTATATTATTATTACGCATACGTTTTTTTTTTGTGATGACCATCAAATCTATACCGTTAATGCGATTTTCATAAATGGGGTATCAATAGAAAGGTCTTGCTCTGTAGATGTGCAATAAGTCTTCCTTTTTCTTAAATATTCTTTATTTAAATAAGAAAAGCAAAACAATCTTCTGCAAAGAAAGTGAGTTTTAAATGGGATGCCTAAAAGTATGTGATATTTTTTTCTGAAATTTTTCAAAATCATTCTATTTCATAATTAAAGCAGTTGAGCAAAGAAAAAAACATTCAAATAAATGTTATATTTATGTACCATTCGCAAAAGAGGAAGTTCATGCAAAATCGCTATTCCAGTAGCCTTTACTGGCATCGCCGCTAGCTTCGTTGAATGAGGACGTACCTTGCACAGACAATTCAAACTTCCTAGACCTCTTCTTGAGATACATCTGTATCGGCTTAATGCCTGAAGCCCAATTTTGAGCACGGAATCTACTTTGATAATGCACATCTTATGATTATTGATGAAGCAAGTATGATTCCTGCAGTAGCACTACAGTAATTGTTTGTGTGTTTCGCGATATTACCAGACATTCGTAAACTGTTTTTTGAAAAGTTGTATTTTCTGGTGATTTTAAGGAAACAGTTCCAGAAATCTTTTATTCTGGACACGTTGTAACAATAGAAAATTGTGATCTTACGTAAAAACAATGAAGATTGAAAAAAACATGCGATTAGACAGAGGCAAAAGGAATTTTCAAGTTATTTGCGACAAGTTCATTCTTGATCAGCTCCTTTTAGATCACGGATTGTGAATTGATTTTATAATTGACGATCTACAAAACGACGACAAGTGATACCATTCAAGAAAACGCTATTCTTGCACCAACGGACGAAGTGTGGTTTCAAAATGAATTTGTTAGTAATTGTACTATTATCTTATCTTGAAGTTTTGTATAAAAGCATTTGCACAACCGTTTCTGATGAAGTGCCGCACAAATAAACTTCTCAACGGAGTTCCTTAATAGCACTACAGTAGGTAAGTGGTTTTTCGTGACACCACTTAACGCTCAAAACAGATGCAATTGTTATGCTGATGAGAAATCTTAATACAGTAAAAGGACTTATCAATAGAATCCGACTGCAGATTTTTAATCCTTACAATAATACTGTCGAATGCTTTTACTAACCGGTGCAAGCATTGGTCAGCGAATTTTTATACCAAAAATTAAGCTCAGCCCATCGGAAAATTGTTTTTTCCATTTAAAATGCAACGTTTTCAAGTTCCGGTCCCTGTCATTTTCTATGACTATTAATAAGAGCCTAAGACAGTCGTTGAGAAAAGTTGCAAGCCCCAGAATTCGCACACGGCTAATAATATTTGACATTAAGTCGAATCCGCTCTTTTGATGTCGCAACATCAAATGGTAGTTTACACAGAAATATGTTAAAAAATGATAACAGTTCTAATCATAAAAACAAAGCAATCTTAAACTAGATTTTTTTCTCATTTTGGCGTTTTAACGCCATACGGGTTTACTAGTAGAATAAATTGTTTGAGTTAGTTTTTCTTAAAATTTTAAACTGTTAAAAAACAACTTGAATTGATTAATTCCAAATGAAATTGGCAATTTCGAAAAAGTGGCAGCACGGAAAACTTTGTGATTCTGTCTGCAGCCAACGTCAGTGTTGTGAAAGTGTTTGTGTTGATGATTACATTTTTGGGTGTCCAAGCTTAAAATGTCTTATAATATAAACCAAATGGAAATATCTAGTGACAGTGGATCTGATATTCAGCCTTAGAAAGAAAAACTCGACCATAATTTGAAAAATAGTTACTGTGCTGTTTGGCATGAGGGATTGTGTGGTCGAACAGGAAACGATATAGCCAGTGCTTTAATAAAGATCCTCTCTAAAATATGTATGGACTCCTCAAATGCAAAAGATTTAATTTTATGGAGTGACAGTTGCGTGCCGCAAAATAGAAATTTTTTAATATCCTTTGCTTTTGCATCATTTCTTCAAAACAACTCATTTGTTCGGACTATTACTTTAAAATATTCTACACCTGGCTATTCGTGCATACAGGAAGTAGACAATATCCCTTCAAATATTATAAAAAGACTAAAATTGACTCAAGTTTGGTCACCTGTGTCTTTGTTACGAGTTTTACTGGTAGCCAACAACAAACATCCTTACCATATCATAGAGATGAGCTGCATAGAGTGACTTTTTTGATTTTCAATCGCCAGCAAAAACTTTAAATTACAGCAATGTTCCATTTACTAAAATTTACCAGCTTACTTTTAAGAAATATGACATATTCTATGTAGGTTACAAGCTCATTTATGGTTCCATAGAATTGAAAAATGCTTCGATACTAAAAAAACAAGCCACTCGATACACTTCGAATCCAGCACTTCCGGCTCCTAATAAAGCAAAATTTAAGTCAACATTAACTAAAGACAAAGAAAATGACTTGAAAAGTATGTTTAAGTGGATGTCTTCCGTACACTCAGAAAAAAATCCGCATTTGAAATCAACATTTTAGCATTTTGACATAAAAACTTTTGATTTTACCATACAAATTTTGAAATTAAAGTAAAAACGTTTGTTTCAAAATATAAAAATTTTGAAATAACAAATAAAAATGTTTTGTCAAAATCTGTAAAATGTTGATTCAAAATGTTAAAAATTGTTAAAATAAAACCTTTGAAAACAAGCTTTTAATGTCTTAACCCATTAAGTCCGGGAAGAGCACAATTTAAATATGATGTTTGAGACTTATTTTCTGCTATTAAAAATTGGAATAAAAAATTCCAAACATACCTATTCTACTATTTTTGGGATCGCTCTTTCGATTGGTGCAGTCGGATTTGCAAAATGATGACTTTTGGAACCAATATGGCGCATTTTAATTAAAAAAATAACGAAATTTTTTGCGTTTTTCTTTTTTGTGAATCTTTTTCGTATAAATAAAGTTACTGAATCGGTGCCAAACTAAAACCAAAAGTGCACAAAATATCTAAAGTATAACTATGAATTTCTTTTTTTTTTTGAATCAACCTAACCTCTTCAATATATCAATACGTAAAAAATTAACGTTATTTGGTAAATTATGAGTATTATTAATAAAATTTACATCTCTAATAATATAATTGTCCCAAAAATATATAAAGAAGGGGTTTTTGAGATCGCTGATCACGAATTTGAGGTAAGATTTTCCAAATTTAAGATGGCGGATTCAATATGGCCAACCAAATTTCATAAAATCTTCAAAATTACAAAAAAATGTGTATAATTCGGTTTTTGAGGCCGTTGATCACGAATTCGAAGTTAGATTTTCAAAATTTAAGATCGTGGATCTGTAGCTGATTAAATTTCATGAAATGTCTGAAACCAATGCGATAATGTTTATTATACGGGGTGTTTACGATAAAAAATTGGTTGTTTCCGTCCGTTAGCCGTTTTATAATTCAAACGAAGTTATCTAGCATTTGTAAATTAAGTCTAATATTTTATATTGAAATTTTCGTAATTTTAGATACTTAAAAAATCCGAAATTCTAAGGAAAAATAAATAAAAAAAAAAAATTAAAAAAAACAAATAAAAAATAAATAAAAAAACAAAATAAAATAAAAACATAAAAAAAAAATTAAATAAAATAAAATAAAAAATACTCTTGGCGTCCACCTCCACCTGGTTTAAGTTGGGAAACATTTATACAACGACTAACGGACGGAAACAATCAAACATCGTAAACACCCCGTATGATAAACATTATCACATTAGTTTCAGTCATTTCATGAAATTTAATCGACCATCTTGAATTTTGAAAATCTAACTTCGAATTCGTGATCAACGGCCTCAAAAACCGAATTATACACATTTTCTTGTAATTTTGAAGATTTTATGAAATTTGGTTGGCCATATTGAATCCGCCATCTTAAATTTTGAAAATCTTACCTCAAATTCGTGATCAGCGATCTCAAAAACCCCTTCTTTTTATATTTTTGGGACAATTATATTATTAGAGACGTAAATTTTATTAATTATACTCATAATTTACCAAATAACGTTAATTTTTTACGTATTGATATATGTATTGAAGAGGTTAGGTTGATTCAAACAAAAAAAAAAAAAACATTCATAGTTATACTTTAGATATTTTGTGCACTTTTGGTTTTAGTTTGGCACCGATTCAGTAACTTTATTTATGCGAAAAAGATTCACAAAAAAGAAAAACGCAAAAAATTTCGTTATTTTTTTAATTAAAATGCGCCATATTGGTTCCAAAAGTCATTATTATGCAAATCCGACTGCACCAATCGAAAGAGCGACCCCAAAAATAGTAGAATAGGTATGTTTGGAATTTTTTATTCCAATTTTTTTTAGCAGAAAATAAGTCTCAAACATCATATTAAAATTGTGCTCTTCCCGGACGTAATGGGTTAAATGAAAAAAAAGGATGCATTGAATTGAATGTAGCTCCGTTATGTTTCTCAAATTTTTAATTTTATCGATAAATTCTTCAATGCATATAAAGATGAAATGTAAATACGTCAATCAAAAGTTTAAAATTTTAAAATTATTAGCAAGTATTGGTTTTGTTGCATCTTTTTTTCTTCGATTCGTTCGTTCGTGTGTTTTCTAGAAAAAACAGTTAGAGCAAAAATAAAGTGGAAAATAAAAAAAATAAATGATGGAGTCACTGCAAGATTTGCAACTGGAATGGGACTTGCAAGAAATCTAGGAATTATTGTGTTGTAAGTATGGCGCTTGCTTAAACCTGAACAATTTTGTTTTTATGTTTGTAACATTTTATTTCAAAAAGCTAAACGATATTAAATCAACATTTTAAAACTTTAAACAAACATTTTGTAGTATTTGATTATACAATAACCCATTTTGTTCCAACATTTTTTTCAAAACTTTTACATATTGATTTAAAAGGGGAAATTTTTTAAAACAATAGCTTCAGCCATTTCAATACAAAAGAATTAACTTTTGAGCATGAAACAAAATGTAAAATTGGCAGATATACCAATGAAAAATTTTGATTTTACCAATGTTTTTTTTCTGAGTGTAGCTATAGATTTTTGTAAAACAATTTTTAATAAGATGACTTCATTTGAAAAAATAAAATTGAATTTTTTAGTTCCAGAAGGTTCTATGTGCAGGTTCACATTAAAAAGTATTTATTTTGTTATGCTATCTTAACTTTTTTTACATTGACTTTAACATTTCAATACAGAAATTAATAATTCTTATAATGCTAATGCTTATTTTATAATTTTAAAATCGTATAAAAAAAGTAATATATATGAATAATTTTTAAAAATGTGCAAAGTTTGAGTTCCAAAAGGTTCTATCTGCAATCTTTAATTAAGAAGTTTTTTTTTATGTTTTTTTGTAACTTTTTATGAAACAAATTTTGTATTCTAATAAAGAAATGAATTGTTTTGATTTCTCCTGTGTTTGATTTTTCATATTTATTATATAAATAATATCAAAATGGGTCCGAACTTTAAAAATGCTCTCCTGAACATTTTTCAAAAAACCAGATAGAACCCTCTGGTTCTCACGTCGCGATATGTCAAAAAGAGTAAAAGTTTTGATAAAAAAATAAAAAAAAACTAACACTAGATATTTTTCGTATTTTGGCGTTTTAACGCCATACGGGTTTACTAGTTATATATATTAATCAAATATTTTGATGAATTTATTTTGTAAAAAAATTTTATTGAGTAACAGTCTTGCCATTTTTTCCATTGCGATTTTTTTTAAGTAGAATTAAAGTATTTAACCCTTTGACGACCGCTCCTGAACTGCTGGTAAATTCGAAAAGCCGACACCGGATTTTCGTTTCAGGGACCCAAAATTATTAAACAAAAGTGTGGCGAAAAGCAACTTTTTTTTTTACCTGCGGTGTTGAAAACCAAGGGACCTATGTACATATATGGTTGACAACGTTGAAAAAGAGTACTCTTGTTGACATTACGCTAACGAAAAGTTTGAGGGCGAATTTTGATTAACATCATGAGAACTTGTTGTTTTTAATATATTATGAAAGTTAACTAATAAAAGTTTAAAAAATAACCTTTTCAATTGTGATATTTTGACCTTTATGACTATTGGCTTAGGGGACATTCCCAAAATAGAAATTGGAAATTTCGTTTAAAAACCCAAAAAAATCAAATATTTGGCCTTTTTTATTTGCGACATTATAATGTTTGGCATCCAAAAGTGAAACGGTTCGTAAAGATGTATTTTCTGATCCAAACAAAACTAAGAGCATTGAATGGATGCTATTTGTGCCTTTTGCAAAAAACATTTTGCTTCACCAATAATCCAAATTGCTTCGAAATTTATCACAGAAAAAATTAAATTTGAATGTATTATTAAAAAATGAAAACAAATTTGTTTTTATTTCAAATAAATCTACTTTTCACGAACATTTTCAGTGTGTCAAAAATCGTTACCATTGGGAACAGAGGTCCCGTCAGATTTGGTGGTCGAGTGGATGGTCGAAATAGACTATATTTTTTTATTATTTTTTGCTAGAAAGTGGAAGGTTGCCCGCAATTTCTCCAAAAATTGTATACCTGTAGCTCCTCTCATCCCCAAAATATTGCAGCAAGAAGAAGATTTAAAAGATTTTAAAGAAAAGATAAAAGAAAAGAAGAAAAGTAAAGATTTTTCGACTTTGGGGTGGTCTGGTAGGCAAAGGGATGAAAGAGATGACGACCCTGGAAAATTAAGTACTTTTTAAAAGACACATTTATTCCCTTTTGAATGATAATTCATAAGAAAAAAATTGATTTCATAGTTTTTCAAGGAAAAATTTGAAATTAAAAGGGTCACTGGTGTCACAGTGGTCGTCAAAGGGTTAAAGAAAGAGTTTTTGATCACTCAAAAAGTGGAATTAATGAGTCATCCACCTTGCAATCCCGGCTTGGCACCCAATGACTTCTTCTGGTTCCCTCACATTAAGAAAAAAATGAGTGGCGGGTGTATTTCGACGCCAGAAGAAGCCATTGAGGACTTAAAAACCTTCGGAAGTACCAAGTTCAGAGTGGAAAAAGTGTTCGAAAATTGGTTCAAGCGAATGCAAAAGTGTATTTATCATCTTGGAGTATACTTAGAAAAACAATCAAAACATTTTCACTGATTAACCACTAATTCTTCATTGTCAGGCGCAATACTTAAAAGGCAACTCTCATAACACCTAAGATCCTTGGCAAAAAAAAAAAACAAAAAATATGTGTGGGTTTTGGCTGTTGTCATGTTGTCAATACCTATAAATTAACCACTATTATATCCGAATATCTTGAAACTAATAAAAGCTATAGTTTCGAAATTAAGAATGTGGTCATTTCTGACATAAATTATAACCGATCTCAATTATGGCATCGGCCCACACCTAAAATGCAACACCAGAACCGAGCAATGCCGGTTATATTTTTAATCAAATACACCATAAATATTTATATTGTAACTTTTAACCGCACAGTTCTCAATAGCATCATTAGCATTTGAGACACTTATTAAAATGCTCTCGAAGTCAAAGTCATTTGGAACATAATCATCTCAAATGTCAAAACATTATCGTAATTAAGGTTAACCACGCCAATCTTACAATTCTCTAGACAATGAAGGCAACATTCTTGCAATGTTTTTTTTTTATAGTTATTGTCAGCAATATTCTCAGCAAAATTCTAAGAATATGAAAATCATCATCTCCATCATCATCATCATCATCATAATCATCATGATCACCACCATCTTCATCACCAACTTTGTAAATACTGCAAATGAAGAAAAGCCCTGCCTGATTGCATGATTATCATATGAAAGCATAGATTATGTGGGGGGCAAGACTAAGTCCCCAGCCACCTACAACTATTGCCAAATTGAAGCAAATTCCAGTCATTATGCACTCTTCTCTTTGGCATTTCTTTTTCGCAATGCAGTAGGAGCACAAAAAAGAATAAAAAAAAACAACAAGTAGCACAAAAAATAAAATTAAACAAACAAAGAAGAACTATAAAAGTGAAGTAGAAATAAATTTGACTAAATTGCTTGGACCATTGCGTCGCTTTGCGTTAACCGGCCTAAAGCGATGTCGCTCCAGCTCTATGCTGGCCCACTTTTGTGTCACTTCTTGTCACTGGGTGTGTGTGTTGCTTTGGCAGCGGCTGCTTACGTGTGGGCACAACTCCAAACAGGATTTAATTCTATTATCTAGAAAGCTATGCTTTTATATTCCATTATTATGACATGACGGCGGCATGCCGCTGGCCAAGATGAACGGGCATAAACGAGTCCAAAAATTACCAAAATACACTGTCAAACATAGAGAAAATTGTAGAGCAGAGTAAAAGCCGAAAGTAAAATGTCGCTTGAGGCTTTTAAGCAACACACAACAAGGAAACAATGCAAAAGCAGCGAGTCAGAGGGGAAGGGGGGGGGGGAAAGGAAGGGATGGGAAAAACAAATGGTTGTCATGGCACTTCCGCTGGCATGAATGTCGTCAAAGCAACGGGCATGAAAATGAAAATGAAAATGAAAATGAAAATTAGATAATTTTCATAATTTTCAGCAGGCGAGTGAAATACAAGTAAAAGTAGCAAAACTAAACCCTGAGGCGAGAAGTTTTGAGGAAGCCAGACAGGCAGTTCATGCAGCAAAACCAGTGCAGCGCGAGTGTTGCAAAGAAGGCGCGGGCAAGTAGTTCTCGGAAATGTAAATCGTGCACATTCCGGGCGCACTTCTTTTTCTATAAGTCATAAAAATGAAGTACTTTTAGCGCTGCTTGCGACGCTGGCTGTCTTCTCGCGCTTTTTCTGCTCTCTTTGCCCCAGTTTGAACTAGCTGCTCTATGTGTGTATAACACTGTGTCACTCCATTTGGTAAACTCTTTTGCACACACTCTCACTCTCTCTCTCTCTCTGTCTCTCGCAAGGCGTTGTTGCTTTTGCAACACTTTGTTCTGGTTTTATTACTATTCAACATTTCATTCTGCCTTTCGTCTGTTTGTAAAGTCTATTCTGCCTGTCTGCCTGCATTTTACTGCCAACGCCATCTTTGTTATGCTTTTCCACGTCGGCTGTACTTTAGTTATTTTTTTTTTGTTTCGCTCTCAGCGCTATCATAAAAATTATAATAATTGTTGACGTTAAAATTATGTTCTGACAGTCATTGTTAAGCTCGGAGTCGTCGTCTTGTCGACTGGGCAGGATATTGAATTAAAGTAATCATTTGCGAGTTGATTTCGATTATTTCCTCTGAGCTCAGGATGTGCGACACATGTGTGCTTCTTCTTTTTTAAGAGTAGAGACTTACAAGTGTGCCATAAAAATGTCATATTTTTAATATGACGAACATAGTTGTTTGATGCGCCATTTTATTATTTACCAGGTCAGTTTATATGCTGGTTGTGATAGCCAGAATATGAAATTAAGGAGTGAAACTATAAATAAAATAAATAAATAACTGGTCATTTCAGCCCTTGAAAGGACTTTGACCTAGCTTCTTATGATCAATTGTGTTGTGCGTGTTATTAAGTTTGTACACAATTGACCGAGAAACGGACCTACAGGCTTAACGCCGACTCCGAACGGCGATGAACAGAATGTTCTTATTCTCAAGAAGCTTTACATGGCATTTGATTACTCTCTGAGGTTTGCCATTGTCTGCAGAGAGGTGGCGGCCGTACAGAAAAATTATTTTATTTCAAATAATTTTCTGTCGCTGCTGGGATTTGAACCCGGTCTCCAGGTTCATTGACATAGAGGCCACGCACTTTAACCAAGTACGCCACGGACGAGTGAAACTATCATCAATATAAATCCTTTCTCCTTCCTTGCAGATGATAACCAACTTAAGATATGAATCAGTTTTTTCCTAAAGAACTTTTGGATTATGTGTTCAAATACTTAACATTCATTCACAATTCTAGAAAAAATTTGTAGTTAGATACCAACATAGCTACAAAACTTTTTTGAGGTAGAGGATGCTTTGCATCTATTATATTTTTCAAGCTTTTTTCAACCGACAGTTTAAACAACAGGCCTTAATCAAGGATTTTTTTGTTAGTTCCAGCTTCTGAATATGTGAGTGAAATATACGAGTTTAACTTAATTTAAAAAAAAATTTTAAGTCGCCTACAAACCGAAAATAATGATAACAGTCAAAAAAAGTTATTACATTAAAGAATAAGTTGTAGAACTTGTTAGAAGATTCCATAAGATCCGATCATACATATTCTTTCTCTTCCTTGCTAACATTTGAAATTCTTATTATTGATCATCTCATAAAAAGAAAATTTACTTTTTGCAAATATATATTTTTTTTTTCATAATTGTGAACTATAATATGTCAGAAATACGTATTTGAAAATTTATGAATATATTTTAATAAAAAAAAGTTATATTGCCGTCTTAAGAAAAAAAGTCTTAAGCGCCAAAATTAAAAAATTGAGATATGGGCAGATTCGGAAATAAGAATAAGTTTCTGATCTTTGAATCAAACTAAAAAAAACGCATTTTCAACTGCAAATGACTGAAAAACGTTAAGTAAAAACGTCACATCTACCACTTCTAGTGTGGTTCCTAGCCAATAAAATTTCATTTGCCATTTACTATGAAAAAAGTCACTATATCCAGTATAGCTATACAGTATACTCTCACAAATTCATTTCAATATTCTCTATTTATTAAATTCATAAGTCATCTTTTCTTATTATAAATATAAAATGGAGAATTATATGAGTTTTATGTAAAAAAAAAATTAACTATTAATAAATAAAATTATTTTGTGTTAATATCAATTTTTTTTTAACCAGTTTCATTCTTTTCTTTTAAATTTCTGTGAAAAAAGTCCTGCAATTAGAACATTTTAGAAATGAGAACCACCCGTGGAACAAAGTGGTTCTAATTTGTGAGAGTCTACTGTATATATAGAAATATATGTACTTGAACCGCACAGTAGTATTATTGCTGCAATAAATCATATTTTTAAAATGTTTTTCTTCAAAAATTAAAGTAAATATTTTGATAGTTTGATTGATATCCAGATAAGAAAATCCAACTAAATTTAAAAACAAAATATATATATATACACGAAACGTTGTTCATTTTTTGCCGATATAAACTTATAAGCACTTACTAGGTCGTAGCAGTCGCTTAGCAAACACTTACGCGTTTGCTAGCTAGCCACATAAATTGGTACGTTGTGGAGGCAATTTAGTTGAGTTGCTAGCTCCAATAGATTTTTCTAAAAACTATATAAGCAAAGATATTAAATAGGTTTTGTTATTTCAATTAAATGAGGATTCTACTTTTTGTCAATAAAATTACCAGATCTCAAACATTCAATTACAAAAACATGTTAATATATTTTAGTTGAAATACAATATTTTATTGTATTCTTGGCGTTTTTGAACCAATACTTTCTTTTTATTTATTTTCTTATCATAAGGAATAGCCCATCATAAGGAATATAACGTAAAATTCCCTTTCTCTAATATCGAAAACTGCTTGATTGAGAATTAATCTTTGCAATTTTTAATATTAATGGCATACGCAAGTTGTAGTGAAAATTTCTTGCGAGTAAAATTGGTTGATCCTTTTTTGAATGATACCACTACGGAATAAATAAGTAGAACATTTAAATTGTTGTATTTTGGTCCAGAATAATTGGGAAACTTGATCATAATGCACAAAGGAAATTCTTCTATAAATCGGCCACTTTCGCAATTGTTATAGAAAATTTCAACAACCTCACCTGTGGCCCATTGCACAGTCCCACTAATAGAAAAAGATTTTGACTCATTAATTTAAGTCTCAATTTTTGGCTTAAACCTCTTGCATCGTCGAAGGAGTCTAACAACGCTCGTGGGTGTGCAAAGCATTGATGATTGTCACAGCATTGCCAACATTTTTCAGCTTCTTAATGTTGTATTCTTCAATTTCAGCGCTTTTTGTGATTATTCACGTTAAAAATTTTCAAAAATGTGTCTAAAAATGTACCGGAAGTTTACCGTTTACATACAATTTGGCCACAAAGTGACAAATGGTAACATTGATAACGCAAATGGTAACATGCGTTAACGCAAATGGTAACAAATGCGGTAAATGTGCGTCAAACGTGATCAACTGCCACCCCAGAGGTCCTGGGCGCGAATCCCAGCTAGGACATGATCCTGCGCTTTGACCTTTCGCGTTTGCAATTTTCTTTCATTAAGTAATCAGCTGAAATTGAAAACTCATCAATATTTACGACTTGTTGTCGTAGTTTGTAGATGAGATTGCCTTATTACTTGAATTGAATTGAATTGAATTGATTGCCCCTTCGCTCACACTAATCTACCACCCCATTTCGAACCAAAGCAGACTTGACTGAATAGGTTTTACACCTAAAAACCTTGGTTCAAAGCTTAAAAAAATGATAAGCTTATATATGTTATACTCTGAAGTACAAATCATACTCCATTATGTGTGTCAAATTTAGTAAATTAAACAATACAATAGGAAGCTTACGTTTTATTATAAAATTGGCGTTATTAATGCTATAGAACTTACAAAAAATAATAACTTTACATTAGGAAATAATTGTGTACCAATAAATGTACATACTAAAATAATCAAAAATTATGAATAAAATCATAATATATATCAATCTATACAAGTACAAGTAAGTAACCTGTTCAATAATGCATTATCTACATTAGAGAAGATTGTCAAAAAAATATTCAATAATAATGGAAATATTGGATTACAGGGGGTGCCGAATTAGTCAGGGCCGGATTAACGGGGGTCCAGTGTAAAAAAAAGATGAACGCTGATTGTTGATTAAAAATTTGATTTGTAGACAGTTCTTCTAATGATACTCTTAATAAACATTCCCTGAAATTTTGTTGTTCTGTCCAATTTGACTCATTATCTGGTTCATTACGAACACTTACCTTATGTAATTTAGTATTGCTAATTATTGTGTTAAATTGTTGTTTAAAGCAATGTGAACAAAAACCAAGACTCGACTTTCATATCTATTCAAATGCTGAGTGCTCCCTCTTGATGCTTCTGAATATACGAAACCGTCTAGTGGAGTTTTAATGAACTAAATGTTGACAATATTTAGAAACATTTCTAAGTCTATATTTCAATTCATGTCGCGATCAATATCACAATATCCTAGATCCTACGACCTACAAATTAGAATATCGTGATATTGATCGCAACATGGATAGGAATGGAGGCTTAGAATTATTTCTAAATATTGTCGAAAAAATTCATTTTATTAAAACTGCTAAAGACGATTTTATAACATTTATTGGTTTTTTTTGTTAATTATTTGAATTTAAATCTATTGGTGTTTTCGTTTCTACAAAAAAATGTTGCCCTACCACAGTGCAACATTTTTCAAGTGTTGCACTCAACCTTCAAAAAGTGCAGGTTTTGAACACAAAACACTATCCTGCTTACTCAATCAGCTGATATATTTGTGTGCGCCAAAAATAAAAAATTTGCTTTATTAAAAATATTATTTAAGTGTGAAATTATGAATGCATATATTTAACCTTGTCTAACACACGCATTTCATAATATTTTCGTTTAAAGCAATCAGCTGATTTTCAGGGCAACATTCTCCCCTCAAAAAATTTCGCAGGGCAAGAAATGTGCCATTTTTGCCCTATATAAATGTAACATTTTAAGAAACGAACACAGATTTTTTCACCCGTTTGCACTTATTTAACAATCGAACACGAAAAAAGAAGAGAAAGAAGAAAAGGTAACATTTTTTGGTAGAAACGAAAACACCATAAGTTATAGTCATGAATTGTTAGAATCTGGTAATGGTTTGATGAGTTGGTGTTAAAATCAGCACATTCTTAGGGGAAGCAATGAAAGCTAATAAGCCTACCAGTCACCAAATAATAAAAAAATTAAAAAAAATTGCAAATTTCTTTTATTTTATAGGGTTTACCAACACATGAAAGTAAAATCATTAAACAATTTAATTTGAATGTATTTGCATCCATTTACAAACTTCAGCATAAATAAAAAAAAATAAATAACTGGCCATTTCAGCCCTTGAAAAGACTTTGACCTAGCTTCTTATGATCAATTGTGTTGTGCGTGTTATTAAGTTTGTACACAATTGACCGAGAACCGGACCTACATGCTTAACGCCGACTCCGAACGGCGATGAACGGAAAGTTCTCGTTCTCAAGAAGCTTTACATGGCATTTTTGATTACTCTCTGAGGTTTGCCATTGTCTGCAGAGAGGTGGCGGCCGTACAGAAAAATTATTTTAATTCAAATAATTTTCTGTCGCTGCTGGGGTTCGAACCTGGATTTCCAAAGTTCTTTGACATAGCGGCCACGCACTTTAACCAACTACACCACGGACGCCACAACAAACTTCAGCATAGCAGTTATTTATTTTAGTTAGTAATAAACAGCTGTTGCAGCGAAAAACATTTGCTTTAATGTTTTTGTTGTTGTTGTTGTTCCATGCTGTTTGGTTATTTATAACGGGCGAGCGAAGCGAAAGACGTATACATACAGAAGCAGGCAAGCAGCAAACTGAATTAAGCGAATATGTATCAACAAAGAAAGATATGGAAATATTTTTTTCAATAAATTTCTAAAATAAACAGAATTTCCAAATTTGGGCTTCGCAGGCACCTAAGTTAAGATCAGTAGAACAGTTTAGAAAAAGAAATATTAAAATCGGTCAACCCATTTCAGAGTTCTGCTCCTTTAAACATTCTTCATGCAAGTTGTTCCATGGGAGCTTCGCTCGCTCGCTCCAATAAATATAAGCAGTTATAATCTTATTCTTATGAAAATAGGCCCATCTTCTAACTTTTAACTTTTGCAAAATTTAACTGCGACCGTCTGCGTCCCTGATTAAAGGAAGGAAAAAAGGCAAGCCTCTAAGTATGCAACGTTATTTTACATGCTAAAATTACATTAAATTGCTGCTATAAAAATCGATTAACTGAAAATATTGATGTTTTATTTCATATGATTTTTTTTTTTGAGAATTTTGTTTTTTATAAAATTTATAAAAAAATGTTATATCAAAAAAAAAAAAAAAACAATGTAGGGCCACGTAAAACGGTCCTACGTACAAAAAAAATAAATTACTCTTATATAATTAAGTTCTGTCAATTGATATCTACAAGAGAATGGCAATTATGAACAAATAAAACAATATCAGTTTTTTTTTTATTTTTATCAATTTGACAACACTTTGAAATTTGGATATACTGAACACTGAGTTTTTCTTCATTGTATGGTTGGTCTTTATTTTACGTTTTCTATTAGAGCCCTGTATGAGTATGCTTTTTGCATACTCAAATACATTCGTTTGCTGTCGGATAAAAAGCTTACTCTTACCTTTTTTCCAAAGCTCTCGTATGTAAACATACTCTCACTCTATTTTATGCGAGAGTAACAATACACTGCTGAACTTATAACAGCAAGACCAGCTTCTTGCAATAAAAAGTAACACAAACACTACCCAATAAACCACAGAGCGGACTCGCATTCGTTTCGAATTCGAAACGGAACCGAGATATCGTATCTGAGTTCTCGCTTTCTATTAGAATTCGAGATGATTCCGAGAATATTAAAAAAGCAAATATTTTATTTTATGAAATTTGTCTATCTTGTGGAGAATATTAATAAAAACAATTTTTTAAATTTGGTTTCCTTATTAACACGATTGTAATGTACCAAAGGAATAAAATAAAATTCTTTACTTAATTTTAAAAACTTTTTAATACCTTCTACAATGTGTTTACAAAGCACTTGAAGCACTTTTACTTTCACTTTTTTTCAAATTTCAAAACAATAAAAAACAAAACCGTGGTAACTATAGATTTGTCAAAAACAAAAGAAAAACAAATCACTTGCTACTCATTGTATAAGTTTTCAAAAACGTTCGCGTTTTGACATTTTTAAAGTTTATTTTTAATAAAATGAAACGTATGAGAATTTTAAGTCATTTCTCCTCATCAGGGAGCTACACCACGCCAGGTGAAGTATAAATAAATAGTTTAAATATATTAAATAGGTTAAAAGAACCCACCCGGTAGAGGGCTAAATTTCTTACTGAAGTTCCCGGCCGTGACTGAAGCTGCTGGACACAAGAAGTTCCTCTGCAGAAGCAAAAAAAAATTAATTTCAAAAAAATGGTTGCACAAGACGTCAGCGAGACAGGATATATATAAATATTTCTTTGCAATTGAATAAACTTTTTTTCCAGCACCTTCCGTCACGGCCGTGAACTGCAGTAGAGAATTTTCCCTTCACCGAACGGCTTCTCTTACAAAAATTTTAGAATACAAAAAGAATTTTATAAGCTGCTATAAAGTTATAATTCAAAATTTTTAAAAATAAATAAAAATTATTAAAAAAGTCATTGGTTTCATAAGAAGAATATTGAAATCATAAGATTTGAGAATATAAGAAAATTTAAAAAATCTCGCCTCGAAAACGAATCGATTGTTCCAAAAATCTCGTTTCGAAAACAATGCGATTATTTTAAAAATCTCGTTTCTAAAACGATTCGATTATTCTAAAAATCTCGTTTCGAAAACGAAGTGTGAATTTCTTCCGATCGCGGATTCGAAAACGAAAGCAGAACGAATTTCGTTTTCGAACTAAATGCACGAGATCTCGGTTTCCCCTCGAATTCGAAACGAATCCGTTTGGTTTATTGGGTAGGTACACTGAATATGAATACACATACACTGAATATTTTGCGCATTATTTTGTTATGAACAAGAATCTTTTGTTTTACGAGAGACTTTCAATGGGATGCAAATAATATATATGCAGACATGTTTTTTTCATTGTTTTCCAGAACGATTAGTGAAGTATTAAAAATATTCCAAAAATTATTATTATAAATTCACAGCAGGAAACTTAAAAATATAGTTTAATTACAATATTAAATTATTGTTCAAGTCTAAATTTAATGAATAAAATTATAAATAAAGCTATGATAAACGAATAAAAAGTATAGTGCTAAAAAAAAAATTAAAAAATAAGTTCATGAGTAAAATTTAAAAAAAAAAAAATATGTGTGTGGCTGCCACGCACGGTAGAAGTGAAACCTTCAGAAAACTAAACTCTTAGAGAATGAGACGAATGCTGTATTAAAAGTGAGATAATTATAGGGTTTATTGATTATAATATTGTTACCAAGTTTAAAATTAATTTTATTTTACATTTTATTATTCAAACACCATGTTTTCAATTTCAACAAATGACACGAGTGGCTTATGATAACTAAAATATGAAATAAATACTTTGGTTTGGATTTAATCAATATATCTTTGAAATACAGCGTCTATTACTGTTTTTGATCTTATAGTTGGTTTAGTGCGACTGCTGCACATTTTTAAATTTAATTTGGTATTGAGAAACTCAATCAAAGGAAGCGCTATATCCAATGCAAAATTCACATTAAAATCCCCACTTAAAAATCATTGGAATTTTATAGTTATCTTTATTAAGTATCCGTGAGACTTCTGGTGTGTACCAGAGATCTGTATGAATGGATTCATTTGCTGTTTTAAGTTCCTTTAATTTTTCAACTCCCTGCAAGTCGAGGCAGGCAAACAAAAAGTTTGCGCGAATCATAGGCAGCAAAAATTAAGTCGCCAAATGTAGAAAACTTGAAATGTAGAAACTTGAAAAGTAAGGAAAAAGCAATTATTTTGCCTACAAATCGTTTATTTTCAAGTCTGTTTACGAAGTTCGTGGAATTCAAATCGTGTCGTCAGTGACAAATTCGTTTCTCGAGTTGAGAAAACAGTTTAACTTTCAAGCATTGAATTGAAGAATGTTTGTTTGTTTTTTTTCTATTCCCTACAACTGAACAGGGGAGCTTTAAGGAAGGGAGACGGTTAATATGTATGACCGACCCCCATTACTTTTGCGAAAGAAACATTTTTGTCTTTGACACCTATTCTCTCCGACCACTGCTTACGAAGGCTCCCATACAAAAACGTATCAAATTTCCTGTTTCGTGTGATTTTTTTCATTTCATCGAGTTTCAAATCACAACGGTGCTAAAGAAGTTTTACTTAAAAAAAAAAAAAAAAATAAGTCGCCTGTCCTACCTTCTTTCTTTAACAAAACCGGTTTGGTTAAAAGCTAAGCATCAATGAGCTACAGAACAGAAACAAAAAAACTTTTTAACAAAAAAAAAACCGACTTCAAAATCACTACAAAGTAAAAAATTATTTTAAATAACTTTTCCCATTCATTTCTTGGTCATATTTTAAAAGCTATTTATATGTATTATAATACTGGAATTCTTATCATTTTCATTTTTTCTATTTTGTTTTATTATCATCAAAATATTAATTGCTTTATGTACATAAAAGCTTTGAAGTCGGCGCTTATCTTATTATGTCGAAATCTTTTTATTTTAATTTTTTCTAATTAGTTTTATCATAAAAATATTATTAACTTTATGAATATAAAAGCTTCTTAGCGATTTTTTTCTTTCAGTTGGCAATTTTTGAATGTAGCGCTGAATGTAGCCAATGTGACCATGCATTATTTGTGCAGCTGTTACACACTATGTCATATTCAATATGAGCTTTACAAGCTCACCCAAACCAGTTTAGTGCGAAATTTAATGTGTACAAAGCTTTTAAAATTACTACAGTGTCACCCAGGCACCAAATAGTGCACGGATGGTAAAAGATCATGATTGTGCGTCAAAAATGATCGCCGACTTCAAAGCTTTTATGTTCATAAAGCAATTAATATATTGATGATAATAAAACAAAATAGAAAAAATGAAAATGATAAGAATTCCAGTATTATAATACATATAAATAGCTTTTAAAATATGACCAAGAAATTAGTGGGAAAAGTTATTTAAAACTATTTTTTACTTTGTAGTGATTTTGAAGTCGGTTTTTTTTTTGGTAAAAAGTTTTTATTTCTTCCTTTTTAGAGAATATGAAATATTTTATGTAATCGTATTCTTGACGAAAATTTTCAAACATGAAACTTTGTCCTTAAAATATTTGTTTTATTAATTCCTTAAAGTTTTTTGGGTATTTTCCATTTCTGTTTCGTTAAAATTTTTAGTGCCACGCCCTTTCTCTTATCCCGCCTACTTTATTTACAGTACCTTATAATGATTCTATCTAGCCCTGTGCCAAATTTCAGTGTCCAAGTATCAATATTAAGCGTAATATATGTAGTACTTTCTTTAAAGTGCCACACTCTGTGTACAATCCCGCTCATTTTTTATTGATTCTACCTACCCACCTACCTGCATACCAAATATTAGTACGTTAGTGTCAATATTAACTAAGATATAGTATTTTTATAGTATTGACACGCGTCTTTGTTGAATAACGCCCACTTTTTTGGCCGTATTTTGTAGTAACTGTAGCTACCCATGCACTTAATTTCAGCACCCTAGCGTCAATATTATTCGATATATAGTGTGTTTCTAATATTGCCACACCCCTTTGTCGAATAACGCCCACTTTATTTACAGTAATTTTTTAAAATTGTGTCTACTCCTGTACTAAATTTCAGTACACTAGTGTCAATGCTATTTGAGATACAGTGTTTTTTTAATATGACCACACCCCTTTGTTAAATAACGCCCACTTTATTGATCGTATCTTGTAATAATTGTGTCTACCCCAGTATTTTTATTGTAAATTTCATTACCCTAGTGTCAATATGAACAGAAATACAGTGTTTTTCGTATATTGACACGCCCCTTTGTCGAATATCGCCCACTTTTTTAAAAAAGGACCTTTGCGTTCATGATATCTATCTGTTGACAAAAAATTACGGAAATCGGGCAAGTGGTTTAAGAGTTATCGATGTACATACATTTAAAAAAAAAAAAAGAAAAAAAAAAAAGCGGACAAACCAACGAACTTGAGAACCTCCTCCTTTTTGAAGTCGGTTAAAAATAACGCAAAGCTTTCATAGTTCAGATCAGTGCTTGCAGTGTATTATGAGGGTATGTTATGCGAGTACACCGAATAGAAACAAAAATAACGCAAACCTCTCGAAGTTCAGATCAGTGCTCACATTGTTTGTGAGAGAACAGATAAGGTATAAGCAGTGAAGCTCGTGCACAGATTTGCTCTTCACTACACGACCTGTTGTTTAACTTTTATTCAGTTACAGTGTACTCTTTAGCAGTGAAGCAGAGTGTATTCGCTTTGAGATTATTCTCATGCAGGGCTCTATTTTCTATTATTCCCTTTCTCGGAAATAATTAAAACCGTTATCTCTGAAAAGGCTATTAAGCTCTTGTTTGCTTTTTGTTGAAGTTTCGACTTTTTATGTTTTATAATAAGAGTTTTGTATTGAATTGAAATATTAAATTTTTCGGTCACACCCGTCCCAGTAAATATTGAAAAAGTATAATAAAATTGTTATTTAATAACACTACTAGGTTCTACTTATACTGCCAATTATGTATAGAAAGCTACCCCGGAAACAGCAAAATAACAAAAACTTCAATATGCTCAGATAGCGGTAAACCGCTGTGATCGAATTTTGAAGATGCATATGAATTAAGGTTATGCCTAAAAGTATGATACGATTTAGGTTAACCTTGATACAGGGTGCATCGAAGTAGATAAGAACTTAAGCGTTCTCTCTGTCAAAATAAATTCCGTGTAACTTTCTCGGCATAATTGGCAGTATAAGTAGAACCTAGTAGCTTGAGTGGATCACAGTGAAAAGTCATACAAGACAACTGATGGTGTAGCGGCCAACAAAACAGTCTGTGTAGTCAAGCTGTGTGATTTGCTCTATACTGATCCGTTGTTGTTTTTGTTGGTTGTTGCCTTCTTTGTCTTCATGTTGTCTTGTTGTCAACATGCTTGGCCTAAAGCTCAAATTTGTTTTCAATATAAATAATACCAAAACTTTTATTTTTATTATTTAAATAAAAAAATAAATACCGTTTAATTCAATTTTATTGTATTGAGTTAAATTTTTTAGATTTAGCGTCAAAAAATTTTAAATCAAATAAACATCTTCATTTTATAGCTCCATAACAATTGCATTATCATCATTTATTACTAAAGTAGTATGTATGAAATAAAAAACATGGTGTTTTGAGCTTTTTAACTACTGTTGACATGTTCATCTATCTATCTTTCTATCTATCTATTCTATCTATCTATATATTATAAATAAGTTGCATTGTGTATGAAATTGACGTTCTCTGTAATGCGTGAACCGATTTCCCATGAAAGGTGACGTCAATACGAATGTTTTTATGTATAAATGGTCTTTGTATGTGTATTGGTTTATGAATTATAGGCATTTTAGTGAACTTATACAACAATACAGGTGTGAACAAATACAGGTGCGCACATATGGTGTATATGGGGATATATTTGCAAGGGAAATTGGAAATAAATGGAATATTGGAATAATTTGGCAAGTCTCACTTTAGTTTGCATTTGCGCGAAAAATATAGGCATAGTAAAAATTTTCCATACCCCTTTTTTTCCATACCCCCTTTTACCCCTTTTGCCCACAAATCAATAAAAATGCTATATTTAAGACGATTAACCAACAATTTTAATGAAATCGATTATAGAAGAATCAAGGCAATTTTTGAATTTTCGGCATTGTTATCATGAATAACAGGAAGCCAAAACACACAAAAATTTACTCAAATAAACTAGAAGATGTCTACGTTCTGAAAATATAATAATTAAGTCAAAATTAAAAAATTGATTTTTGGCCAATTTTTGAGTCCGCTGGCCCACAGTGTAATGATGTATTTCAATTCATCATACATGAGTTAAAACCGAAAATAGATTGAATTGTGTTTGCTTCTTTAGTCAACAGAGTTATACTAAATCCTTTACCTAAAGATGTGATTGAATTCGATACACTGCGATAACCTAGTTTTTAAATAAGAACATTTCAAAGTTTACTATTTTGAATAATAAAATAAAGGCATTTATTAATGCACGATTTAATAAAATAATAAAGTGCAGTTGGTCTTGCCAACAAAAAAGCTACATTAAGATACATTTTCTCCATTGAATTTTCTCCATAACTCCTTTAAATTTTTAATGTGTAAGTGGCTTAAACAATCAAGTCAATTACTTCAATGATCAGACATTACAACTGTGGAAAAATGAACAGCTCGACAGACAGCATGACATGGCTACATTTGATATCATGTAGCATATCCATTAGGATGACAGCAAGAGCATGGAGAGGTAGAAGTAGATTCAGTAGCTGTCATTGTTTTGAACGATAGCAAACATTTCCAACATGACTTTAAAACAAAATCACCTCAAATTGGTTTGGTGGGGTTGTGCCTTACGTAGTGATGTCGGTGACAATACGTGTAATAATCAGATGCAACACTCAGGAGATTACAAATACATATATATCCATTAACAGAGCACTAAAGGATTGATAGATGTGCACACATGATGATAGGGACATTATTAGAAAAAGGCGTAAAGCAAAGTGTATTTAGTTTTTTTTTTTTTTTTCTCTTTTAAACTCTTAAATAAGCACAAAATTTTCCTTGAAAAAATAAGAAAGTTGTAAATAAAGAAAGTTTTGAAACTTGAATTCCTTTAGGGTAGCTTTTGGATTCCTTAAGGGTATTCTATATTTTTCTTGTTCTATCACTTATTTTTCTTTTTTATGATGAAACATAATGAGCAAACCTTGGCTTGAACTTTTTGTTATTATAGGCAATTTTTTCAATTTTTTTTTTAGTTTGAACTCTTATGTCTACACCACTTATCGAAATAGTTAGATTTTCGTAATTAAATGCTTCGATATAAATTGAAAAATAATTAAAAGACTTTGTTGTAATGACTCTTCACAATTTGATATTCTCAAGCAATCGACGTGAAATGATGTCGGATACTTTGCCAATCCAATCAAAGCGTTGTTCAAGTGTTTTTTTCTTCGAAAGGTCGGCCACCGTTAAGTTATTCATTCAAATTATTTATTCTACGATAAATGCGTCTGCAGTGCGATACTTGAAGCCAGTACTTGAAGTACTTGAATTGGGCGTGGATTGTTAGGCTTTAATTTATATTTTCATTGATAAATTGGGCAAATGACTGACTGGAATACTTTTAAGGCAATTTAGGTCTTTATTTATATAATTTGTATAGTTTTTTTTTTTTGTTTTTTACAGACACAACTTTAAATTGAAGTTAACAGAGAAAAATGTTTTTAAAATCCATGAAATAGATTTTATTTTAAAGATAATTTCTTGACATTAATATATGAATATGATTTCGGGCATGTGGCGCCCTTGCTGAAAGGTGGATATAAATACCAAAATTCATTAGCTCTCTTGATGAAATTTTTTTCTTTCCTTTGCTTAAGAATGTTCTATTTAGCATGATTCCATAATATTTTGGAGAAAAATTTACAGGTTTTTTATGCAGACGCCTTTAAGGTCGATCAATGTAGAAACGCATGAATAATGCGGTAAAATATATGTTAGTAATTTTCAAGAGTCATTACAGTCGAACGAGGAAATATATTGCTCTGTTGTTTTTTTTAACTACCTACTAAAAGCAGTCTTGTGTAACATTTCTACACACTCGGAAATTATTTTTAGTTTTAATTTTTTATGCAAGTCGACTTGAAGAAAAAAAAGGGAAACTTAATTTTTGACAGAATATAACTACATTAGCAGATCGCAGCACTTCTATTTCCTAGACGGAATAGTTTCTATTGATTTTTAACTTAAATATTTCAAATTATAAAAGTCAGCTCTTTTGTGCTCCTTTTAACAACATATAGCAAAAACTAAATGCGTTACGAATATTTTTTCAGTCGTAAGGTAGCAATTTTATTTAGTATACTTTTAGGCATTGCTTGAAACCGAACACTTTGCACGAAATGTAGTAAAATGCAAATAGAAACAGACCAAATTATGTTAAAAAAATGTCATTGTTTAACTCTTTGTTATAAAAAAACTTTCAAGTACAAAATAACTAACAAAATTAAAGAGTGAATCATAACAACAATATTCAAGCCATGCATGCAGCACGACTTGCGCACGGTTTGTCGCACTGCCAAAAAGTATGCTCTTAAATTTGTAAGATTTTGTTAGTCTCACTCTTGCAATCAGAAATAATTGGCTGTAAAATACAGGATTAACTACATTCGTTTTTTTTTATAATAAAATGGTCTGTTCTTTTTTTATAATTTTTTCATAAAAAACAAACACATATTATCTTAGAGTAAATTCGGCCATTTGAACGGTATGACTAATGAAAGTTGAAATTCTAAAAATCACGTACACTGAAAAATTTCGTATGAAAAGTGGGCCTGGTATAAAATACATATATTATAATAAATATCGTCCATTTCATATTGTAGAGTAATATCATTTGCACTGACCATCTCCGATTTGTCTCAAATTTTGTTTTAACGTAGAATACGTTATACGGGGGTGTTAATCTGGAGCACAAAATTTTGAGAAAATGTTTGTCACTTTCATTATAAGTTTTTAATGCTTTATGCATGCATTGAAGAAAATTCAAGTATGGTCGTAACATATTTAATATGTCTTCTTTTGATTTGTATTTAAATAATCATATTGCTACATATAATTTTTTTGATTCTATAAGTAAATCAAAATTTAACTCCTTCAAATTTTGTATTAATTTTCATATGCTTTGTATTTTATGTATTATAACATCATTATGTATTATAACATCATTTAATATGTCATGTGTACAGCAGTACGATTATCTGTGTGTTCATCACAGAACCAGTGTGAGAAAGAGAAGAAGTATAATGACCAAGTAGCGAACGACAACCATGATAAATACAACCATGATTTTTGTTTGTCTTTTCTTTTAATATCAAAGACATGCTCCATATGCGCCCTTTGCAGCATTTTTTTATGCGGCGGCCATTGTAAATCCATAGGAATTCTTAATTTTTTTAGAGATTTTCTATAGTTCAGACACAAACCTTACAATCATAAAGCCTAGTATGCTGTAGAAACGAAAATTTCTTGGCATATAACTCTACACCCGAAATATTAGTGTAGAGTCAAAAATGTTTGTGTGGAGAAAAAAGCAACTACAGTCCGACCTAGCTCAATGCAACTGATAGAAATTCGGCCAGTTGACGTAGTTAATGTTGAAGAAACGCAATTAAACTTCTAAACATAAAGCTTTATGGCTCTGAATCCTAGATATTGTGGTTTTATGTATTGAGATATGCACTTTGTTTCCTTAAATATTGTTTTAAGACATTTTTCGTACATCAAAAATGTATTTTACAAGAAAAGAAGAACTCAAAGTAAATAATATAAAAGTTTATGGAAGTGTACGCAAATGGAAGTTGCGATAATTGTGCATTTTTTTTTAAGTTGCGTTTACTGAGTCAACAATGTAAATTTTTGAGTATTGCGATTATCGAGTGTTGCGTAAAGCGAACTGTTTTCTTATTGAAATGTCAAAATTCTGGTGCCAATTAAATTCCCGGACATATAATCGACAGCGAAATTTTGACATTTCAACTCTCCACATGGTTTTTGTACTTGTTAGCATTGAACAAATTTTTCACCTCTACAGCGTGCTAAGTAGCGAAAAAAAAATTCCGCTGCCTTTTCGCTATCAAAAGCTGAATGCATTCCATATGGAAAGTTTCTTTCCGCTTCTACAGCATACTGGGCTTAAGCAGAAAATGAAAAAATGTTTATGAATAACAATGTTAGCAAGGTTGCATAGAAGCTGCGTAAAGCCTTAAACAGTGCGTAACTAAACAAGCGTTTAAAGGTTGTTTAAGGAAATCTATTGATAAGGCTGTTAATGACTAACGTATTCTACGTCTCACCTATGCGCCCGTGTTATCTAACACAGGCTTGAGCTTTTTTTTTATATGGGTTTTAGATTGAAAATTCATTAACACTTTACGTTTTATGCCATAACTTTTGAATCCTTCAAGAGCACACCTTTATTTTATATCGTTGGAAAGGAAATGAAACGCAACAAAATGAAAATAATGAGAAAGAAAAAGATTATAGTGCCTGTTGCTGGCATGGTCTGTAACTGTGAAATTAAGAATGATTCAACTTATTGCAATTTTGAAAAAAAATTTTAAATTTTATCATTAAAAAAGACAAAGTTGCCTTGCCAATGAAACCCTATTTACGAAAATCTGATTTAAATTAATTGAGCTACGTTGTCTCAAAATAGACCCTATTTTGGCATCGAAAAATGATTCTAAAAATGTATAAATTCGGATTCGGTTTTCTTATCTATAAAGTAGTTCAAGAAAAGAATTTGAGCCAAATCGGAGATGGTCAATGCAACTCATATTCAATGGACAATTACAAAAAAAAATATAGAGTTTTAAATTTTGACGTGACGAAGTTACGCTGTACTGCTCTAGTTTCCAAAAAAGTTGAAAAATGAATTTTTTAAAAATTCATCTGCGTTTCATTGAATTGTTACTCGCTATGTATAAGAGCTATGATTAAAAAAATAGTATGACCATAAAGGTTAATTCTTTGACTATATTAAAAAAAACAAAAAAAAATTTAATACGGCATAGGGACGTAGTGGGAGCTGCGTAAGCAACGCAACTGAAAATTTGTTACATGGAATTATTACTCGCTGAGTATTAGTGCTAGGATTAAAAATACGATACGCCAATAAAGGCCTACTGGAAGCCCTCACAACAAAATTAGACAAAAAATTTCTGACATCATGGGGACGCTGAGAGAGCCGCTCAAAGATCGATAACGCAACATTCATGCAGCGGCGTTGCATTGAATTTTTACTCAATGAGTATATAACCTGCGATAAAAGTTTAAAAAGGAAAATAAAGTTTTTATACATGGCTTTACGACAAAACTAAAAAAAAAAAATTCCGGCGTCGTCAGGTCGTGAATATAGCAGCTTATGTAACAGAAATGTAATATCGTTGCATGGAATTATTGTTATTATTCCTCGCTCAGGAGGAGTGCTACAGTAAATTTTGTTTTACGACAGCAGGAATTGTTATTACGCTTCACAACTAAATTACAAAAAAAAATTTGTTGTCATGATTTCAGGGATGCAATCACATAATGCAGTAAAAATGCTACAGCCATGAAAAAACGTTGCATGGATTTTTAACTCTGTGACTACTGGTGCAACGGTAAATTTTAAGGAACGAAAACAAAGGTGAGGTCTTCGGGCATTTGACAAAAATAAAAAAAAATTTGACGGCGTGTCAAAAACCCTCAGGGAACCGCCTAATGTGACGCATATGCATCACTTTTGCTGGATTAATTGAAATTAGAGCACAACCAATGGGGAATCAAAAAAAAAAAGCTAAACGAAAAGCACCAACTCCAAATCCAACAACAACTCCAACACCAACACCAACACCAACACCAACACCAACACCAACACCAACACCAACACCAACACCAACACCAACACCAACACCAACCCCAACACCAACACCAACACCAACACCAACACAAACACCAACACCAACACCAACATCAACATCAACATCAACATCAACATCAACATCAACATCAACATCAACATCAACATCAACATCAACATCAACATCAACATCAACATCAACATCAACATCAACATCAACATCAACATCAACATCAACATCAACATCAACATCAACATCAACATCAACATCAACATCAACATCAACATCAACATCAACATCAACATCAACATCAACATCAACATCAACATCAACATCAACATCAACATCAACATCAACATCAACATCAACATCAACATCAACATCAACATCAACATCAACATCAACATCAACATCAACATCAACATCAACATCAACATCAACATCAACATCAACATCAACATCAACATCAACATCAACATCAACATCAACATCAACATCAACATCAACATCAACATCAACATCAACATCAACATCAACATCAACATCAACATCAACATCAACATCAACATCAACATCAACATCAACATCAACATCAACATCAACATCAACATCAACATCAACATCAACATCAACATCAACATCAACATCAACATCAACATCAACATCAACATCAACATCAACATCAACATCAACATCAACATCAACATCAACATCAACATCAATATCAACATCAACATCAACATCAACATCAACATCAACATCAACATCAATATCAACATCAACATCAACATCAACATCAACATCAACATCAACATCAACATCAACATCAACGTCAACATCAACATCAACATCAACATCAACATCAACATCAACATCAACATCAACATCAACATCAACATCAACATCAACATCAACATCAACATCAACATCAACATCAACATCAACATCAACATCAACATCAACATCAACATCAACATCAACATCAACATCAACATCAACATCAATATCAACATCAACATCAACATCAACATCAACATCAACATCAACATCAACATCAACATCAACATCAATATCAACATCAACATCAACATCAACATCAACATCAACATCAACATCAACATCAACATCAACGTCAACGTCAACATCAACATCAACATCAACATCAACATCAACATCAACATCAACATCAACATTAACAACAACAGCAAGAAACTTCGTCACGTCAAAACCTACGGTTGTGTCCACGGCACAGCCAACTCTTTTTTTAGTCTTATATGGGAGGCGTGATTGTAGGCGGATTTAAAAATATTTTTAAGGTGATCTCATATAGTTCATTTGAACTAATGAGTCAAATGTTATTGGTCTACGAAGTATCCTTCTATTTATTAACACTTTTTGTATGGGACTCAACCACTGTGCGCCGTCCTGCCGAAACCACATGTCTGCAACATTAATGCCTTCCAATTGAGGCACAAAAACAAAAATAGCAATCATGTCTCTGTACCACTCACCGATGACGTTGTAACGTTCTCACCACCATCATTTTTGAAGAAATTTGGACCAACGATTCCACCGGCCTATAAAGCGCACCAAACAGTGTTTTTTGTCCCTCCCAATGTGGAAATTCTGCTTATTGACATGCCCATTGAGCCATAAATGAACTTCATCACTAAAGAGAGTATTGCGATAGGACAATAGATTGTCCACCAGTTAATGATACAATTATACAAGGTAGGAGTGACAACTGGCTATTTTCTCACGAGTGTCTTGCACCAACTGTCATTTGCCTGTACATTTTACTTTCTATTTTCGTTCTCTAATTTATACTATTTTTGACAGTTGGTGCAAGACGAAAAAACTGTCACTCCTACCTTGTAGAATTGTGTCATGATCCAGTTCATTTTCAGCCCATTTAAAAAGCATTGCTCTGTCGTGAGTCTACTTACGATGAATTGTCAAACCAAACTAGTCCAAACAAAAAAGCGATAAATATGAAATTAACGCTCATAGAAATCAGTGTTGCCAATTTAAAGTTCGCCCTCTCTAAGAAAAAAAATCCCCTTTATAATATAAAAGAAAAAAAAACGATTTTGTAAAGAAGTTTTTCTTTCAAGAGATGGCGATTTCAGAAAAAAAAATAAAAAATATAATTCCTCTGAAAAAAGCAGAACATTATCAAATTATTAACGTCAAATATTTTTTAGGGTTTAGTTACCACAGGAAGAACTATTGAATAAAAAAGTCGCAACTTAGTTGTCGCAGTTAATGTGTTCAATTTGTTGAAGCTTATTTTTTATTGAAATGATTATAAGTTTAATGATAATATCAGAGAGATTAAAGTGACGTTGCCTTAGTGTCCTAATAATTCTGTCGCAAGGGATTTGTCACAAGCGAGAAAATTGCTTCTCTGCCTTACGGCTAAGATTCAACTTGTTGAAGCTTATTTTTTTTTTATTTAAATAATTATAAGTGACGTCCGTGGCGTAGTTGGTTAAAGTGCGTGGCCGCTATGTCAAAGAACTTTGGAAACCCAGGTTCGAACCCCAGCAGCGACAGAAAATTATTTGAATTAAAATATTTTTTCTGTACGGCCGCCACCTCTCTGCAGACAATGGCAAACCTCAGAGAGTAATCAAAATGCCATGTAAAGCTTCTTGAGAACGAGAACTTTCCGTTCATCGCCGTTCGGAGTCGGCATTAAGCATGTAGGTCCGGTTCTCGGTCAATTGTGTACAAACTTAATAACACGCACAACACAATTGATCATAAGAAGCTAGGTCAAAGTCCTTTCAAGGGCTGAAATGGCCAGTTATTTATTTATTTTTAATTATAAGTTTAATGATAATATCAGAGAGATCAAAGTGACGTAGACTCAAGTTGTCGCAAGTAAAAAAAAAAATCGCTTGTCAGCCTTATGGCTAAGATCAAAGTGTAGTATCTGTTCTTATCAGATTAACATCTGATGTTCGGAGGACAAAAAATGTTAAACTGTTTTTTGGAAATAGATGAAGTGCTATGGGATGAAGTGCACGGGTTGGTCTAGTATTGCAGTACCGCCGGGATTTTTGATCAATTATTGAATACATTTAAATTATCACAGTAATGGTTGATAAGTCGATTAACAATTAATAGTAATTTTTCGAAAGTAACTTGTCGCAAGTAATGTGTTGCATGCAATTAGTCGCAGTGTAATGATATTCGCAATAGTTGTTGCAAGCATTATATCGTAATTTAAGCAATTTATCTTAATATTACAGAATAATTATTTTATCAAACAATCAAAGGTAAGTTTAGTTTTGGCGATGTTTGGCTTTCTATGTTTAAATGTTGTTTTGTTTTTTATTTTTGTTTTAGTGTTCCAGTGGGTGCAACCACTTCGTCACAAGCATAATGTCGCATGCAATTAATTGCAATCTATTGGTTGTCGCAATGGATTTGACGTTAACAATATGACTGAAATTTGAATGACAATGTAAGCGAATTAAAAATGTTGCAGCCACGGTGTCCCAATAGTTTTGTCGCAAGTGATTTGTCACAAGTGATTTATAGTAAACATTCTGATGCTAGCAATAAGTCACAATATAATTTTGGTCGCAGTGGTCTGTCATAAGCATTGTGTCGCAAGAGATTTGTCATAGTTTCGGGCCGGGTGGTTTTGAGTCAGAGTGATTAATTTGTCAAACAATTCAAAGCAAGCTTCTATCTGGCGATGTTTGGCTTTAAATACGTCTGTCTAATGCATACATGCATAAACCATATAAAAATTCTTGGCACTCTATATTAAAATAAATGGTCTGTTATTTTTTTAAGTGTTTTAGTGATGTACGAAAGTAAATAAGTTAAGGAGGTGTCCCACTAATTTTGTAGCAATCGGTTTGTCTCAAGGATTCTGATGCAAGCATTATGCTGCATACAATTAATAAAAACATACAATTAGCCGCTTCTTATATCTGTCGCAATGATTTTTGTGGCAATCATTATGTCGCAAGCGATTTAACGTATTGTAACTGACTTGTTCTCAACTAAACAAGGAGGTTTAAGTTTAGAACAGTGGTGATCAACGCAGGGTTCAAACAACAACAAAGAGACCTTTCCGAGTGCATCACTGTTACATCAGTGGTGATCAACGCAATGTCAAAACAAAAAAGAGAGCTTTCCGAGTGCACAGCTTTACACTGAAACAATAAGTTGTTAAGAGCTTTCACAACATTTGGTGCAAAGAAATCTTGTCGAGTGTTGGATCTTCAATATAATGGTTGAAGTTTTATATTTTTGTGTTTGTTTTTCGCTATTTTAACATAGAAAAGATGAAAAAAGGTTAAAGTGCATTCCTTTTTATAAACAGGAATATAAATAAAACATCGAGCTATGACCCTACCCAGCGGGAAAATAAAAAGCGCTCCTAGAAATAGCGCATCTTATGCGCATTTTTGATGTGCTTGACGATGCACTTTTCAGAGTTCAGAGTTGTGGAGCTCATATTTTTATATACATTTTGTTCACAAGTAATCAAGCAATTAAATATCAGAGCGTTAAGACATTTGACTGTAATGCCAGCAGTCCAAGAAAAAACAAAAAAAAAAAAAGCAGAAAGAAACAACTTTTACGCAGTGTACAAACACAACGAGCCGATTGCTACTTCGTGTGCAAAAGCACAACACACGACGCTCCCGGGCTATGGGAAACCATGTCGTGACCACCACTGGCGTAGAATGAAAAATTGAAAACATTAAACAATCAAAAGAAAGCTTCGATCTGGTGATGTTTGGTTCTTATGTATCATATAAGCATAATTTTGCATAAACCATATACGAATTATTGGCACTGAATGTTAAAATGTTGTTTTCCTGCTTATTTTGTTTTAGCGTTTAAGTGGGGTTCCCATAATACTATTATAATATTATTATTGTTATAGCATTATGATGCAAATATTTTGACGCAAGCATTGTGTCGCATGAAATTAGTCGCAACCTAATGATTGTTGAAACGGGCTTATCGCAATCATTCAGTCGTAAGCGATTTATAGTATAATAGCTAACTCGGGTTCAAAAACACCACCAAACTATCAAAGACAAGTTCCGACCTGACGATTATTGGTTTTTGTGGCGCAAACATGCATAAACCACATATGAATTCTTGACAATCAATGTTAAAATATTGTTTTGTCTGTTATTTTTGTTTCAGTGTTTAAGGGGTGTCCAAATAATTTTAATCCAAGCAATTTGTCGCATTCATTTTGATGATAGCAACGTAACGCATGCCATTGGTAGCAATGTAATGGTTGTCACAATGGATTTGTCGCAAGCATTATGTCTGAAAGTTAGTAATAATGTCAGAGAATTAAAAAGTCGCAACCATGATGTACTACAATGTTGTCGCAAGCGAACTGTCGTAAGAATTTTGAAGCAATTTGCAGGCATTGTGTCGCAACCGATTTACCGAAATATAACTGACTCAGGATCAACACCACCACTCAACTTGGAAGCTTTAGATACAGCGATTATTGGCCAAATAATCAAAAACAAGCTTGAATCTAGCGATGTTGGTTGCTTGTGTAGCATATAAGCCTTATTTTACATAAACCACATGTGAACTCTTGGCACTCTTGGCAATTTTTAAATGTTGTTTTCTTTGTTATTACGTATATTATCTTAGTATTAACTTTATGCCAAACAATCTTTGCATTAAGCAGCATAGAACGCGAGTATTACAAAGGTTAGTAGTCTCTTCAACTCTTGAAAAAACAAAATTTTTATTTTTTTTTTATTTTAATATAAAAGCAACTTCCCTGCCCGATATTTAGTGTTAACTGCATGGTCCTAAATTTTCTAAGTTTTCGAGTGTAAAAGCTGCCATCAAAGTGAGCGAGTGGGAAACTATTTAAATGGCTTGAGGCCTTCAAAAATGAGCAAAATGAAAGTTTTAGTAACTTTAAAAAGAGCAATCAACGCAGAGTATAAAAAAAATGCGAGCAAACTGAAAGACAAAAACAAGACCAACATTGACGTCATACCAACATTTAGCGTTGCAGCTTCACTAACATCAGAAACTAGCAACAACAATGTTGACAACATTGACTAAAACCTAAAGTGTGGCAGCTCGACAGTTGGTTCGTTAAATGTGGACTTACTGCTGGAGTATGTGTGATATAATCAGAGAGAGAGAGAGAGAGAGAGAGAGTGTGTGTGTGTGTGTTTTTCTTTCTCAAACTCAGAGTCAGCAAACTGCTCACACCTGGTAGCAAACACTTGCCGCTGGGCGACCTCTTGCGGCGGCACATTCAAATAAATAATTTTTCCAACAGGCGATGAAAAGTTTTACAAAGTGTCACACAAGCACAAGCACACACTCACAAAGACACACATTAAGAACCCACATGCAGCAAAAGAAAAATTTAAGAAAAATGCTAGCCAAGCATAAAAATGAGGTCTACGCGGAGAAATGCTAACCATGTCAGTTGGTCTCGGTCTTGATGTTGGTGTTGCACATTAAATGTAGCCATAGATGTCAGTGTGTGTGTGTGTAGTGTTCTTAAACTGCATTCGAGTGCTTGATGTTGATTTGTCTCGCTCGCTTTCTCTCTCTTTTTCTCTTTCACTCTCTCTCTCTCTCTGCCGGCACTTAATTTCATTGCACTTTTCTTGGCTGGCTTTCTTTAACTGGGTTCACTAGCGCTGCAAGAGATCTTAAAGAGCTCACCAACGCTCACATATACATTGATATAAATATAAGTTTACATTCATATACACATATACATGTGCAACCTACTCATTGTAAGCTTTGAAAGATCTGTAAATTTAATTTAAATGTAAATTATTTGAAGTCGTTCAAAAAACAACACACACACACACACACACACATACTCACCCGGTCCCATATACGTTGCCACTTCAAGCCACTTCAAGTGAAAATCGTACTCATGAAATCTCATAAATTTTCTACATTTTCACTGCGCAAATGTTCTTTTGACTTTTTCTTCGTGAACTTCTTGCATTTTTCATTTGACTTTTTGGCCGTAAGTGAATTTATGGCAAATATTTGTGGTCTTCTAAGACGTAAGCTACTAGCTACTAGCTACTTCTACTTAAATAAGGTAACGAAAATAAATAAAAAAAAAACATGACTAAAGGAAATGACTTCGAAAAGCACGAGTACTATGCAAACACTTGAGAAATGTGAAAAGAAATGTACGAGTAACGCTGGCAACTCTTGCGTGCACCTAAGACAACAACTTATGTATTTAGTATGCGGTATGCATGGTTCTCATCATAAAACTCTAACTTTGTATGTATTTTTGGGAAGTGCCCTTGCATTCAATTTCATACTTTTACCTCTTCGTATGAAGTGCTTTAAATATATTAGGCTTATTTAAAGTGATTCACTTGCAGAAATAATTTTGTAGTGGTTTTTTAAAGTTTTAAAAGCAGTTTCAATGTCTTATGGTAAAAAAAAAAAGAAATGCAGTCTTTATATTTGCCAAAAATTTTCATCCCCAACCCTCTTACTTAAATAAGTTCTTAGAAACCGTTTATTTTTGGATGGAAATATTTTTCGCTTCGTCAAAGCAGTTTGTTTCTTCTCAGCATAGAATAGGGGGGGGGGGGGGGTGTAGTTGCTACTTTTATTTAATTGTTTCATATTTTTCAAGTCTATAGACTGATTGTACCATACAATGAATTTACTTTGTTTTTAATTTTCAGTAATTATCTATTAAATTTTAAAAGAGCACACTTCAGTGTACTTATAATAATATGTGAGTTTACACAGAAGTATAAGGACAGAAGTAAGATAAGTCGTCAATATTTGATATTGTATTTCAATCGGACCAAAATGTTAAGAGATTTATACAGTATACTTACAGCTCTATTCTGCTTGTTAACAGAACAAGGAATTGTAAAGAAGCTCTTGTTATTATTCTTGTTATGTAAAGTAAATTTTCGTATTCTGGCGAATCATTAACAATTTGAAAGCTCTTAAAATGATGTTAAAGTTCACCACGCATGGTGAAAATGTAAATGCCTTAGATATAAAGCGTCAACAAGTTAGAGGGAAAATGTTAACTAATGTAATAAATAAATAATTTACTGATTGTTTTTAATTGTTTAGTTACAATATAAATTTTTTCAATATCCAAACAATGCTCGAGTGTTTTGCAGTCTTTAAAATTAATTTTTTCTTTGATCTTCTTCAGTATCAATGCTTAACAGAAGTAAGAATGCATCCATTTTTATATATTTTATTTTATTTGCGCCGCATTTGTTTGACTTAACACTGAACTATACTTCGTTGTTAAGATGTTTTCTGCCATTAACAAAATAGTTAAGAAAGGAGTTTTTAAATTATCACCAGAATACGAAATCTTAACAATTTGTTAATATTAACTATTTTGTTAATGGAATGAGCTTAGTTAAGCTGCCAGAATATGGATGTTAGGCTGCTATTTATATTTCGGGACCTGACAACATTAATGTTAATGTCACTCAAACTGAAATTTTTATCGGAAAGTTTGATATTTTCTAGCTTACAAGTAATCACAAAGCTTTTCTGCATATACGCTTATTTCGTTGTGTACAGTACTTTTAAAACTGTACTTCATAAAAAAAAAAAGAAATGGAAATAGCACGTGAGCATTTTCGTGCGATTATATTTTAACAACTTTCGACGTGAATTATCTCAACAAGAGTGCTTCGATGAATTCAATTCGAGTTTTTGGCAATGAAGCACCATCAGAAACCTGTGGTTATCGGTGGTACATAAAATTCAAGCGGTGCCGTGTTTGGTTCACTGAAGTATTTCGTGAAGGTCGTCCAAAATCTGTTGTTTTGCCACAAAACATTGATTCTGTGCACGAACTGATAAAGGTTTGCCAGGGGAGATTGAGGCATCCCTGGCATTACTTCCACCAGCATACATACCATTTTATGTTATTATACGTGCATACTTACGTACCAACAAAAGTTGTTCGAGCTCAAAGCACTGCGAAGCAAATGGTCGTTTGTTTCTTCCAAAAAATCTGGTCGTAAGCAAATATTTCGAAAACAATATAGTTATTTTCCAATTGAAAAAAACATATTTTAAATAGCTTTAAAACAGTGGTGATCAACATAGGGTTCAAAAAACAACAAAGAGACTTTTCCGAGTGCACAGCTTTACACAGAAACAAGAAGTTGTTAAAAGCTCTCACAGCATTTGGTGCAAAACAATCTTATCGAGTGTTAGATTTTTAATATAATGGTTTCGTTTTTAATTTTGTTTTTGTTTTTCGCTATTATAACATAGAAAAGATCAAAAACTGGTAAAGTGATGACTAAAATGTAATAACATTTTTCCTGAAACATTGCAAAATATTTATATACATTCATAGAAAAAACAGCGAGCTACATCCCCACTGCATGAGCCGATTGCTATTTCGTGTACAAAAGCACAATATCACACGACGCCCGCGGGCTATGGGCAACCATGCAGTGAGCACCACTGCTTTAAAACGTTCAATAGTTAAAAAGCTTTTTGCTGTTAAAAAGTCATTTCAAATTTTGTTATTCATAAACATGTTGTAGCTGCTTTGTTGTTAAAATAGGAACAGTTTCGACTTGAAGTGGGAAGAGTATAAACAATGGTTTGTGTCTTAGATAAATTTAATGAATTTTTATTTATTTGTCATAATTTCGATAACATTTTGATATTCAGAACCCTATTCTGGCAGCTTAACTAAGCTCACCACATTATCAAAATAGTTAATATTAACAAATAGTAAAGGTTTCGTATTCTGGTGATAATTTAAAAGCTCCTTTCTTAACTATTTTGGTAACGGCATTAAACAACTTAACAACAAAAGATAGTTTAGTGTAAAGCCAAACAAATGCTGTACAAATAAAAAAAAAATAAAAAAAAGATGGATAAATTCTTACTTCTTTTAAGCATTAATACTGAAGAAGATCAAAGAAAAATAAATTAGAAAGACTGCAAAACACTCGAACATTGCTTGTCTATTAAAAAAAATATAATATTAAAACTTAAAACAATTGAAAACAATCAGTAAATTATTTATTTCTTAACATTTTCCATCTTACTTGCAGGAAAATAAACATAAGCAATCAAAATAAGCAAGAAATAAGCAATAAGAGAACAGCTGACGCTTTATATCTAGGCATTTACGTTTTCACCATGCGTGGTGAACTTTAACAGTTTTTAGAGCTTTCAAATTGTTAATGATTTGCCAGAATACGAAAATTTACTTTACATAATAAGAACATTAACAAGAGCTTATTCACAATTCCTTGTTATGTTAACAAGCAGAATAAAGCTGTTAATAATCAAGTTATTGGAAGCTACCCTCTGCACTCAAAAAAATTGTCATTTTATTTTTTGTTTTTTTTTTTTTCGTTTTTATTTTGAAATGTTTTGACAAATTTTCTTGTTGTTCTTTTCTTTTTGAATTCTTTTATATATTTTGAATTTTTTTGACATATTTTCAAAACTTTTGAAATATTTTAATAATATTTGACAATATTTGTGCTAAAATGAGAACAAATAATTTTAAAATGCTTTATGAGTGGTTTAGCCCACGGTGAAATAAGTATAAGGTGTTCTCATCCGAAATATCAGAAAAAATAGGCTACCTTATATTGACATTTTCAGACAAAAACGTTTATATGAAGCCCATCAGATTGTCAAAATAAGGCAGCATGTCAAAAAATATATTGACATATGTCATGGGATGAAATTCCTTATAATTATTACACCATGGTTCAGCCATCACGTTTCAGCCATTTTTAAAAATCCTCTCATTTATACACAAAAATGTTCAAGCATTTTTGGACATTTTGTTTGTTTCTGATATATTTTGAAATAATTTGATATATTTTTTGACAAAATTTGTCTTTTTTTTTTTAAATTGCTTCATCGAGGCTTTATTGAAAGTTTCAACCATTTTTAACACTATTGAACGTTTATGAATAATGTTTATCGATTTTTTTCGATTTATTTCTTATGACGGCTTTATAAGAGGTTTATAATTTTTTATGAATACAGCCTTTATTCCCGAAATATATGTAACAACCTCGCATACCATATAATATACAGTATAACAGTTATAATAACTGGAATAATGCCTTTATTTATAATGTGGCACCTTTCGTATAACTCATTATTTTTTATCCTGCCACACTAAAAAGTTTCGTTATACAAGGTGAACCTCGCTACATACGAATAATTCACCTCAATTACTCGTTCAGTATAAGAAAACTCATTTGAGCAAGTTCACAAACCAATGTTAATAACTAATTGGTAGCATTGTATGGTGGAAATACAAATTTTTCAGCACGGCATAGCATTTCACCAAATTCTTTTACTTTAGATTAAATTCCACCAGAAAACAATTGCGTGTTTTGTTCACATTGCACTACATAACGATTGGACTTTTCGTAAACATTCCACCTTTTACGAAAATTTCAATTTTCAATTTTAGTTAATATTCGACCACATAGCGCTTCCATGTTTTGTACATATTCCACCACATAACACTTTCAATTTTTGTTAACATTCCACCACACATCGCATTTACTTTTTCGTAAAATTTCACCACATAGCACTTCAAATTATTGTTAACACTTGATTTCACTCCCCATTTTTTCGTACCGCGGACTATATATGACCTCGAGTTTATACGTACCACGGGTCAATACACTCCAAAAAAAGATATGTCCGAAATAAATTTAAAACCTTTATGATTTCAAATGTAAACTGTTACCTTCAGAATGTATCCAAGCAGATAAGTCCGATGGTAAGCTATGATACATTTCAGTTGATATCTGATATCTTCTGATTTTTGATATCTTCCAGCTGATAGCTGACATCTTCCGTATTTTTCGAAAAAATAATTTAAAAAAAAAATTACAATATTTACTTCAATTTATAAAAAATATAGGATGTTCACATTGTTTTAATATATATAAGATAAATTCCTTATTTAAAAAAAAAAATATGAAAATCACAAACAAATTTTTCGTAAACCTATCTCACCTCTTAACTCAATTTAAAAGTTATTTTGATTATGAAATAAGATGTTCAAAATTTTTTCATTTATTTAAACTGGCCATTTCAGCCCTTGAAAGGACTTTGATCAAATTTTTGATCAAAATTGTGATCAAATTGAAATGGTTCAGAATTAGTCAATTTAATTAAAATTATTTGAATTAGTCGAATTAAATTTTATTGAAAAATTATAAAAATAGTTTTCATCATTTTTTAAAAAATAATTATTCAGAACAATTTATATTTAATAACCGGTGCCTCTCTCTGACTTGGTCCTTAACATTTGTCAAGCATACAATTAAAATTTGTCTGCCAAAGAAAATTTTCGAAAGCTAACGAAAAATACGAAAATAATAAACCAATTTTATAAAACATAAATAATCTTACCTGTAACGAGCTGCTGCAGAAGTATTTCAACAAAAAAAAAAAAAAAAAAACAACCAAAGCATACAAAAAAATTTATAACAAACTTTTTTGACATCTACAACCAGCAAGAGAACGAATACAATTTCATGCTTAAAGAAAATCTAAGGGCAAAAAATAATAATAAAATAACCGTCCCTTGTTGTTAGAACCAACATAACCACATTATAATGAAGCCACTCGTATGCAGAGAACGTTGCTAAATCCACACAGACAGAGCAGACGAGGGAATACTAGATAGAAGCTTCATGGGTATGACATGGAAATCCTTTGATACTCACATTTATGACCAGACCATCATAACACATGAGAGCATATTTAACTTAAGTATGTTGGCAAAAATACAAATGAGAATAAACGAGAGAATGTGCACAATATATTTATAGAAAAAAAAAAAAACAAACACACATAGATGTACAGAAGAATGCATAATAATAGCAGATATAAGGCAAATATTAAGTAGCAAGCAGCAAAATAAACAAGTGCTGCAAGGATTAAAGCATGGCAAAATAAAAAAAAAAAACAAGAATGGCAATAAAATAGTGATAGAGCAATAACCAAGCAGACAAGACGCTTCTTCCGACTACCCACACATTTTTAAGTTATGCTCACAAAATTTATTAACCGCATAGATATGGCTACAATAGAAGCATACATAATAACTTCCAGCTAATGCCGAGAAGGCGACATACATAAATTTGCCAACTTAACTAAGAAAAGGTCTTTTTCTGGTTTGTTTGTTTTTTTTTTCCAAAAAAGTTATTTATTGACTACCTTTTTGTTACAATGTGTATTTTTTTAGATTATTTTTGTCTAATCGGCTAGCGATAAAACTCACGTACTGAACCATATTCACCGTGACTACATACTAATGTTAAGTTTTGAAAAAGGGCTGCTCGCACAAAAGGTAAAAGAATTCATGACGTCAGGCATGACAAATAAGCTAAAAAATGTCAAACTTTTCAATTGAAAAATGGAGATTGACGGGAATGATATATATATTATAATATTATATATATTACAAAATATAAGAAGCAGCCTATGAATAAAACAGAAATGAAGGATTTATACTTGGCCTTTCGAGAAAAACAAAAAAAGCAACTTATGCAACAAAAATGCCATATTGTTGCATGGAATTATTATTCGTTGAGTAGAGGTGCTATGAAAAATTTTGTTTTACATCGGCAGATATAAGTTTTCTGACCTCATAACAAATATTAAAAAATTAATTTGTGGCATCATAACGCCACAGAGGCCACAGCTTAATGCAGTAAAAATGCAACAATATTTAAAAAACGTTCCACGGAACTATAGCACCGTGATTATTGGCTCTACGGTTAATAATATGGATTGACAGTAAAAGTGAGGTTTTCAATTAAATTTTTTATAGTAAGTGTTGACCGGTAAAACATTTTTGCGATGGAACAATGCGAGCTCCCACACATATGATGAAGGATATTGAATTATGTCTAAAAAAAAATATATATCCTTTTTGAAAATTCATTACGTATTTTGAAAATCTAACCTAATCTTATTACGATCTATGCTATAGGAGAATAAATAAAAATCAATAAAAATAAAACTAAATATAAAAATAAAAATAAATATACAAATAAAAATAAAACTATACATAAACAAAAAAAAATAAAAATTAAACTAAAAATAAATATAAATATATAAAAACAAAAATAAATTTAAAAATAAATATAAAAACAAAAGTCAAAATCAAAATCAAAATCAAAATCAAAATCAAAATCAAAATCAAAATCTAAATCAAAATCAAAATCAAAATCAAAATCAAAATCAAAATCAAAATCAAAATCAAAATCAAAATCAAAATCAAAATCAAAATCAAAATCAAAATCAAAATCAAAATCAAAATCAAAATCAAAATCAAAATCAAAATCAAAATAAAAATCAAAATCAAAATCAAAATCAAAATCAAAATCAAAATCAAAATCAATATCAATATCAAAATCAAAATCAAAATCAAAATCAAAATCAAAATCAAAATCAAAATCGAAACCAAAGTTAAAATCAAAATCAAAATCAAAATCAAAATCAAAATCAAAATCAAAATCAAAATCAAAATCAAATCAAAATCAAAATCAAAATCAAAATCAAAATCAAAATCAAAATCAAAATCAAAATCAAAATCAAAATCTAAATCAAAATCAAAATCAAAATCAAAATCAAAATCAAAATCAAAATCAAAATCAAAATCAAAATCAAAATCAAAATCAAAATCAAAATCAAAATCAAAATCAAAATCAAAATCAAAATCAAAATCAAAATCAAAATCAAAATCAAAATCAAAATCAAAATCAAAATCAATATAAAAATCAAAATCAAAATCAAAATCAAAATCAAAATCAAAATCAAAATCAAAATCAAAATCAAAATCAAAATCAAAATCAAAATCAAAATCAAAATCAAAATCAAAATCAAAATCAAAATCAAAATCAAAATCAAAATCAAAATCAAAATCAAAATCAAAATCAAAATCAAAATCAAAATCAAAATCAAAATCAAAATAAATATATTATATATACATATATAAAAATATATACAAAAATAAAAATAAAAATAATAATAAAAATAAATCAAAACGCAAATAAAATAAAAATAAAAATAATAATAAAAATAAATCAAAATAAAAATAAAATAAAATAAAATAAAAATAAAAATAAAAATAAAAATAAAAATACAAATAAAAATGAAAAATAAAAATGAAAATAAAAATAAGAATAAAAATAAACATAGGAAATAAATAAAAATAAAAATAAATATAAAAACAAAAATAAAATTTTAAATAAAATAAAACTAAATTTTAAAATAAAACTAAAACTAAAACTAGACATACAAAAAATAAGAACAAAAATATTTATTGAATCAAAACTAAAACTAAAAATAAAAATTAATAATAAAATACGTACAAAAATAAATATGAAAATAAAAATAAAATTTTGTATAAAAAAATAGATATTAAAATAAAACTAAAATAAAATTAAAAATACATATAAAAATAAAACCAGAACTAAAAATAAAACTAAGATTAAAAAACCAATATAAAACTTAAGCTAAAATAAAAAAAAAATAAAAAATAAAAATAAAACTTAAAATAAAAAGAAAACAATAAAACTAAAAAAATATAAAATAAAAGTAGAAATAAAAAAAAAAAAATAAAAAAAAATTTATATTAAAATGAGGACAAGGATTTATATAAGGATTTGTGTAATTAACAGAACCACGATGAGGTCAAAAATTTTAACATAGAAGATAACTAATAAGATAACGAGTAGGACAAAAAATTTGGACTAAGCTTAGAGCAGGTAATTAGACAAGAATTCAGACAAGGATTTTGAGAAGGCCTCCGTCAAGGAATGAAAGGATAAGTACAAGAATAAAAACAAATATTTTGGCACAACTTTCACATTATTTAGGACAGGATAGAAAAAGAATAAGGACAAGAAATGGGACAATGATTTCCATACACTAATAAGGATAAGATTAAGAACAAATACGCAGTCATTTTAAAGCCTACATGTGTATCCATGACACAGCTTAATTCTTTTTATTATCATTATTTTCGTTTTTTAAACTTTTGATTTTTCTACAATTTTTCTCATTTCAATATAACAAGTCAGATATGCACATTCATGCGGTATCCCTTGTTTATACTATCCTATGAAAAATTATTCTTGCAAAATTTCTCATTATATTTTCCCACACAATTCTTATTTTTTTTTAAATTGATATTGTTTTTTTTATATAATTTTGCTTCAGCTGAGTTTTTTGTTTATTTTTAGCAAAAACAAACACGCGCTGGGTAAATAAAAGGGTTTTCTTTGAATATTTAAATAAGTTACAACAAGTATCTCGGCTTGAAGAAAAAGCTCTGTAACAAACAACAACCACACTATTAAATTGCCTTCCAAATGTATATCAAATAATTCACATCTTACTTTGTGTTACAGCTCTACAAAATATATACAATACAAATCTTAAGGATCTTGAAGGTAACAAGGACTTATTCATCTCGGAAACCATGGAAAAAATTTGTTTGTTTACCACGTGTACAAATTTTTAACTCGTTAAACACAAAAAATCTAATTTACGTGGCATATGATTAAGTTCTCAGCCTTGGCTTAACATCCTTTATTTGATTCACTGCTGGTTTTTATTTATCATTACAACTTTGAAGCACCTTAACAAGGATCAGTCTGAAAACAATGCATAAATTATTATAAAAAAAAATATTTAGCTCTATAGAATGTTGTGAAATAAGTGATGCGCTTTAAAATCTTGACTCATGGAAGTTATTCAATTGGTAATTTAGAGATGTTGCATCCACTCTACCCACAATTGAGATGAATGCAAATTTAAAAAATATAGCAAAAAGCAAATAAAAGATAGGTAACTCGCTCTTTCAGGATTTTTTTTTTTTTTTATTAAATCAACGCTGAAGGAGTGCCCCCTATAAATGTGAAGGGTTTGTGTTGATTTGGCAGATGGTTGATGGTTCATGGGTTTGTTGAAGGTAAACATATTTATTTATTTAAGGTATAATATACGTGTAGCAACAACACAGGAGCTGTTTTCAAAAATTTTTTTTAGATATAAGAAGTTATTTTTTTTTTAAATTTATACAGGTTATTGTACATAACAAATACTTCATAAAAATATTTGTTTTTTTTAAAAATACAGTTCTGGCATTTGTATAGAGGGCGCTGAATATGGCATTGAAAAAAAGACATCCAAAACGGTTCGATGGATATGGCCTTTTCCATGTATCGGAAACAAAAAAAAACAAATGACATTTTAAAGCATAGACCATATATTAAGCATCCCCCCTACGCAAGACCTCCGTGGTTTTTTCTTTTAATTATGGCGGAAGTTGAAGTATAAAGTTAAACAAATAGATACATTTTCACGCGCTTTTTTGAATTGAACAAAAATATCATTGAAATTGAACCAATAGATTTTGAGTTATCTATCGAACCGTTTTAAAAAAACTAGATACATTTTCGCGCGCTTTTTTGAATTGAACAAAAATATCATTTAAATTGAACCAATAGATTTTGAGTTATCTATCGAACCGCTTTAAAAAAACTAGTTTCGAGAAAATCGCAAGTTTTTTATTTGTTCTATGGAGTTTAGACTTAGGTTACCGGAAACCGTTCTAACTTCTATTCTTTTTTAAATATCGATTTAAAAATGTGTACGTATATTAGGATGTTTCACTTTTCCAAAATTTTGATTTTCATGTGACTTTGGTTTTTCCCTGAGACTTACTAACTCAAAAGACATGTACGCCAAATTTCATGAAGATTGAAGAATATTTAGGGGTTGCACATGTTTGTCACTTTTATCTCACACTACTGAAAAACGTATGTCATACTGAAATGTTTTGTGATAGTGTATTTTTTCGATTTTCATGTGTGTTTTTCCGTTTTTTTTTCGTTAAATAATTAAAATTGAAAATGGAGACCAAAAGAGGTATTTGGCTATTAGAAAAATTGCCAGTTTCTGATTTTTCAGGAGCTCGCCTCTCTTCAAAGGAACAAGTACTATTAGTTTTTATTTATCATAACAAGGATAACAAAAAAACGCTTGCAGATGCAGCTAAATCTACCAGAGATAAACTACAAGAAGTGCGGAGAAAAGCAAATATTCCAGTAAAGACGGAAGAGAATATCAGATGTGGTATAAAAAAGTTGTACAAAGACTATCTAAATTTGTGCAAGAAGTCAAGAATTACGGACAAAGCAGATATGAAACGAAAGGTATGGAAAGACGACTTCGTTGAATTATTTGATATTTCTCGGCAAAATGTGATGGATTTCCAGATGTTTTACAAGAGGATAAAGACTTTCTTATGTCACAAAGAGAAGATCGTATGAGGTCGTCAATGAGTGGAGTAGACAAGGTTTTCATCTTAAAAACCAACTTATAAGAACAAATACTATAAAGGCATTGCTGAAATCAATAAGACAGTTATACTGGAAGACTCATCCCCATCATCATTCACACCACCTGTTGATGATAAAGCTTTATTTTCGCCTCCACCTAAGAAATCACGTTGCTCTAAAATTAAACCCATTAACCAAACACTTACGGCTACATGGGATCGAGAAAATCTCTCAGTTCGACAAGTAAGTACATCATTTATAGCGACTGCAAAGAGCCTTGGTTACGACATCTCACAAATTTCTGTGTCTCCAGCTACGATTAACCCTGCTCGGGCGACAAATAGAAGGCAAATGCCAAAGAATATTGATGATTCACTTTTTGATACGCTCCATTTTTAGTACTGCCGTAGCTGGGATAGCAAACCGTTGCTTTCAGTTTTCCACGGAAATGTCAAGACGTTGCAAGAAAGAGTTGTAATTTTAGTAACTCGAAAAGACTATGAACATTTGCTTGAGGTACCTGTTGCCCTGAAAGGTACAGGTGAACAAATGTCTGAAGTTGTTATAAGAGAAGCAGACCGGATCGAACTGCTAGATATAAGAATGTCATTTGACACAACGGCATCAAACACGGGCTTCATTCATGCGCCAGAATAGAACAGGAACTCAATCGAAGATTGTTGTGGTTGGCTTGTCGCCATCACACCCATGAGTTGATATTCAAATCAGTTTTTGAAGAGTGTTGTAAATCACCATCTAGTGGTCGTGACATAGCAATTTTCCGAAAAATTCAAAATCTATGGGACTCACTTGATAAGAAGGCATATATGATAATGTTAGGTGAAGAAAATTCGGTTCATAGCTTTTCAGAAAAACAACGAGCGACAATGGTTAACTACATCCAAAATGTCCTAGAAAATGGAAGTCACCCAAGAGAGGACTACAAAGAGCTTTTACAACTTTCACTCCTTTATCTAGGAGGTTGGAAAGAAAGTGTCTTCAGTTTTAGGACCCCAGGCGCCTTACATCCAGCGCGGTGGATGGCGAAGACAATATATGCTTTGAGAATGGCTCCTTTCACCAAACAGTTAAGTAAGCCTCATTGAGAATTGAAAGGAATGAAACGAGTTGCACATTTTGTCAGTCTAGTATACTTTCGCTTTTGGCATGAAGTAACTGTCAGTCGATGGGCTTCAAAGGATGATCTGGATATGCTACAGCTTTTGAGCACTTACCCCAATGCCGACGTCAAAATAGTGCTCTCACGGTTGCTAAGAGACACCTTTGGTATTTATCAGAAATAAACATAGGATTGGCATTTTTAAATGAACGTATTACTCTGGATGTTAAGAAAAATATGTTCAAAAATTTAGAGACTAAACCTGCAAACAAAAAAGAACTGAAACGATTAGAGGGCAAAAATCTAGTTTTTGAAGGAAAAGATCTAAGTCATTTCGTTACCATGAAAACAAACAAGTTTTTTGAATTGTTAAGAGTCCATGACGTTACTGAATACTGTGGTGATTCTCTGAAAAGCAATGTGGATGCTCTTAAGGTTGTCAATGATACTGCAGAAAGAGGAATTGCTTTGATTAAAAAGTTTAATGATTTAGTCAGAGATGAAAAACAAAAAAAGTTTTTGTTGAAAGTCGTCGAACATCACAGGGAAAAGAATGGAATGAAGGAATTGTTTCGTACAAAGTTGATTAATATAAAACCTTTCTGTTCTATTATAATGTCACTTAATTTTAACTTCTATATCAATTTTATTTTGAGTTTATGATTTCTAGTTTACCCAGTCAAATAATACAAATTTAAAATGTCGTAATTTTGCTTTAATTTTTCAAAAGTGCTCAATGTGTGCAACCTCTAAATGTAATCCGATCTTCTTAAAATTTGGGATAAATAACTTTTATATCACTGAGACCCGGGGGGCGAGCAAAGTCTGCGAAAAAAGTAAATTTTACTTTTTGCCTAACAAAATGAAACACCCTAACGTATATTCTTAAAAATATAAATAACACATTAAACAAACAAAAAAAAAATGTACACGTATATTATACCTTTAGTAAGCTCAATACAAGCAATTTATACTTAAGAACTAAAACTTATAATTAGACATTTGTTTCTTAATGCTAGGACTTAAATTTTTTTTTTTTTTTATTTATTTGTAGGGTAGGGATATTACATATAATACTATGTGGGATATAGTCTGCCACAAGACATATGAAAAAATTTGTTTCAGAGGGAAGAAGTGGGGTTGGAGCTAAGAAGGATATTTCGGAGTTCGGATCTACTGAGATGGAAGTCGAATTCATTAACCATGTTATTTGTCAGGCGAAGCATCCTAGTTATGGGTTCACCACAACCACAGACGGTGCGATGAAAGTTGAGATGGAAGAGAGGTACAGACCTTAGGTTGCGTGGGTTGGTATTTAGGGATATTAATTGGAGCAGGTTAGGACAATTAATGGTGCCACCTAGTAGTTGATGAATGAAAAGGACATCAGCAACTAACCTAGGTTTTTCAAGAGTTTGCATGTTAATCAACATCAAACGATCAGCATAAGGAGGTAAATTGAAACTGTCGGAACCAGGGAGGCCGCGTAACGCAAATCGAAGGAATCTACGTTGTACAGCTTCAATACGCAACGAATGAGAAACATAGAGCGGTGACCAAACTTGGCTAGCATATTTGAGTATGGGCCTCACAAAGGTTAGGTAGAGGAATTTTGTAACATATGGGTTGGAGAATTCCCTGGTCCAATGTTTTACAAAACTAAGAGTAGAGTTGGCTCTACTAATGATATTATCGATATGCGATCGAAAATTAAGTTCTTTATCGCAAATGATACCCAAGTCTCGCAAAGAACTTACTAAGGGAATCGGCTCGCCAAATATGTAAAAAGTTCGCGATAGAGATTGGGGTCTCTTACGCGAGTATGTCATAGCTTGGCATTTGTTGATATTGAGTTCCAGAAATTTTTTTTGGCACCAAGTAGAAAAACTGATTAGATCGTCTTGAAGGCGGGTTGAGTCAGCATTAGTATGTATGCGGTGATAGATTTTCATGTCATCAGCATCAACAGAAAGATTTGAGTATTTGATGACCTCATAGATATCGGTTATTGTTAAGACGAATAACAGAGGACCAAGGTGGCTGCCTTGAGGGACATCAGAAGTTGCTGTGAAAAACTCGGATATTGAAAACCTAAAGATGATATTATATCGACGTTCTTCAAGGTAATATTTAATCCAAGAAATAAATGGGAGTTGAAAGCCGAAAGATTTTAGCTTACGAAGGATTACAGCGTGCGAGATTTTATCGAATTCTTTGCTAAAGTCAGTTGAGACAACGTCAACTTCATAACCACTTTCCAAAGAACATAGGGTATTCGAGACGAATTCTGTGAGGTTGGTAGTAGTGACTAGTAGTAGGTTGGTAGTAGTAAACAAGATAGAATAGTGTTAGTAAGGATTTGTTTTAAATTTGCACAGCTCAGAACTGCCGAAAACTCGCTCGCAAGGCGATAGCTCCACAAAATAACTGTAACACTGAAGAACGAATTATCTCGGTAGGTTCTAATAGGCGTCAAGGCATTGGTATAGAAGTGGGCTTGGCGAACAAATCGAGTGGACCTGGAAAACACACGAGCGGATGGCGTCAAGTCATGTTTCTCCCTGGAACATTTCTCATGGCTCACAGAGGAGGCTTTGTTAATAAACATTGCAATAATGCCCAAGAGAGAAGATAAAATATTTTTAATTCTCACCAAATGAAATCTTGAAGCCCCTGCGCAAATGTCTGAATCGTATTTCATTTTCGTCCTTACATATTATATGAGACATAGATCGTGCAAAGAACAGTTGAAGTGAAGTATTCTTTCACGATTTTATAAAGACTTAGGCATTTGAACGCTTCTTTCAACACATCGAAAATGCGAATATTCCAACGAAGGTCTGATTGAATCAATATGCCGATTTCGTCAAGAGAATTTGATTCCATAGGATCTGCACCGTTGATATCGAGTCAAGCTGTAGGGCAATTCATTCGCTTGTCATGAGTCAAACGCATTGAATCTATTAAGCTTTTTATGGTTTCGTGCAGGGACCGAAAATAACTGTTATTTTCGAAATTTCGATTCAAAAAGTCAGGCGGAAAAAATGTGTCTTTTCGATATTTGAATAAAGTAGTGCGATGCTTGTTAACTAAAGAATAATAATCTTAAAAGATTTTTATTTATTTGACTTTTTTAAAAAAAGTCAAAAAATAATAGTTATTTTTGACTTTTATTTTTTCGGTCAAAAATAACAGTTAAAATTTGACTTTTATTTTTTCGGTCAAAAATAACAGTTAAATTTGATTTATATTTTTTCAGTCAAAAATAAAAGTCAAATAATGACTTTTACTTTTTCCGTCAAAAATAAAAGTTAAAATATGACTTTTATTGTTCCGGTCAGAAATATAAGTTAAAATTTGACTTTTTTTTTTGGTCAGAAATATAAGTTAAAATTTGACTCCTTTTTTTTCGGTCAAAAATAAAAGTTAAAATGTGACTTATATTTTTCCGGTCAAAAATATAAGTTAAAATTTTACTTTTATTTTTTCGGTTAAAAGGTGAAAAAATATAACAAAAGTATAAATTCTATTCACTCTACTCTTATCTGCCTTTGTCTGGCTTATCACTGCACCTTGCGTTCCCTGTCACTGTTGTGAACTGAAATGATCATCAGAGAACATCAGAGAACTGAAATGAGTAACGGACAGAAATCGGATACTCAAATCATACCCGAGTTACTTGCTGTTCTATACCCTATCCTTGCTCAATGAAATATGTAAAATACTTATACAGGGTGGGCCAAATATATACTATTATATACTATTTATAACTAGTAACTATAAACAAGGACGCCGAACATTTTTCCCCATCTAGTTTTCGTCTTCAAGTGAAGAAAAGGAACTTTCATCGTTTTGTTGAGAAAGTTGTGTTGCACAGTATAATAATTAAATATAAATAAAAATAATTTTCAAACAAGCGAAAAATCGCGAAAATCCAAACGACAAATAAATTTAGGCTGCAAAACAACGTGTGCCGGGTAAGCAAGTAATTAATATAGGATGTCACTGTCAAATTGTGTACCTTTATTTTTAATAGAAAAAATAAAATAAAAAATAAAACTTATAACTCAAAACTAAAAGTCATATTTAACTGTTATTTGTGACCGAAAAAATAAAAGTCAAATTTTAACTGTTATTTTTGATCGGAAAAATAAAAGTCATATTTTAACTTTTATTTTTGACCGAAAAAATATAAGTCAAATTTTAACTGTTATTTATTGACTTTTTTTAAAAAAGTCATAACAGTTACGGTCCCTGGTTTCGTGCTTTTTTTCATCTAAAATTTTCGTATTTTGGATTATAACTCTGCATTATTATTTTTTTGACTACATTTTTGACATTTATTTCACTATTCACCAGATTGCATAGATTCTCTAGACTGGTTCAGTCACGACTTAAAGCAGACCAATCAAACAGATCCAGATCAAACTCATGATGTAAAAGATATATTTTAAACATGAACCGAGACATAATTCACGTGAAAATGAGCTTTACTGTCTATTTTAATCAAAGTAAATTTAATAAGGTAAAAAATAAATAACTGGCCATTTCAGCCCTTGAAAGGACTTTGACCTAGCTTCTTAGGATCAATTGTGATGTGCGTGTTATTAAGTTTGTACACAAATGACCGAGAAATGGACCTACAGGCTTAACGCCGACTCCGAACGGCGATGAACGAAATATGTTCTCGTTCTCAAGAAGCTTTACATGGCATTTTGATTACTCTCTGAGGTTTGCCATTGTCTGCAGAGAGCTGACGGCCGTACAGAAAAATTATTTTAATTCAAATAATTTTCTGTCGCTGCTGGGGTTCGAACCTGGGTCTGCAGGTTCGTTGACATAGCGGCCACGCACTTTAACCAACTACGCCACGGACGCCACACCAGCAGCAATTAAAGTCAGGCGTTATTTTGCCACCTTCATCATGTTATAAAATAAAAATTTAATAAATAAACCGATTCACAACTTAATGCAACCATTAAACTTTATGTGAAAAAGTGCTCTTCTTCAAAAGGTGAATCCTTATGAATTCAAGCGGTTTTTGCTCAAGCGTTCATCATACGTTAAAGGCACTGAATCAAATTTTGACATTAATGCCATGCCACAGAGATGTATACAATAACACGCACGTATGTAAAAAATACAAATACTCGTGCACATACACACACAGTAATGTCAATGCTCGTCGTAAACACGCTTAAAAAGTTAAGCGTGATTATTTCTGTGAGTTGAAGGACATTGAATCGTGCGCTGTTTGTTTTGCACAAAAGTGCTGCCTTTTTTGCCCTGTAACACATTTAAATGATATACACGAGTCCGGGCATAAATCCCTGTCTGGGTGCATCGGAATAACTTATCAAGAGAAAATATTTTTCTTCGTTGCAGAACGTGTCAACACGACACACTCTAATGGAAACATTCGAAACAAAAAGTTAAAACGTGTTGTTTTAATTTTAAGTGAAATATTTCAACAAGGAAACATATAAAAGGTGAAATATACAAAGTCTCTTCTTTTAATGTTGCATTATATGTTATGTTGTAAGCTGAAGCCATCAATTGTTGCATCTTAGTAGTGTCTACCAATAAATTGAGCTGAGTGTAAGTAGCGTTTCATTTCAAAATATTCAACTAAATACATAAGTAAAATAAAAGCCGCTTATCAGCGCCTTGCTTTGACAACTTTTAAGTCAGCTGTTATGAGGAACAGATAAATAAATGTAGGGGGTAGCAAAGAGGCAAAGAGAAAAGATATAAAATAAGCGATAAATTGAATAAGGTGTTCAATTGATTGATTTCTGTATACAGACAGATGAGCACACAAATATTTGCAAGACTCACAGCCATACCTACACACTCACACACATACCCAGATACTCAGATACTCTTAAATAAAGATAGATCATATGTCGACAGCAACGCGTGGATGCAGCAGCAGCAACATGATGCGTATCGGCAAACATGTGTTCAATATGATGTGAGGCACCCGCTGTCGCAACATGCTGTGTTTATTTATGTGTGTGTGTATGTGTGTTTTGCATGTTTGGTTGTTTAAGGGTGTGTGTCTGTCTGTCTGTCTGTCCATTGAAGTGATATAGTTGCAGTTAAATCAACTGTCTGTGAAAATAATAATAAAATAAATATAATTGATTGTTGTTATTGTGTTACGTGTTGTTACTGGTGTTGTTGTTGCTGCTGTCATTCATCTCCAAAGTGAAACGTCATTCAAGGCGCACAAAAGTAAAAGATTAAGTAAAGAACTGAAAAAAATGAACACCCACACTCACACTCACCCACACATCCATACACAACAACAATTCAATGCTACACAGCAGCGATTTTGGCACAAAAGTATTTCTCGAAATTAAATTGTTTCATCTGCTAAGGCAACTTCTTGAGCTTCTTGATGCTTGAAATGTTTGAGCTGTCAAAAATTTCATACATGAAGTATGTATGTGTGTATGTATGTGTATGCGCCTGTATATGTTTATGTGTTATGTGTGGTAGAATGTCTGCGTTTTTTTTGTTTGTTTTTATTATGTTTTTTCATATGCCCAAAACATAAAAAATAGTCTTGTTTACTTCTTGACTTTTCCATAGCAAATAAAGAACATGTCGTAAAATTTGACGTACTTTCTTTCCATTGTTAATTTTTTTCCTTTTCCACACATGCTGCTTTGTTAAAAATCGTATTGCTGTCATCAAAACAAGATGCCAACGTATATTTTTATTTGATTAAATTTTGGAAATTAACAAAAAAAAAAGACCAAATAATTTATATTACATCGTAAGACATATAAAATATATGATTAATTTTATTAAGTTACTAGGATGAAAATTCAGAAATTGATATCCTTAAAATTTTTTAACTCCTAGTTGAACATCTTCGAGTAACATCAAAAGAATTTCAAAGTAACCCATGGCGTATGAGTGACATTTAATTATTTCTTTATATGAACATTTCAGCATTATTAAGAAATACATATATACTTACATATTTTTACAACGGTTTTAAATTGCAAAAATTCTTGCAAAAATTCTTGCAACATTTGCCCCTTTACCTAATGGTTAATATCACTAGCTTATTTAAAATGAAAAGTGTTGTAACTTTTCGTTGCGGCTTTAAATAAGAATTTCCGGCTTAAGGATTTTCTTTTTTTTTTTTGCATTTTTAAAGGCTGTTGATCATTATGCAGGTGTGCAAGTATGAAACTGCCATTGTTTTCAAAACAGATATCATTTAAAGTATGTTCCATTAGAAATTATGTATTTATTCCGACTTTCTAGCAGTTTCTGGATCCCTTGCCAGTAAAAGTTTGTATTTTCCGAAGTTAACCAATCGTCGAGCCATTTTTCGACAACTTCGTAGAAAGCGAAGTGCTGCTCAACAAGTGCGTGACCCATCGATGCAAACAAGTGATAATAAGATGGTGCCAAGTCTGGTGAGTAAGCTGCATGGGCCAACACTTTTCACTTGAGTGCTTCCATCCATTTGGATGGTGTGCCTGGATCTACCCATGATTTTTTTCACTTAGGGCTATCAAATAGATCCTTTTTACATCCCCTGTGACAATGAAATTCAGCAATGACTTCCTCTTGTACCATTCGAGCAAGAGTTCGCATGTGGTTTTTCGTCTCTATATCTGCTTGTTATTCAATTCATGCGGTACCCATCTTCCGACCTTTTGAATCCAGCCCACCTCTCGTAAACAAAAGGAAATGGCTTGTCGAATAATGCCTAGCTTCTCTGCGAGTTGTTGTTGCATTTGGGCATCATCTTCAGCCAGCAATTCTTCCAAATCGACATCTTAAAACTTTTTTGGAGGCCTTCCACGTTCTTCGTTTTGGACATCAAAATCGGCTCTTTTGAACCACTGAAACCATTTTATGCAAGTTGTTTCAGAGAGAGCATGTTTTCAGTATGCTTCCACAAGCAGTCCTTGAGACTCAGCTGCAGTTTTTTTCAAAAGAAAACACAAACGCAATGATGTTCGCAAACGTTTTCTGGCCCAAAACCTAAAATTTTGAACGATTTGAAATGTGTTTTATCAAATAAAAGATTTATTGTTGCGCGATTCTGAGTGTTGCCAGATGTCAAGATAATCAAAAACAGCTGATAAAGCAATAACCCAGTAAGCAGAATTGAAGCTATAACCATTTTAATGTAAACAGCGGTTTCATACTTGGTATATAGAGTTAAAATAAGTTTTTAAGCTGAAGGATCTATTAAAAAAGAACATTTGTGGGTAAAACAAATTTTTTACTCCTGTTGATGCCAACTACCACTACTTCCACCAAAGCAATTTGTAGACTTGGTCCTTATGACAAAATTAGAAAAGCAGCTTATGAGACCTAGGGGAAGAGCCGCTCCAAAAACGAAAATGCAACAATCATTCAACGATGTTACATGAAATTATTAAGTTTTAAGCTTAAATGAAAAAAAAACAGGATTTGTACTTGGTCTTACGAGTAAAATTAAAATATCAACTATGACGTCATCATGTCACGAAGGTAGCAGCTTATGCAACAAAAATGAGCTTTTGTTGCATGGAATTATGACTCATTGAAGTACTATAGGTGCTAAGGTCAATTTACTTTTACGACAGCAAATCAAACTCAAAATCAAAATCAAAATCAAAATCAAAATCAAAATCAAAATCAAAATCAAAATCAAAATCAAAATCAAAATCAAAATCAAAATCAAAATCAAAATCAAAATCAAAATCAAAATCAAAATCAAAATCAAAATCAAAATCAAAATCAAAATCAAAATCAAAATCAAAATCAAAATCAAAATCAAAATCAAAATCAAAATCAAAATCAAAATCAAAATCAAAATCAAATCAAATCAAAATCAAAATCAAAATCAAAATCAAAATCAAAATCAAAATCAAAATCAAAATCAAAATCAAAATCAAAATCAAAATCAAAATCAAAATCAAAATCAAAATCAAAATCAAAATCAAAATCAAAATAAAAATCAAATCAAAATCAAAATCAAAATCAAAATCAAAATCAAAATCAAAATCAAAATCAAAATCAAAATCAAAATCAAAATCAAAATCAAAATCAAAATCAAAATCAAAATCAAAATCAAAATCAAAATCAAAATCAAAATCAAAATCAAAATCAAAATCAAAATCAAAATCAAAATCAAAATCAAAATCAAAGTCAAAATCAAAATCAAAATCAAAATCAAAATCAAAATCAAAATCAAAATCAAATCAAAATCAAAATCAAAATCAAAATCAAAATCAAAATCAAAATCAAAATCAAAATCAAAATCAAAATCAAAATCAAAATCAAAATCAAAATCAATATCAAAATCAAAATCAAAATCAAAATCAAAATCAAAATCAAAATCAAAATCAAAATCAAAATCAAAATCAAAATCAAAATCAAAATCAAAATCAAAATCAAAATCAAAATCAAAATCAAAATCAAAATCAAAATCAAAATCAAAATCAAAATCAAAATCAAAATCAAAATCAAAATCAAAATCAAAATCAAAATCAAAATCAAAATCAAAATCAAAATCAAAATCAAAATCAAAATCAAAATCAAAATCAAAATCAAAATCAAAATCAAAATCAAAATCAAAATCAAAATCAAAATCAAAATCAAAATCAAAATCAAAATCAAAATCAAAATCAAAATCAAAATCAAAATCAAAATCAAAATCAAATCAAGATCAAAATCAAAATCAAAATCAAAATCAAATCAAATCAAAATCAAAATCAAAATCAAAATCAAAATCAAAATCAAAATCAAAATCAAAATCAAAATCAAAATCAAAATCAAAATCAAAATCAAAATCAAAATCAAAATCAAAATCAAAATCAAAATCAAAATCAAAATCAAAATCAAAATCAAAATCAAAATCAAAATCAAAATCAAAATCAAAATCAAAATCAAAATCAAAATCAAAATCAAAATCAAAATCAAAATCAAAATCAAAATCAAAATAAAAATCAAAATCAAAATCAAAATCAAAATCAAAATCAAAATCAAAATCAAAATCAAAATCAAATCAAATCAAAATCAAAATCAAAATCAAAATCAAAATCAAAATCAAAATCAAAATCAAAATCAAAATCAAAATCAAAATCAAAATCAAAATCAAAATCAAAATCAAAATCAAAATCAAAATCAAAATCAAAATAAAAATCAAATCAAAATCAAAATCAAAATCAAAATCAAAATCAAAATCAAAATCAAAATCAAAATCAAAATCAAAATCAAAATCAAAATCAAAATCAAAATCAAAATCAAAATCAAAATCAAAATCAAAATCAAAATCAAAATCAAAATCAAAATCAAAATCAAAATCAAAATCAAAATCAAAATCAAAATCAAAATCAAAATCAAAATCAAATCAAGATCAAAATCAAAATCAAAATCAAAATCAAAATCAAATCAAAATCAAAGTCAAAATCAAAATCAAAATCAAAATCAAAATCAAAATCAAATCAAAATCAAAATCAAAATCAAAATCAAAATCAAAATCAAAATCAAAATCAAAATCAAAATCAAAATCAAAATCAAAATCAAAATCAAAATCAAAATCAAAATCAAAATCAAAATCAAAATCAAAATCAAAATCAAAATCAATATCAAAATCAAAATCAAAATCAAAATCAAAATCAAAATCAAAATCAAAATCAAAATCAAAATCAAAATCAAAATCAAAATCAAAATCAAAATCAAAATCAAAATCAAAATCAAAATCAAAATCAAAATCAAAATCAAAATCAAAATCAAAATCAAAATCAAAATCAAAAGCAAAAACAATTAAAATATGACGCGTTTTAATGCTGATTTTTCGAAGCAAAAGTTTTTCAGCGATGATGCTCATTTCGCGCTAGGTGGATACGTGAATAAACAGAATTGCCATATGAGGCTCTGAAAAATCCCAAACGATTGTAGAGAAGCCATTGCATCCGCAAAAAGTGACTGTCTGATTTGCATTATGGTCTGGTGATGTTAATGGTTCGTATTTTTTTGAAAATGATCATGGAGCAACCATTACAGACAATTATAAGCGCTATGGCCGTTTGTAAGCCGATTTTTTTTTTGCCTGTAATTTATGATATGGATCTGGATGATATGTCGTTTCAACTATATGGGGCCATAAGCCACACAACGGCATCTATTGGGGCTTTGTTGCCCCTTGAAATTTAATCCCTAGCTTAGTGGCTCAATTATTTTGAGCCACAATGAGTATCGGTTTGTATCTATCTACATATGCAAGGTTAATCTTTGGACTTTGCTGTAGATACTTTGATATTGAATACAACTGTTTAATGTTGTTGTTGTTATTCCTTATATTGTAATTTTTTTTATTTCTTGATACTTATGTATTGCTTTGGCTCTGTAGCATATGTTTTGATCTGAACTGACCGCTAACCACTCTCCAAATATAATCCATTGCCGCTACATATTGACAGCATGCATGATTCTGGCTTCTGCTAACTTGTTCAATTTATTAATTATGTAATATTGGTGTTATATTAGGTCAGAGTTCAATTAATTTGAAATTCTCAATATGTTCATGCAAGCGTTTGAAGCGCTGTGGTCACTCCACATGTGTGATGTGGTGAATCAAGTTAATTAAATATTTTACAGATTTCAACTCATTAATTAGCTCAATGCAATAAAAAAGGACAAGAAAAAGAAAACAAAATAAGAAAGCAGAATTGTTACATAATGAGAGAGACTTTGAAATACAACCAAGGAGCAATATGATATTTTGATTTAATGTGAGTCATTAATGGGTTGGTATTAAAATGAACACAGTTTGACTGAGCGTAAAGGCTTAGAACAAAATTTAAAAATTTATTTTTTTCTTTTTTTAAAACTATTTTCATCGTAAATGGTCAAAAGTATTTTTAATTCCATCATCAGGCTAATTCGGTCACCACTTTGTTGCAACCCGCCATGTCAGCTGTCATTTAAAAAACAACAAAAATAAAGTGATATAATAGCAACATTGGACAGATAGACAGACAGATATACCACTTGATAAAATCCAATAGCTAGAAAGAGAAAAAGAGAGCCGAAAACATATAGAATCAAATAAATGAATTTTTTATTTACCAAGTGCACCACAACGAGTAAGCCCACGATGCTGGCTGTAAATCTAAATGATGTGTGATTGTGTGCTTGTTGCAGAGTGTCAACACAAACACAAAAAGCAACAGCAACTTCAACACATCGAGAATTGGAGTATTTTGCAAATAATACGCGCAAATAGCATTTCACAGGATTTTATTTAAATATAGATTTTTGGTCTTTTTTTCAAAGCTCTCCAGGCTTAAACCTCATGAACTGCTTTTAGAATTATTTAGCAGATTTTTCTTCATTTGTTAGCCCTACGAACGATCACAGAGGCAAGCAATAAGAAGAAAATGCAATTTGATTTGAATTGATTTTGATTTTAATTTTGATGTTAGTTTTGATTTTGATTTGATTTTGATTTTGATTTTGATTTTGATTTTGATTTTGATTTTGATTTTGATTTTGATTTTGATTTTGATTTTGATTTTGATTTTGATTTTGATTTTGATTTTGATTTTGATTTTGATTTAGATTTTGATTTTGATTTTGATTTTGATTTTGATTTTGATTTTGATTTTGATTTTGATTTTGATTTTGATTTTGATTTTGATTTTGATTTTGATTTTGATTTTGATTTTAATTTTTGATTTTGAGGATAAATCTTTCTGAACCTAAGCGAAAAAGGTTCAGAAAGATTTCTTCTGGCTCCTTTATTTTTCAAAAAAATATTGTAACTTAATTAAAGTCTATTTAAAGTTTAAATTTTATTTATTTCATTATTTAAATTGTTTTTATATTATTAATTGCTTATAAAAAAAAATTTATAAAAATGTATTTTCAGTAGCAAGCTGCCCATCAAGTCGGCTTTTCGCCATGTAGTTCGCTATGGCTCTGTGTATCCGTTTTAATTCTATTATATCATTGCTTTATTGTTGTTGTTCTTCCCGCGGGCATTAACAATCATTCCCAACATGGAGTCGTCATATGTATTTGTAGTTGTTGATTTTTCTTTTATTTTGTGTATGTAACACCATGTTAAACGAGGTCAAAATTAATGGACGTTTAGAAATGGGAGAAGTAAAATAGTAGAGGCATGCATGCAGATATGAAAAAAGTGGAACAGCATAAAATGCTGACAATGGTAACAACAAAAACTATAACAACATCAACAACAACAACATCACAAACAACGACAACACCAGCATCAACAACGCCAACCAGGAAAAAAGGGCAGCAAACAAACACAAATGGTTAAATGATGACCCATAGACATAGACACATGCCCTCACATACAAAACAAACACGCATTCAAGGATCAAACATACACATTCACGAAAACGCCGCGCAATTTAACTGTTGTTTCTGCCTTGATGTTGATGTTGATGTCCTGTCCGAATTGCATCTAATATTTGCACAGCTAAATCAAATAGATTTTTTTTTATTAGTTTTATTGTGTTTTATTGTTGTTGCAATTTGATTTAGATGACAAAAACAAAAAAAAAGAGGACTCTGCATAAAAAAGAAAACATATTCCGCTTTTAATTCTAAAACGTATTTGTGTAAGCCATGATAGTTTAATGGTTCTAAATTTCAGAGGATTAAATAGAGCGAAATGCAATTAAAAAATGTGCTGATAGGATGGGAAAATTAAAAAACTAGGGGATGAAGAAATCTGACAAGCTTGCGAAACAATTAAAAATGAAAAATTAAATCATTGAAATAAAAATAAAAATCATAAAATTTGATAGGGTTGAGATTCAGAGGGGATTTGAAACAAGATCATACATTAAAGTCTTAAGATCAAACATCAAAGACTAAAAGATCAAAAATCAAAGATCAAAGTTAAAAGATCAAATATCAAATATCAAAGATCAAAGATCAAAGATCAAAGATCAAAGATCAAAGATCAAAGATCAAAGATCAAGAATCAAAGATCAAAGATCAAAGATAAAAAAACAAAGATCAAATACCAAATACCAAAGACCAAAGACCAAAGACCAAAGACCAAAGACCAAAGACCAAAGATCAAAGATCAAAGATCAAAGATCCTAGATAAAATATCAAAGATCAAAGACCAAATATCAAAGACCAAAGATCAAAGATCAAAGATCAAAGAGCAAATATCAAAGATCAAAGATCAAAGATCAAAGATCAAAGATCAAAGATCAAAGATCAAAGATCAAAGATAAAAGATCAAAGATAAAACATCAAAGACTAAAAATCAAAGATCAAAGATCAAAAATCAACGATCAAAGATTGAAGATCAAAAGTTTAAATCAAAAATCAAAGTGCAAAGATTTAAATCAAAGATAAAAGATCAAAAATCGAAGTACAAAGATCAAATATCAAAGATCAAAGATCAAAAATCAAAGATGAAAGATCAAAAATCAAAGACTAAAGATCAAATATCAAAAATCAAAGATCAAATATCAAAGATCAAAGATCTAAGATCCTAGATTAAAGAGCAAAGATCCAAGATCCAAGATCCAAGATCCAAGATCCAATATCCAATATCCAAGATCAAAGATCAAAGATCCAAGATCCAAGATCCAAGATCCGAGATCCAAGAACAAAGATCAATGACCAAAGACCAAAGATCAAAGATCAAAGAGCAAAGATTAAAGATCAAAGATCAAAGATCAAAGATCAAAGATCAAAGATCAAAGATCAAAGATCAAAGAGCAAAGATCCAAGATCCAAGATCCAAGATCCAATATCCAATATCCAAGATCAAAGATCAAAGATCAAAGATCCAAGATCCAAGATCCAAGATCCGAGATCCAAGAACAAAGATCAAAGATCAAAGAACAAAGTTAAAAGATCAAAGTTAAAAGAGCAAAGATCAAAGATCAAAGATCAAAAATCAAACATCAAAGATTACAGATCAAAGACCAAAGACTACATGGTTTCACTAAACATTCTTTAATATGCAAATTCTCAAAAATATTTGACCTATAATGTGAAAAAATATTTGTGACCCTTTCTTGCATCTAAACGGGTTAAGTTGTACACTTGTTTGACTGCAGCTGCAACTTTCGTCCTTTCATCTTTGCTGCCATATTTGCTTTGTTAAGCTGAAGGCCTGACATTTATCAGCCCATATGGCTGCTTGTGTGTGTTCGTATTTTGTTGTTGTTACTTCAAAATGCTTACGTCAGTGTAGGTGAATGTTTCGTTTCTGTGTGTTTATGTGTGTGCGTGTTATTGTTTCTATGTGAATGCACTTTACTGTCAGCGTTTTTTGCGTTTGATTTAGTTTTAATAAAGTGAATAACTTTTCGTTATAAAGCGAACATACTAAATATACTCACACATACACATAAGCAATATAGACTCTTACACCACCTGTATGTTTGACTTACTGTGTTGATCTATTGTGCTGCAATTTTTTTTTTTATCTTTCTGTGAATTTCGTAAAAATTTATAGCTTCAATTTTGTGGTAACAAGGACTTTAGTTAATCAAAAGATTATATCCGAGAATTTTTTTATCTGAATATTTAAAATGCGAATGTTCTATTTTAGTTTTGTTAAAACTGAAAAATTTTATTCAAAAGTTTGTCCACCAAAAAATCTCAGCAGCTCATGTTAAACGAAAATGCTTTACGTTAGCATTAACTCTCACGTCTAATGCTTCGCTTTATGTTAACGTAGTTTCGTATGTTTGTCAAAGGGACGCTGTTGCAATTATGTGTCAACAACACACAATTTTCTTCTTACATATTCAGCTTGTTTTAGTTGGCTTTGTAATTGTTGCGATGACTGTTGTTGTCAGACGCTTGTAAAATTAAGCCAGCAGCTTGTACATGTCTCCTCCACTCACTGTCAATAACCGTTGCACATCAATGCAAGGATAGAAAAGCAGAGTCAAATGAGTCAAGGCAGCAAATACACCCACGCAGGGGTGGTATGCGAGTAAGATTACACTCAGGCATAGACTGCCACCAGGTGATGCTTAATAAGCAGCACACAGACACAACCCTACATACACTAACTCGACAGTTAGTTTGAAAACTGTACTTAACACATTCAAATGCGTTGTGGAGGGATATGTTTGACAATAAAAGACCGTAAATAGGCTTTATTTCTTTTGCGTTTGAGTTGACTGGAGGTCATTTTTGACTTCGAAGAACATACATTTTGAAGTAAAAAAATTTAAAATTGCTATCCCACCACTTACTTTTATTTAGATTATATTGTAATAAATGGAGTTCAATTTCAATCAAAATCATTGTAGAAACTTTAATCGTCTCATGCCAGTGGAATACTTCTGTTCCAATTTTTGCCTAGTTTTCAGGACGATTCTAGTCCAGAAGATTTGTGTTCAAATAAAAACTATGAAAATCACACGATTGTTATTTTGAAATCACAGAGCTTCTCATGGTCATCTAAAATCTAAGGTTCTCTTTTTTGGATAGTTATTTCAATTTTACATATGGAACTTTTTCATAGGAAATGAACCTATCTTTCATGTTGTCGGGAATGCTGATATGATTGTATCAAACGATATTTTAAAATAATGAATTTTTATTCAAAATGGCCTTAAAATATAATGAAATATGTGTCAGATGCAAACTCATCTTATGTACACTAGTTGTTCACTTGCTCTGAAGCAAAATAAGTCCGGAGATGTCCCGTTCTTTGAAGAATATATTGAAGCCTTTATAGTTTTCTTAAGGTACTAGTAGCTATACTTTTAGATAATTATGTTATATAATGTCAGGAATACTACCTGAAATTGTTTAAAAAATTGTTCAATAACAAAAAAGTTATTGTTTTATCATGTATAAAATATGACCGTCTCGGCTTATAGGAAAAAAAATATTGCTACACACCAGCTATATTGAAGTATTATTGAAACAAATTATCGAAAAAAAATTCTTTTTTTTTGACCAAACGTAGGGGTCGTGCATTGACATATTTTTCCATAACTTCGGTACTTATTGTCCGATCTGAAAGAATAGTACGTTTATGTTTTTGGCTCAGAGAGACCTATTTTTTTTCTTTAGGACTAATTGACCTCAGTTGACCTCTTATGGTACTGACCCGCCGGACCTCAGTTTCTACCATCTTAAGGTACCATTTTGATTTCAGAAATAGAAGCCCATCGAAAATCATTGAAATTTTATTAAAGAAATTTTTCGCTATTTCCCCTAGAAATATTAAAAGAAATTTTTTTTTTTCGCAAAACGTGGGCAAATTTTTAAATTTTTTTTTCGTATTATTTTTATAAAATAAGCACCGAAAACGTTCTTCTCCGAATTATATTTGCAAGAAAATTAAAAAAAAAATTGCTGACCAACAAATTTTTCTTTTTTGGACCGAACGTAGGTGTCGCCCATTTACATTATTCTTTCTAACTTCGGAATTTACATTCGGATCTTTAAGAATCATATCTATATAGTTTAGTTTCTAAGAGACCTTCTTTTCTTCTTTAGAGGTCATTGACCTCAAATGACCCCTAGTAGTACTTACCCACCGTACCTCAGTTTTTACCATCTTAAGTTACCATTTTAATTTCAGATATGAAAAGCTCGTACAAAATCATGAAATTTTTACTTAGGAAATTTTCCTATTTTTCCCAGAGAATAATTGAAAAAAAGTATTTTTAAGCTTTTTTTGTAAAACTTAGGGTATTTTTTAATTTTTTCGTCATATCCTTGGTTTTTTTATACAGAATTCACCGTACTCCCTCTTATCCAAAGCATGTTTGCAAAGCTTTTCCGAATTTTTTTTTTTTGTAGAGGTCGCGCATTTATATTTAAAGTGCTTGGATGAAATTGGCCTTAAGTGCTTGAATCGTTTTCGTATTGTTGGCATAAAATCGGTTTTCCACAAAAAAAGAAAGACCATCCGGGTCACATCGCAGCTTCAAGGCAGCTCATTGACATAGCCAAGATGGCTGATAAGACGATTTGGGAATTTGGTGCGCAAAAGATCGATTGTGGCATGTGCTGTGTGGCTTGGCGCGCCATTCTTTATGAACCATAGATCGTCCAAATTCATGTCTCCTATTTCGGAGAAAAATGTCGGTGACTCTGTAACGCCCACCATTGACCGAAATGTTGTTCCCAGCTTAATTTTCAAAAAAAAAAATGGTCCAATGATGCCACCACTCCACAATTCGCACCAAACTGTCACTCTCTGTGTATGCATCGGCTTCTCGACAATAACGTGCAGGTTTTCCGAGCCCCAGATGCGGATTTTTATACCCCCACGTTTAAAAAACGTAAATGGGGGTATATTAATTTTGTCACTCCGTTTGTAATGCCCATAAAGAGGCGTGGCAGGTATAGAAAAGTATATATACAAAAAATAATACATGGACTTGAAATTTTGCATATGAACTTTGATATATAACATGTACTCTGTGTATAAAATTCAACCAAATCGAGTGAAAACCAAACCCACCTCCCATACAAAGTGATATGTCAAAAAACAAAAGCGAATATTTTCTGTTAAAAATATGACGAAAATGTTTTTACAAATAAACATTTTATTGACTGCTTAAGACTTTGAATATACTTCGGTTCGGACGTGGGTGTATTTTAACTTCGGCCCAGTCGAAGATCATTTCTTACTAGTTTTTCTTAACGTAGCCGCCGAGATGAAAATACGCCTCGTCAGAGAAGATGATTTTTTGTCCAAAATTATTTGGGCTGCACAGCACTCTCTTTGAAAATAAGTTTCCAGCGTTAAGATAAGTTAAAATAAGTTTCCATAAGTTGTTCAAGCGTTATGTGACTCATTTCTTTCCGCGGAGGTATGATACTGATTTTATGTCCCATGATTTAAAAAGAACCCACTAGATGGCCAACTCTGTGTATTCTTTAGGTTGTAAATGGATTTTAAAAGCCAAAAAAAAAAAAAAAAAAATTATAGTTCTGGAGGGGGTTCCCCCCTTAAAGTTATACTTTTTTTCTTAATGTAATTATTTCTTATAAACTTTTGCCTTTGCTTTTGCTTTTGTTTTAGCTTTTGCTTTTGTTTTAGCTTTTGTTTTTGCTTTTGCTTTTCCTTTTGATTTTGATTTTGCTTTTGCTTTTGCTTTTGTTTTTGCTTTTGCTTTTGCTTTTGCTTTTGCTTTTGTTTTTTTTTTGCTTTTGCTCCTGCTCTTGCTTTTGCTTTTGTTTTAGCTTTTGTTTTTGCTTTTGCTTTTCCTTTTGATTTTGCTTTTGCTTTTGCTTTTGCTTTTGCTTTTGCTTTTGCTTTTGCTTTTGTTTTTGCTTTTGCTTTTGCTTTTGCATTTGCTTTTACTTTTGCTTTTACTTTTTTCTTTTTCTTTTTCTTTTCCTTTTGCTTTTTTTTTGCTTTTGCTTTTGATATTGCTTTTACTTCTGTTTTTTTTCTTTTTTTGCTTTTTCTTTGATTTTGCTTTTGCTTTTGTTTTTGATATTACTTTTGCTTTTGATTTTGCTTTTGCTTTTGCTTTTGCTTTTACTTTTACTTTTTCTTTTTTTTTTCTTTTTCTTATTTTTTTTTTTCACTTTTGATTTTGCTTTTACTTTTGCTTGGGAGTTTGCTTTTGCTTTTGCTTTATCTTTTGCTTTTATTTTTGCTTCTGATTTAGTGTGGTACATAACACACAATATATTCATAAAATGATGGTATCCATAATGGTACTTATATTTTATTGACCGTTACCTTGAAGGGCCTGAATGCATATATACATATTTATATATATTTTTTGTTTTTTTTTCTTTTTTTAATCAAAGTACAGTGTTCGAAAACTTCATATCTTTTGTCGTTCTCTTATATAAAATACCATGCAACGCCGTTGCATGATTGTTGCATTTTCGATTTTGGAGCGGTGCATTTTTCTCTTTACGGATCTTGACGTCGTAAATTTTAAATTGTTTTTTGTTGAGAGGACCAAGAATCATTCCCTACTGGCATAAAATATTTTTTCCAGTACCTCCTCTACTCTGCGAGTAAAGAATTCCTTGTAACAAATTTGCACTTTTCGTTGCTTCAGCAGTTTACTGTGTGTTCCAATGACTTTTTTTTAAATTTATTTATTAGAAGGACTTTAACTCTAATACCATAATTTTTCTCTTGGCAGGTATAAACAGAACATGCAATGCCGATGCGACAAATCCAACATTTCTATGCAATGCCGATGCATTTTAAAAATTGAAGTTTTCTACTTCTTGGATACCTGTGAATTAACACGTAACATTGTCACACCAAAAAGTAGGATATTTTTTTTAAAAAAAAGTTCTTACTTATTATGTCAAGTGCACAGAAAAGTGAAAAACTAAAATGCAATTCAAAAATCATGGTTAGGTAATACAAAAAACGAGAATCAAATGCACAATATTTTTATGCCTTCTTTTATACGGGAGGATGAGGGAGTATGAACATGTATTTTTGGCATTTTTTTCCAAGATCATGTTTTGCTTTTTATAAGAATCTGATAAAACAAGCGTATATCTTTTTTAGTACTGCTACACTAAGGGAAATAACGCATATTAGCATTACCCACGCCTGAGTATAAATTTTATTCAAATATTTACTTCGATAAATCAAATGTTCTCCTTACAACTCGTTTTTTTTCCGTATTTGAATTTTATTTATACTCAAGCAGCAACAGCATCGCACACGTACACACATACTCCGACAAGAAGCCATAGCATCGCACTCTGTTCCTGCAGTTTATTTCTTGCATTTGCAGGTCTTATAGTTCTCATTTAGTTGTTGTTGCAAGAGTAATATAGTATGCATGTTTGGCAATGAAATAAAATTATGTAGGGTGGAGTGACAACTTGATATCTTGAAATATCTTGCACCGGTTCTCATTTACCTACATATTTTGCTTCTATCTACATATATTTTCTATATTTATTTTTTCTCCCTCTAGTTTATACTGTTTTTGACATTTGGTGCCCTAATATTGCACCAACTGTCAAAAATAGTATAAATTAGAGAACAAAAAATTAAAGCGAGAATAAATAATACAGCCAAATGGCATTTGATGGACGCAATATGAAGAAAATAATACTATAAAACCATTAATAACATACATATTCACTTTAAATATTTTTTTTGTTTAAATTCAATATTTTTATATAAATTTTCTTTAAATGCGATAGTTTATTTTCAAATAGTAACTATTTGAAAGATATTTTAAAAAAATTCGTGCATAATTTTAGTATATTTTTTATTAATTCTGTTTAAATATTTAAATATTTAATTTAATCAAAAAAGTATTTGAATAAATTTTAAATATTTACGCAGTCGATTTATGCAAATGCGTTATTGGTGCAAAAATGACTCGCTTTTTGGATAAATTAAAACAGTTTTTGGATAAATTTAATATTTTTTTCCCTTAGTGTACAGTCTTCCAAAATTCAATCACATTTTAATGCACTAAATAAGTTTATCCTGGTCAGCCGACTACTCTTAATTTAAGCCACCACCAATATTTGTGGCCTATTGCTAAATAAAGTGTTTCCGACCAATGTGTGTGTGTGTGTTTGTCTTCTTTGTGGTATTGTACTTTATTTTCATGGCTTTGCATGTATGCATCACTCTTAGTGTCTATGTGACTAATGTTTGTGTTGGAACATTTCAACGCATAGCACAAAAATTAATTGATACACTTCGTTGATGTCGTTCTATCAATGTTGTTGTTGTTGTGCCAGGCTCTGCAGCTCCAGAGATACTTAGAAATTCTTTGTTTCTGCCAACAAAATAAAATCACATAACAACAACAACAACAGCAAAAATGTACTTATAGTGGATTTACAAAAAGAAAAAAAAAACAAAATAAAATTCGGAATTAAAATCAAGTAAATAGAATGCGCTTGAGGTGGCTTTTTGTGAAATGCACTTTTTTCTCAATTTTTTTTTTTTTTTTTGTTGTTGCTGTAGTACTTCATTCTTCTACTTTCTAGACAATTTTGCTTTTTTTTCTGCTCTTGTACGTTTTATTTTTTCTACTACTCCGGCGTAGTTGAGGTCGCCTACGTTTTTATATATTCTGTATATCCTCTTTTTTCTTTGTTTGTATTTGTATTTTTGTAGTGAAATGCAAATAGTTTTGTCCTGAGGACGAAATTGTTGCAAAGTAATTGTTGTTGGTTTTTTTCTTCTCCTTCTGTGTTTCAACATTTTATTTGTTTTTTCGTTTTACTTTCGTTTTATTCCCTTTGATGACGTGAGTACGAGGAGTTTTATTATTTTTATTTTTTTCTTAGTTTTTGTTTTTAAATTTGTTTTTTCAGTTTTTTTGTTCTCTTAAGCTACTGTCAAGTGTGTAGCGTTGAGTTGCAGCTCAGAGTTCATGGCAAGAACTTATTTTATTGCTCAGCATTCTACGGCTTGAACTTTTCTTAGTTTATTAGGTGTAGTTAATAGAAATTTGAAAAGTCTGATTTCAAGATTAACTGTCAGAGTGAGTGCAGAAAATAAAGCATAAAAGGATTGAGTGGAGACACTAATAAAACAATAAATGAAAGCATAGATGCTTGGAATATGTCACATTAAGTTTACATTTAGAACTTTTTAATTTGAGAAATAAATCAAATAACCTTAGCTTAAAACGGGAGCGTTCAGTTATCAATCTATGAGTTTTTTTTATAGGCTTAGTGGGAGTGAACAACATAACATATTGAGGCAGAATTTTACTTGAGATTCTTGCCAGACCATTTTACGGTAAATTCATTCTAGTGAAGCAATTTTGGTCTTGGGCTAAGAATTAAAAAATAAGAATTTGCTTTTAAATTGCTTTAGATTTTGCTTTTGATTTTGATTTTGATTTTGATTCTGATTCTGATTCTGATTCTGATTTTGATTTTGATTTTGATTTTCATTTTGGTTTTGATTTTGTTTTTGATTTTGAGATTGATTTTGATTTTGATTTTGATTTTGATTTTGATTTTGATTTTGATTTTGATTTTGATTTTGAGTTTGAGTTTGATTTTGATTTTGATTCTGATTTTGATTTTGATTTTGATTTTGATTTTGATTTTGATTTTGATTTTGATTTTGATTTTGATTTTGATTTTGATTTTGATTTTGATTTTGATTTTGATTTTGATTTTGATTTTGATTTTGATTTTGATTTTGATTTTGATTTTGATTTTGATTTTGATTTTGATTTTGATTTTGATTTTTTTTGCTTTTATATATTTTTTTATTTAAAATATCCAGTGTCGCATATACTCATTCAAAATAATTCCATGCAAGGCCGTTGCATGATTGTTGTCGATCGCGGAATTGTTCGCTCCATGGCCTCATGACATCATAAATGGTCTGCCTATTTTTGTCGTAAATGCTAAAAGCCAGGTTTTATTAGCGTGTAGTACTTTTTGTTGTATTTTATATACTCAGTGAGTTGTTGTATCATGAAACAAATTTTCAGTTTCGTTGCGTATCAATGTCATTATTTTTTCTCCGCATTCTGATGATGTCATTATGTGTTTTTTTTCTATAATTTAATCATAAGATCAAAGAATTAAACTTCACTATCGTACAATAATTTTTCTGTAGTACTCAGTGAGTGACAATTTCATGCAACACCGATGCACTTTGGAAATATGCCATTTTGGCTTTTTTCCTATTTTGATATATCTCGATATACCGTCAATGCTCTTAGATGGTGGAGCCTAAAGACCGTGATTTCCATAGGCTCTCCTCTCTGTAAGAGTTTTTCTTCGATTGTCTTGAAACTTTGGAAAACTATTGGGGTGGTACTATTAGATAAATAGAAATTTTTATTTTAAAAATTCAAAACCAATTTAACCAATTGCAAGAGTCTTCAAATCAGTTCAAATCAGAGTTAATTTAAGAGCATTTTGACAAACGTTTGTCAACGAATGGGACAAGTAAATTAAAAGCAAAATCTTAAGATGAAAATATTCTGAAAATTGATGTGAAGGTCCAACAACTTGTAATCCTTTTAGTTATTATGTGTCTCGCTTGACTGTGTCTGACGTTTTTCATGAACTTTCTGCCAACTGGAATGCGAATTGAAAATTTTAATAAAATAAAAAATAAAAAGAAAAACGAAAATTAAGCAGCCGCCAAAATAATGACCCAAACTTCAGCAACCACCACCTTTTTGAGGGATGTGATACAAGGGTGCTGCGTTGGTTTTGTATTGAGCATAGATTATTCTGCAACTCTATGTTGGTTTCAGGCCACTAGCTTGGCTTTAAATTCGAAGCTATTAAAATCTAAGCCAAGCTCCTTAGTACCGGGAAAGGAGTTTCCGATAATGGTCGTTCGAAAAGTCGAACTAGCACTCACACACGAGTGCACAAATACTCAATCACTCACTCACGCAGCGGGTATGACCTAGAAAACGCAAGCACAAACACACACACTCACAAATACTCAAACACACACACAAGTTCGCACATACACAAGTGTTGAGTTCCTTGTTGCTTCATTATGGCCGCCGTGCTTTTTGGTGTTTTTGCTTCCTTTCATTCGTTGCTTCTCTTAATCGATCTGCTTTGTGCGTACATTCTTTTAATCTTTTGCCTGCACTACGCGCTTAGAACTCATTAAGCATTGTTCCTTTTACCTTCCCCCCTTACTCTCGCTCTATTTCACACGCTCACTTGCACGTGCTCTCATCGTTTTTTCACTTGATATCCTTTAATTTTTTCTTGTTTCCTCCCGTTCTCTCTCTCTCCACTTTTGTTTGGTGAATTCGCTCTTTCCCGCTTTCTCTCTCTCTCTTTTTCTATTCACTTTCGCTTCGGTTCGTGCACTCATGCAAAAACAATATCCTTTCGTTTCACACTCGAGTCAATTGTATCGTGTTGCCGCTGCAAGGCAGCTTCTTGCGTTAGGTCGCTGTTCGTTGTCCAGTCGTATTTTCGTTCTATCCTCCTTTAACGCTGACGTTCGTTATATTTCTGCTGCTTGGTTGTCCGTAGCGCTCAAGCTAGCAGACATTGAGGTTGGCTTGTATTAATAAAAAGTGACAGCAGCCACATGTAGAAGGATGTTACTGTGGCGGCAGGAGCAGCATCGGCAGCAGCTTCTGTTCGTTTTGTTGAGGGTCCATTTTTGATTGCTACAACGGCTCTTTTTATACACTTGCAGCAGTAAGTTTACCATTGTTGTTTTTGTAGCTGTTGCTGTTGCTTTTGTTGTTGTTATTTTTGTAACCGCGCCACTGCTGATGATGATTTTGGCCAAAATGCAGCCTCACATTTTTGGTTGCTTCATGATGCCAGCAAGAAATTTATTTTTGTGTATCCTTTTTTGTCGTTGTTGTAACTCTTGCTTTATTAGTTGTTGTTGTTGTTGTTGTTTCTGCTGTTGTTGTTGCTACTGTTGTTGTTATTGTTGTGGGTCTACAAAGTGTGGTTATTAAAGTCATTTGCTTTGATTGAATGCCCTGGGCTTTGTTTTGCTTTTTCACACACATGAATTTTGACATTGTGTGTGTGTATGAGAGTATGTGTGTGTGAGAGTGAGTGCCCGTCCGTTCGTCAGTCCGTCTGTGTCTGTTAATGTTTGGTTGCATTGGTTGCTTTAGTGTGTGTTTCAACTTGGATTTGCTTTTTGCTGCCTTCAACACTGGCAGAGGGCTATTCAAATATTAATCACTTGATTTGTGGACAGTTTTTAGTCTTTCTTCTCCAACTTGATTGCATATCGAATTTTAAATGAATTCTTTGTCATGAGAGTTTTATTAATGAACTAACATTTGCACGATATACATCTTCAAGTGAACAACAGTAACACTTTCTTTACATTTCGAAATAGTTAAAAATTAATTTTTCAATCAATGTCAAAGCTTATGGAATTCTGATACAAAATGTTGTTGTTCCTTGCCAAAATATTGAAATTTTTTCTATACTTAGGAAAATAAGATAAAGAAAAGGTTTCGGTAGTTTGTGGAGACGATCACTTTGGAGCTTTTTATTCATCTATCAGCTCATTTCGAATCATCCCAGAATTGACTTAGTAGATGTAACAACTGAAATCCTTGTTTTAAGGCTAAAAAAACGAGTACATTCTGTGGCTTCTCAAGTCAAAACAATTGAATTTTATAGTTCATGAAAAGCTTGGGTTATTTCGGATAAAAAAATTAATTACAACAGATTTCATAGTTTTAAGGAAGATATAAACATAATAAGACAAGATATAAGATAAGATATAAACATACATCCCTTAATCCCTTTTTAGGATCCTTTTTAGTATAAACGTTTTTTAAAAAAAATGCTTCCGAGGGCAATAAAGAATTTGGCTGTGTCGTGGACACACATAGGTCTTGACATGACACCGGATCTTTATTCTTTCTTTATGCTTGTCCCTATTATTTTCTTTGCTCTAAAACTTATCCTTATCCTGATCCTTATCCTTGTCCTTATCCTTATCCTTATCCTTATCCTTATCCTTATCCTTATCCTTATCCTTATCCTTTTCCTTATCCTTATCCTTATCCTTATCCTTATCCTTATCCTTATCCTTATCCTTATCCTTATCCTTATCCTTATCCTTATCCTTATCCTTATCCTTATCCTTATCCTTATCCTTATCCTTATCCTTATCCTTATCCTTATCCTTATCCTTATCCTTATCCTTATCCTTATCCTTATCCTTATCCTTATTCTTATCCTTATCCTTATCCTTATCCTTATCCTTATCCTTATCCTTATCCTTATCCTTATCCTTATCCTTATCCTTATCCTTATCCTTATCCTTATCCTTATCCTTATCCTTATCCTTATCCTTATCCTTATTCTTATCCTTATCCTTATCCTTATCCTTATCCTTATCCTTATCCTTATCCTTATCCTTATCCTTATCCTTATCCTTATCCTTATCCTTATCCTTATCCTTATCCTTATCCTTATCCTTATCCTTATCCTTATCCTTATCCTTATCCTTATCCTTATCCTTATCCTTATCCTTATCCTTATCCTTATCCTTATCCTTATCCTTATCCTTATCCTTATCCTTATCCTTATCCTTATCCTTATCCTTATCCTTATCCTTATCCTTATCCTTATCCTTATCCTTATCCTTATCCTTATCCTTATCCTTATCCTTATCCTTATCCTTATCCTTATCCTTATCCTTATCCTTATCCTTATCCTTATCCTTATCCTTATCCTTATCCTTATCCTTATCCTTATCCTTATCCTTATCCTTATCCTTATCCTTATCCTTATCCTTATCCTTATCCTTATCCTTATCCTTATCCTTATCCTTATCCTTATCCTTATCCATATTCTTATATTCGTCCTAATAATTGTCCTTCTTCTAGTCCAAACTCTTGATGTAATGCATGGCCAAATTCGTGACCTTATTCTTGTTCAAATCCCATTTCCTCATTCTTGTCCCAATCTTCGTTCTAATGTTGTTCTCCATGTGTCCAAATCCTTATTATATTCCTTGTCTTTTAAATCTTGTATTATATTTATTGTTTTTTTTTTCCTTTTCTCAATCTTGTCCTAAATATTGTTGTAGGCGTGTCTAAATCTTTGTCCTAATTCTTTTCCCAATCATTGACATAGGTCTTTACCAAAAGCTTTTCTGAATTCTTGTCCTAATTCTTTTCTAATTTCATGCTCCAATCTTTGCACTAATCCTTACCTTATTTAGAATGATTTAATAAGATAAGATTTAATAATTGATTTAATTTTTAGAAGTCCTGCATACTTCTTTATATAGAATTATCTTAAGTGAAGAATTCGAAAGAAAAGTCTTTTCTTCGGACGCCTTGAAAATTAAAATCGTGATTTCATATTTTTTAATATGCAAGGAATATTAATAAAGGACCGTCTTAAAATCAAAATATTATGGAGGTAAGAAATGTAAAAGCTGTTGTCTAGATAGACGTCTAAGAACCTTTTCTATGTGGGTAAGCTCCTTATTGGCCAAAACTTAAGACTCAATTATGTGCAGCAGAAAGAATATACGTTTTTAACTCGCTAACGAATAGAAATAACAACTTCAACTTTGGAACACATATAAAAGAGGATAGCTGTTATTTTTTTCACATAAAACTCCATTTTGATCTAAGTGTGGGTTAGCACTTAATTGTCCCGAACCCTTCAACTGTTCAGTGAAAATTATACGAATCCCAAGATCCGTGGTTTGAATCCTCCACCAGAAAGAGGCATTTTTCAATAGAACTTAATTTTTCTAATTGGTCGACATATATTTGCCGACATTACTGTAGAGCAGTGATGTTTACGTAGTACCACACGTGGTGAGACTCGACGGCTTTATTCGAGAGTCGAAACACGTACACGATCGCAAGCACGAAGTTCTCTCAATAAGTTGACGCTGAAACTTCAAGTTGGAATGTTCACGCCGCTTGGTCGTGCGCTTTCCACTGCAGGAAATGTTTGAGCCATATTAAAATGAATTATTTGGGAAATTAAAATAGTAATAATGATGATGATAGTGACAATGATAATGATAGTGATAATGATTATAATACTGATAATGATAATGATGATGACAATGATAATTATAACACAATTGTTGCTTAATACCTGCACCACCCTTTTTGTCAGTTCGAGAGTCGAAACACGTAGAGCAGTGATGCTCACGTAATACCACGCGTGGTGAGACTCGAAAGCTTTACTTGAGAATCGAAACACGTACACGATCGAATGCAAAAAGTTCTCTCAATCAGTTAGCGCTGAAACTTCAAGCTGAGTTTTTCGCGCCTCTTGGTCGTGTGTTTTGCACTGCACGAAATGTTTGAGGCATATGAAAATGCGTTATTTGGAGAATAATTATCATAATAATGATACTGATAGTAACATTTATAATGATAGTGATAATGATGATGATACTGATAGAGATAATTATGATGACAATCCTCATCATTAGTCCCGATGCTACACCCCAATAATTCAGCACGCATGCTGTTCGAGGAGACTCGACCGATCTCGCCGGTATCACAAGTGGCACTGAAATTGTAACGATCTATGCTTTCATCATAGCACATACGACAAAATTTTACCAAACAATAGTAAAATTTTGTCATATGTGTTGACCGATCTTGCACATACTACAATATTTGTACGAATATAGAAAACACTCAATTTGTATGAAAAAAATGTCGTATGTGAAAAAAATACCCACATACGACAAAATGATGACCAAAGGGGTTGTGACCTTGCACATACGACAAAATTAGTCTGAACATCTCGGCAACTAAAGCAGATACTGAAAAACTGAAAACACCATTCGAAAGATCTCACTTAATTTTGTATAACTGCATCATTAACTTAAAACTGCTCGATTTTCACATACGACATTAATTTATCTAGGCGACAATACGTAAACTTTCAAAACGCCGATACACGTATACATATTTTTTTTTCTCCTCTATAAGAATCTGTCGTCAGAACCTTGTTATTTTTTATGCGTGTTGAACAGTGTTATTTGACGGCAAGTTGTTTGGGAGTTTTGATAGATATTATTTTTGAGCAAAATCTTTATGTATCTACTTTATAATTTTAAGAGATATTTAAGCAATTTAAAAAAAAATACTAATCTTATACCTCTTGTTGATACACAAAGGATTATCTAAGCGATCGATAATTGAACAGAGAATCAAACCATTTTTGTAACTTCTTAATAGTATCACTGTGTACAGGATAGCGCACTCTATCGAGTTCATTCCATTGATTAGTTAATATTTTTAATTTTGCTAAGTTTCCTGTAAAATCAGTGAAAATCCCGAAATATATTGTTCGACCCAAATCATATGATGATTTTTATGATTAGATTAAAAAATGAACGAATTACTTCCTAATTCCGAGAATAAGATATTCAATCCTTCATTAGATATTTTTGTGACATGAAGAAGTATTAAATAAAGTGATCCGACAAATTTTCTTTTAAAATATAAAAGCTTGCTTCTATTCATATCAGATAGAATTGAAGACAAAGTGAATTTGTCAAAGTAGGTGATGTTGATTCCTCATCAATATGGCAAAAATAAGAAAAAATAAAAATTTAGGAATAATCTTATAAATATATATAGGTACATATTTATATGAGTATCATCTCATAGGTATGATATACTTACATATGTCAACAAATTTATTTGATTCATTACACTTGAAAGGATGCTATTTTTCCCAATATCTTTCCGGTGTTAAAACACTGCCATAAATATCCATATCCTTATAGCCTAAGGAAATATACTCTACAAGAGTACTACCTCACAAATTAAGATACGCTTTCCAGTTCAGCTGTTCGGAGCTATTATTTAAACGCATACAAAAAAAAAAAATCTAAGAATGTCTAAAGGTTGACAAAGTCAAAGTGTGAGTGTCTGTGAAATTGTGAAGGACATGCGAAGGAATGTTTATCAAAATCATTAAAATAAAAGTTATCAAATACGAAGATAACTAAAGGCAACAACAAGTAAAGTGAATAAAACGCAAGAGAAAAGCAACAAAAATAAAAGTGCAAAAAAAGCTTTCGTTAGAGAAGTCAAACAAAACAAAAGAGCGACAGATAGCGCTGAGCTAGGCATGAGAGTGAGCGAGTGTAGGAACAAAGAAATTCAAAGGATTTCTTTGTGCTCTAAAAATAATAACAAAAACAAGAAAACTGGAAGTTCGCCATTGGAAATGGGAATTTCGAAAAAGCTTTCGGAGTGCTAAAGTGCTTAATCAGCTGACTGCTGCCAAAAGAGACAAAGCGACAAAGCGCAAGCGTTGGATCAGCTGTCAAAATAAGCAACGAGCCAGGAACGAGCAGCAGCTGAGCCAAAACGAAGCAAAACGAACCGTGTTTATATTCGGAATTATGGCTGCCAAAGCTATTGGAAAACTCCGAAAGTACATTTTTTATATATAAAAAAAAAATGGAGCATACTTTTTGGCGTCATGCTCCCTGCAAGCTGTGCTAAAAGCACAACAACTTCCAGCTGTCAGTGGCGGCGCGCTTTGTACTGACACCAATAATTGAGGACGCACAGCTTGCTGCTCGGTGCGAAGCGTGCTCGGGATTTTTCGTAGTTGAAATTCCATAACGTCCTTACGTTCAACGGGCGTGTGCAGCAGCAGTCTACGGTGAATACTCGTTGATAGCTGAACCAAATCGTTGTGAGCAGCTTTAAACGCGCAACGTTGAACAACCGACGGGCGTGCGATTATAACATAAAGAATTATTTTTTTTTGTACTTTTGAATCAGGATATTTCAAATAATTTTGTCAAATTATGATGAAAAATAACGTGTAGTAGTTGTCGAGAGCAAGAAATGTGTAATTTTTAAAGAAAAACAAATAGAAAAAACCAAAAAAAAAAACAACAAAAATATGAAGAAAAACTACAACATTTTTGCACGCATATCCTTGAAGCGTTTCTCAAACGACCGGAATTAGCAGTGAACAATATTGCGTGTGTATTAGTCTCTGTGTCTGTGTGTGTGTTTGTGTGTTTAGAGAAACGAGCGGATGCGTGAGCTCGTGCATATTTAAGAAAGGCACACAAGAAATAACTGTGTTGTTGCCCTTTTTTACCCGAAAAATATTTAGTCGTTGTTGTTATTGTTCTTCTTGTTATTGTGGTTGTTCAATAATAACTTTGTTTTCAATTTTTTTTTCTCACGGCTGGCACGTCGCGTTTGCTAAAGAAAAAGTTATAAAAATAAACCTATTTAAAAAGTGTCTGTCTCACCTAACGTGACAACAACCGCTGTGACTGTCACACATTTGCACGTTTTTACATTTTATGTGTATGCGTGTGTGTAAGGACTGTCAGAGCATTTAAATTGGTTTCAATGAGTCCAAGAAATTGCTATTCAAAAGAGTAATAAGAATAAGAAAATGTACAAATACTAAACAAGAAAACGCGTTCAGTGAAGTGAGGCGCCTGTATTTGTGCGTTCGTCTATTTGCGTGTGTGTGTGCGCGTGTGTATATGTTCAAAGATTTCACTTGAAAATTGTGTCAAATTTTGCTCTAAATCTTGTGACAAAGTCATTAACAGCTAAACAGACAATCGACCCATCACACCAACTTGCAGCAAAGCTTAACGCGCCTGTGTTTGCTGTGTCAGGACGAAGGCTAAGCAGTCGCTTGCTGTAAAAAGTGACTCTACTCTAAGTGGCTTCAAGTACAACCCGCACTTGTTCGACACTGGATTTACGTGCATGCATGCGGGCTACCCCCCACCAACCAACACCACCACAATCCCTCTAAGTTCCTTGTCGTGAGACGCTTCGCAGCACTGTCACTTGCTGTCAATCAAACACTTGGCAGGCAGCTATTTCTTGTTTTTTTTCGCGTTGTTTGTGTGTGTTTGAGCTGCGCCTTTGAAGTCTTCGCATAAGTCGTAGTTATATGCAAATTCCTTTCGGTTTTTTTGCTGCTTTTTTTTTTTTTTTTTGTTTGCTGTACTTTAGCCTTGTTAACGTGTCCCAAATGAGCTCTACAGCTGCTGAGGAAGACTTGCGAAAAGTGTCACTTTTATTAACAGCTTAAGTGAGTACATATAAATTTTTCTTTTTTTTTCATATTTTTTCTGTGTTTGTCAGAAGAGTTTTTTTATAACGTTTTTACTGTTATTATGTTAATGCCTGCTGTCAATAGCTGTCAGCATTGCTTAAGTCTAACATTTAATGTCAATCCTGTACATATGCTCAGTAGCTTGTGTGGTTATATCAGGCTCAGGCTTTCTTATATATTTTCCTTGCGTCGTATATTTACTTACATACATATATATATTTCTTGTATTTTTTTTTTTTTTTTGCGTTATGAAAAGAATTCAACCCAAATATGAGTAAAAATATCAGTTTAGTCGTTCACGTGTCTGCTGAAAGATGCTTAAACATTTTTTTCTCTTCTTTGATCAAAGGTTTTTTGGAGGTTTTCCCATAAACTTTTACTTGAGTTCAAAGTAAAGACTTTTAGCTGCTTTCCTGCTCCTTAAATCGTTTAAAATCCATACAGCGTAGATAATTTTTTTTTGCCTTTGTGGCTTCCTGTTTTGTGCTTTGTTCTTGGCTCAAGGCCAAGAGTATAGAGCATAAAATTAACGAGACCATTAAGCATTAAAAAAAAAATTTTAAAAGTTAGGGAAAAATTATTAAGAAACTGTCAGAAAAGTGTGTTTTTTACTCAATTACTCATCAAATTTATGTAGTTAAAGATGAGTCCTGCTGTTTGTTTCAATATGGTCTAAGTTCTGTTAAATTTTTTTTTTTTTTTAAATTTTCTATCATGAATTTTTTAAATGAATTTGAAAAGTTTTTGAAAGCTATTTATTTTATGACTTAATATTTTGCAGAATTTCCGCACTGAGCCAGTGGCCAAAGTTTGACGAAAAGTGGTAACAGTTGTTTCAAAGATTAATACCTAGTTCCATTTTGATTTTGAAAAGCTGTTCCTAGTTTTAATTGCTTTATTATTTATTTTAAAGGAACTCATTGCCAAGAATTTCATCTTAATTTTTTTTTAATTTCTTTAATAGATGTTTAAGCAAATCAATTGCTGTAATACACCTTTCAGATGAGGTAGTACTTACATGTATCTCCTTCCTATTTGAAGTTGGGAATTTGGAATCTTTTTTAATTTAGTTCTTTTTGTATTTCTGAGGGATATTTCTCTTAGTATTTTAGTGGGGCTATTATTAACCTCGACACTTCTTGGGCTGTTTGAGGTTTTAGTTGTAAGTAACTGAATGAACGGCGTATAAATTTATTTATTTATAGTTATTAATAAACCCTTACAACTTGTAACGGGTCTTAAGGCTTGCTTGGAACTGGGGAATTATCTTTATTATCTCGTTTCAAATGCTATTTGCGGAGATTGATGATGAATTTTTTATCAAAATTATGGTATTCTAGATAGATAATGCGGATCCTGGTGTCTGAAACGATATATGTACATACAGTTGAAAGTGAAAATACTGCTATGTTTGAAATAATACTGCTATGTTTGAAAATACTGCTATGTTTGAAAATAATAAGAAAATTAATGTTTGAAATAAAAATACAAAGGTAGACCCAGAAGATAGACCCGTCTTAACAAAGAAACCAAAAAATATTTGGGAACAAATATCTTTTTTTCCCTACATAGTCTCCTCTTAGATAGATACACTCTTTCCAGCGATGTTCTGAGTCTTCGATACCCTGTTTATAGTGAGAAGCGTCGAGCTTCCCAAAATAGCTATCCAACGCAGACTACCTCTTCATTTTTGGCAAATCTTTTACCATCGAACCATTTTTTCAAGTTTGGAAACAGGAAATCCGAGGGGACTAAATTTGGTAAATCAGGTGCGTGAGGAAGCAATTCGAACTTTAATTCATTAATTTTTGCCATCCCGAAAACGCACATTTGTACTGCGTTTACATTGTCTTGATGTAACAAAATGCCAGTTTTTTCTTGACTTCATTACTCAGACACTGTAATAATTTCGCATAATACTCGCCGTTGATTGTTTTTCCTTTCTGAAGATAATCAATGAGAATTATCTCACGAACATCCTAAAAATTGAAGTTAATAACACATGGTAAAATAAGTCCCGAGACTAAGTAATAAAATTATTTTTTTTATAATTTATATAAATATTCTTCCTTATTCATCAACATAGGTTCCTTCAAGAGCAATACATTCATTCCACCGCTTTTCTAACTTTTCAATACCGGTTTTGTAGAACGATTTGTGCTTCGCCTCAAAATACGCTTTAGTTTCAGCCATCAACTCTTCATTGGAGCCAAATATCTTACCAGCAAGCATTTTTTTGAGGTCAGCAAAGAGCCAGTAGTCGCTGGATGCCAAGTCTGGCGAATACGATGGATGAGGAAGCAATTCGAAGCCCAATTCGTGGATTTTCGCCATCGTTTTCATCGATTTGTGACACGGTGCATTGCCTTGGTGAAAAAGAATTTTTTCTTCTTCAAATGGGGCCGATTTTTCGCGATTTTCCTTCAAACGCTCCAACAACGCTATCTAATAATTGCTGTTGATTGTTTTTCTCTTTTCTAGATAGTCGATGAACAAAATTCCATGCGCATCCCAAAATGCGGATGCCATAACCTTTCCAGCTGACTGTTGTGTTTTTGGTCGCTTTGGCCTGCTTTCATCGGTTGCTCTCCACTCAGCTAAAGACCGTTTTGATTCCGGTGTGTAATGGTAGATCCACGTTTCATCCATTGTCAAATACCAATGCAAAAATGCATGTTTATTCTTTGTAAACAGTGCCAAACAGCTCTCCGAATCATCGACACGTTGTTGTTTTTGGTCCGGTGTGAGAAAACGCGGCACCCATTTGGAAAGCAGCTTTCTCATCGACAAATGTTCCTGTAATATTGTTCCCACACTGCCTTTCGATATCTTTAGAGCCTCAGCTAGCTCACTTTACGGTCGACCAATACCATTTTGTGTACTTTTTTATGTTTTGTGGAACAACTGCCTCATTTGGGCATCCTAAACGTTCAGCATCATTTGTGTCTGTACGACCAAGTTTAAACCCAGCATACCATCGGAAAGTTGTTGCTTTTGACGAAGCAGAGTCCGAATAACACTTTCGAAGCCATTTCTCAGCTTGGACGGTATTTTTACCCATAAAAAACAGTGATAAATCAACACAAATTTATTAATTATTTAAAATTTAAAATTTTGTGAAATAGTTCATATTCACAAAAAATGCAATGACTACCGACCAATCGCTATTTTTCCTTTTCTATCCAAAGTGTTCGAATCCTTAATTTACAAAAAAATTAATCAACACCATATACAGTGTTGCGCAAAACAATAGCAACAAAATCAGTGCGCTGCTACAAAATCTTGTATCTTTTTTAATATTGGGGATACACAAAAATTATTAAAGGAACCATATATTCATACATCATATAAGAAACAAATCATATTCAAATTTGGTTTTGTTTTCTTTGTTAAATTTAAAATTAATGTGACTATATTCAATTTGTCTGAGTGCAAAACAATAGCAACATAATTAATATTTGGTGTAAGACCCATTATTCTTGATTACCGCTGCACATTTGCGCGGCATCGACTCTATTAAATTAGATATAGTGGTTTTAGGTATTTGTTCCCCCTTAAGTTTCAAGGCTTCACACAGTGCAGTTTTATTGGAAAACCTTCGACCACAAACTCTTTTCTTCAAAATCCCAAAAAGATTTTATATGGGATAAAAGTCTAATCATTGTGCCGGCCAATCAAGGACTTGAATCCTATTGTCTCTAATGTAATCTTTGATGAGCTTTGAAGTGTGCTTCGGGTCGTTGACGTGCTAAAACGTGCACTGAAGCGGCATATTCCACTTTGCATATGGTCGCATCTTGCTTTCTAAAATGTCTTTATATACAAATTGATCCATAATACCATCGATTTTATGAAATGGTCCGACTCCATCATAGGAAAAATAAGTCCAGACCATAATACCACCAGCTCCATGCTTAAAATTTATTTTGCAGTTTCGGGCTTCAAGTCGTGTGCTTGGGCGGCGCAATACCGTGGACATCACATTTGAATTAATCAAGTTGAACTTTGATTCATCGCTAAACAAAACGGTTTTCCATTTTTTAACGGTCCAATTTAGGTTCTCTTTTGCAAAACTGAGTCTAAAAAACAGTAAATTGCAACTCGTTGTCAAAATTTCAGACAAAATTGTTTAAATTATAACACCTCAACTTGTTTGTTTAAGATTAGCTGCAAGCAAAGGTTTCTTTGCCAGTCTGTAACTCCTTAAATTGTCCTCAACTGCTCTTCTGCGAATAGTGCTGTGATGAATATCTAAATCAAGTGTCCGAACAACATCTTTGGAAGTGGCAAATGGATTTCGCTTGAACACGCCACAAATGTTCCTGTCATCACGCAGCGATGTTTTCCGCGGGCGCTCTCCTGAATATACCGTTGTTACGTCTTTTGTGATGTTATACTTTTTTATAAATCTACAAACTATTGGCCGATTAATATTAAAATGCTTCGCGACAGATATTTGCGATTTTCCCATTTTATATTCGGAAATAATTTGTTATTTTAGAGTTTTACAGTATTTATCACGTGCCATTATAAATGGAACAGTCAATGGCACAATTAGGGCAAAAACAAATCTAAGCTCAAATGTTTATGACTCACAAACAACATGTGCTTTACAATAAAAGAACTTTTACCGTTGTTTTTTGGAACTTCTGTTCTCTTTTTACATTTTTTAAGTTTTGTTGCTTTTGTTTTGCACTCAAACAAATTGAATGTAGTCACATTTATATTAAATTTAATAAAAAAAACAAAACCAAATTTGAATATGATTTGTTTTTTATATGATGTATGAATATGTGCTTTGGTTCCTATAATAATTTTAGTGTGTTCCCAATATTAAAAAAGATAAAAGATTTTGTAACAGCGCACTGATTTTGTTGCTATTGTTTTGCGCAACACTGTATGTAATACTTCTATATTGGCAGCAACCTACATTTTCAATGAAATTCAACTACGAAATCAAAGAGAGAAAACATTAGATTTTCTTGTTTGTATTAGTATATTTGAATATATGAAAACTACTACACAGAAGAAATTGTCACATCGTTATGAAAAATGTTTACACCAAACATAAAAAAAAAAACATATCATATTTGTTCTGCATAACTCACAGGTACGCTCCATTAGAAAACAATTATAACAACAGAGCGTGAAAAATGATTAAATTTCAACAAGAAAAATAAAAGCAAGCAATATTTTATCCATTAAAATTCGAACAACGAAAATTTGAACTAAACTTTTTGACAATGGTAGCACCGCTCCTGAGTTTTTTTATTTTCAAATTTAATTTCGGGTACATTCGTTTATATATTTTCTCGCTCATATTACACTATATCTGCACTCTAATGTTGGCGAATGTACCTTGAGTGTACTGCCAATATAGAAGTATTACATATATGATCAACACCTTCTGAGAAATGCATTACTTTCTGATAGACAGTCTAAATTCCGACCTAAACTAAGCTGTGTTACCGCATTACTCGATGTGTTCGATGAAATTCGAACAAATCTTGATCGCAACGAAATTACTTTATTGGTCCTACTTGACCAATTCAAAGCATTCGACACCGTCGATCATAACATAAAAAAAAATAAAAACAAAAAAATAAATAACTGGCCATTTCAGCCCTTGAAAGGACTTTGACCTAGCTTCTTATGATCAATTGTGTTGTGCGTGTTATTAAGTTTGTACACAATTGACCGAGAAATGGACCTACAGGTTTAACGCCGACTCCGAACGGCGATGAACGGAATGTTCTTATTCTCCGATCATAACATTCTATGCACTAAATTATCGAACATTTTTAAATTTTCATCGACTGTCATTAGTTTTCTGTCATCATATCGGTCCGGGAGGTCACAATCTGTGCACATTGGCAATAATTTTTCAGATTCCTTACCAGTTGACCGTGGATTCCTCAAGGCTCTATTTTGGTACCTCTATTATTTTCTTTGTACGTCAACGACCTGCCAAATATTTTAAAATCTTGACATGTACAAATTTATGCAGACGATGTTAAGCTTTATATAAGTTACCCCTTCAATCAACTTAACAGTTGCGTCGACAGCATGAATCACGATGTTGATCGCGTCTACAACTGGGCTTAAGCTAATGGTCTTTGTTTGAACCCAAAAAAATCAAAATGCCTCATAATCAGCAGAAAAGCCACCAATATCTCGCCAATTCCTCAAACTCTTAATGACTCCTGTATTGAAATTGTTTCGTCTACGAAAAATCTGGGCATTATTTTCAATAGCACGTTAACGTGGTCTAATCATATCAATGTCACGGTAGGTAAAGTTAATGGTATTCTCCGAAACCTATGCGCAACGCAAAGTCTTACACCGCCAAGGGTTAGAATGCTTTTGGCAAAGTCATATCTTGTGCCTACCCTCTTGTAGGGTTGTGAAATATTTGCCAGCTGTGATGCTGCTAGCAAGCGGAAAATGAATGTGGCGTACAATAATATTTCACGTTCCATATTTGGACTTAAATTTACCGATTACATATTGCAGTATGCAAAGCAAATCTTCGGTCTAACCTTCGATAATCTGCTGAACTTGAGATTACTGTTAGCACAACACAAAATCATTTACACCAAAGCATGGTGTAATAATAATAAGGTGTAAGCGAATTTTTGACAACACCAAGAATAGCTTTCTTTCTGTCAAAATATTGAGAGTGAAAGAGAGGAGCCGGTGATAGTTATCAAATTGTGTTATTTGTTTGAGTTGCTAGATGATGATGTGTTATAGTTTTTATAGGTTATTGTGCGAATAAAGGTTAAATAAATATTTAATTCAATTAATTTTAAAACACAACACGGCACGTGTTGACAAAAAGTTATTGCAGTTGTCTTCGCACATTTTCCAAGTTCGCCATTGAATGGTTTTATCATTTTATCAAAAACGTGCGCTGGAAAATGCCACCGACATGAAGCTTTGGCCACCATGCAAATTGTCTTGCATTCACATCGACTGCTTCAAGAAAATATCGAATGCCATGAAAGAATGTTCAACACCTCAACTGATAATAACCATCAAAAGAAGTGGACATGGCATTGAACTTCGACCGACTGCACGTTAGCTGATTTATTTTCATTCCAATCCACCATCAGCTGTTTTTGACAGGAGCGGGGCGAAAAAATTTATCATTTTGAGAGAGGAGTGTCAAATTCACTAACACCTTATTATTATTACACCATGCACCAAAGAACCAAATTATCTTTTTAATCTAATCTATATAAAAACTTGATCCGCAAATGCCAGTTAGACATTAACATTAGAAAATATTTATGTTTTGCATCGAAATCGTCACTCATAAGAGTTATATAAATTTTCGCAAAATAAATTTTGCTGAGAGTTCATGGAGCTATAAAGCAACAATTCTTATGTGAGCCATAAATAATACAATTCAATGAATTGATTCTTGGCCACACACTTATTAAAATGAATTGAAAGATTTTCTTCTTTTTTCTTTCTTTTTTAAATTAAATTAAATTAAAGATAATTGCAATCACATTCAACACAAACGACAGCTAAAAATAATAAATGTTGACAGCTTATCGAATTGAAAGACTTACGAGGTAACTTCTTAAAATCAAAATTTTTTGATTTTTCATCAACCAACTCCACATCCGCCAAACTGATCTATTGACAAAGCCATACAGGCTTTGATCTTAGCAACAACAGACTAAGTTGACGATTGGATTGCATTATGTAGGGCTCAAATTAATGATTTTATTTTTTCCAGTGACTTAATTTCATATATTTTTTTTTTCATCAGTTGAGATGAAGAATAATTTCTTTGAACTGCTCCTCTTCAAGTGGTTAAATTAAAATTAAAGCCAAGTTAAAATTTTTATACTAAATATTTTTCCAAAAAGAAAAGTTCATGGGAAAAGTCTGAGTGGCTTTATTTGGCCCCAATTACGTTATGATTTATATTAATGTCCATTTTGTGGACGTGATATTTTGACTAAATTGCTGTAGACTGGTTCAACTCTAAATAACTGGCAACTAGATAAAGATGAAATGCCAAAATTTAATGTCGTTTTGATTTGAGTGATTTAGTTTTGCTAACACGTTCTTTTTGGGCTATAATTTTTTTTTATTACGGCCAATTACTTTTGCTATGAAACGCTGCTGTTGATGAAGATGACTTATTTCAGATTGGTTTAAGGGATGATTTAATTTGTTTTCATTAAGGTCGTATTTAAGTAACAACCTTTTTGGAATTTTTATGAGCTATTTGCAATTAAATTTCAAATTGAGAGTTTTTACTTTTAAAGCAGATATACCGAATGCTTTCGGAGGCTCCGTCAACGAGTACTATGCAAATGCAATCTAGCATTCAATTAGTGACAAAGTTGAGGACACATTCGGAAACTACAAAAATATCAGCTGAACGTTCTCAAGCTTATAGAAAACGGAAAAAACTTAATTTATTCCAATTTGTATTGCATTTTTTTTTTAAATACTTCCTCTCTCTATTTTACACTAAAGTCTCTCTTATTCTTTACTCTTTAAGAAGTTTCACTTCTGTCACGTGTATGTTACCTTGCTATACGCGAATTTTTTTTTAATATCCATGCCAACATGTATGACTAATAAACATTAGAATATGAAAAAGAGCAACAGCATAGTTTTTTGGTAAACTAGTTGTATGGGAGATATATCTGAAAGTTAACCGATCTAAATAATTTTTGGCATAACGTTTAAGTGTAGATAAATAATCTAAATAAGCTAAGTTTATTCTTTAAAAACACAAATAAACAATTTTATGCGGTTTTTTCTTATGGTAAAAATGTGGTTTGTATGGGATGTAGGCGTTGCAGTTTACCTATAATTATAGGCATATTTATATAATTATATTATATATTATTCTAATTTTTTGTGTCTTTTTTATTTTGGTTAAAAATTATTGGAACAAAATTTCATGGCCCTAGCTGTTATAGTTTCTGAGATAATGGAAATTTCACCCTTAAATCGAAAAAAAACGCACTGTGCATCGTTTTGCAAGCAAAGATGAGATTAAAAGTGAATCGCTTGACTTGACTGAATAGGTGGTATTGCATCTAAAATCATTAGTTCAAAGCTAAAAAAAGTTAAATTCAAAGTAAATTAGCTTCCGGTCATTAGACACAGTGACTACATTAAAGAAACTAAACCGATGTGAGGCACTACCAGTGTTGCCAGATAGGTTGAGCTTCTTTCCCCTAAATCTGAAAAAATTTGCTGAATTTTGCGCTAAAAATAAAAAAAAGTACCTTTGTTAATTAACACAAACACATCTTTCACAAACATCTTTTAGTTTATCATCATTTAGAATTTGTCTTGAAAATTAGTGCGTTTTTAGGAAAACTTATTTTTTAAGCATTTTTTTAAATTAAGTGTTGCGCAGTCAATGTTTTAAGAAACATGAGGCAGATATACTATATTTTATGAAAGTAAAATTATTCAATTGTGATTAGGTTGAAATTTTTAGATTTTTTCCACTAAATTTTAGTAAAATAAAAACTGCTTAATAAATTTAGAGACATACTTCCCTGTTTTTTTTTTAATTTTTGCTTTTTAAAATTTTTTCCTTTTTTTTTGTTGGTTACAAATTCAATGGTATTTAAGTCATTAAAAAATTAAAAAAAAAATAAAACAAATATATGCTTTCTCGTCGTCAGAATTTAAAATAGCCTCTCATATCACACATATTCTGGTGCTATTTCGCTCATTCGACAAACAACCAGCTGCGAAGCAGTATTGTTTCGATGGTACGCAATTGTTGACAAAATAAACCTTGAAAGAGCTAAAACAAAATGAAAAAGAGAACACAAAAGGGTGCATCAAATGCAAAAAAAAAAAATACAGTTCATAGTTGATGTTGCCACTTCTTTTAGAAACCACTAAAAATTCTCAAAAAACACTAACAGAAAAATAAAATCCTTTAAAGTTTTCCCCTAAACATTTTTCGACCCCTAAATTTTCTAAAAATCCCCTTATCTGGGAACACTGGGTACTACTTTCAATATCTTTGACAAAACTAAGAAATGACAAGAAATCTTAAATTCATTTTTGCTCCATCTCATTTTTGTTAAAAAACTGGAGAATTAAGTCGAACAAAAAACAGGTTTTTTATATTTTGAAAAAACAGGTAAAAACCAAGAGTTTCATGTGAGTTAAGGATAGCAAAAATTCTAAAGTTATAAACACAAAGATTACTTGGCACCTTATCATGGCTTCAAAATATAATTAAAAAAGGTTATTTTTACGAAGAGTTATCATCGGAAATTGTCACATCATCAGGATCAAAGTCTGTGTCATTGTACAACTCACCTTCTAGTTCTTTGTTGGCATCAGCGGAGCGCGAATTGTATTTTCCTTTTGCTAGTTGCAAAATTGGCAATAAGAAATAATAGGAGCATTTACAATGTAGTGTAGTTTTGGTAAAAATGTTAAATATTTACAACATTGAGAATAAGATTGTGAACATACCTTTTGGAAACGTGTTAATCATTTACAATCAGTTTTGCTTACGTTTGTTATAAAACCATCAAGATGCCGAAAAATTTCGAGTGCTCCAAAAGAAATTGGGTCAACTTCTTATAGGGGTTCTTTCTTTTTTTTATTATTTTCCATGTTCAATTTATCCTATAATATTGTTAAAATTAGGCAATGTAGAAAATAAACTTATTTTCATCAATAACTGTACTTATGCGTTAGTGCGCGCTGTTCTGCATTCTCCATTTTACTGTTTTCAATAAGCAATAACCAAAAATACATTATAAACACAACGATTTACAGTGTTGTATTTGTGGTAAGTATGGTATTTTTTAGTTGCTTACATTTTGTTTGTGTAATTAAGCACAGAAACCATATTTAACACAAATACAGAACACAAGTCTAAATACATCACATTGTGAATACCCCTAATATGATTAACTGGAATTTAAAACTTTAATATTTGATATGATCGCTCATTCACCGCAGATGCCAACGTGCGTTTGTTGCATTCTTGGGATTGAAAATTTTAAATTTGGTGCGTTAAAAATATATCTGGGAAAAAACAGGAGTCTCCTGCGATTGTTCATACCTAAGACACAAAAAAAAAAACAGTTTATCCTGAAATTATCCTTACAACATAAGAAGTTATGTTGTGCGTGTTATTAAATGTTTTGTACACAAATGACCGAGAACTGAACCAATTACTTGTATTCCAAAAGACTCCGAATGACTAATGTCCTTTAAGAAGCTTTACATGGCATTATTTACTCTCTAAGGCATGCCTTTGTCTGCTGGAAGGTGACGAAAATAATCTTTCTAATGACCAAATGACATAATGTCTTTATTTCTTGTGTTCGGCCTGGCTCATTTTGTTTCTTCTTTCCTCCTATTATAGCCAGGTATTTACATACATAAAAATATATTAAAAATTTCTAATTAAATTGAAGTCCCACGCATTTTGTTTTTATCGAATGTGTGATAAATCAAGATTACTTTAAAATGCAAAAAATAAAAAAAAAAAAATAAATTTCGTTACATTTATAAGTTACATATATTTTCGTTGAAATGTCTTCTGAGATGAATGAATCTACTTAGTGAAATGACCAAGAAAATAATTTGTCAAAAATTGGCTTGTTAATTAAACAGCACCGTAAAAGCCACAAGGCTGAATTGCCACATTTATTTGACAAACAAACAAACAAACAAACAAACGAACGAACAAACATTTCACTTACATCATTAAACATTTTCGGTTTTGGTTTTAGCCAATCTTGTGGTTGGTGTGGCCAAGCTAGCTGGAACTGAAACTTATTAATTTAATGTGAAAGGCAATAATATGTCACACCAAACACATACACATACTCACAAATGTTCACTAGGGTGGACCACAAGAATAACATACATTTCACAATTCTAAGAAGCGATATTTTCTTATGTATTCAAACGTTTAAAGTGGCCTGCTTAAATATTGTACTCGATTAATATTATTTTAAACATGTGGATGCGCAATGCTGCGTATTAAAATGAGTGAATATATATGGAAAATTTTCATTTTTAAGTTTTGTAGAAATAGGGTGTTTTTTAGAGGTGTAGAAGTTTGAATTGAAATGAAATGCTGAGATATATATAATTTCAAACTGCAAATTGGCTTAATTAGAAAGAAAAGTGCTTACAAAAAAAAATTTTTTGAAAAAAAGGATGTATTCCAAATTCCCACAAGAACTTAATTGTTTTTTGAGAAAAATGGTAAAAAATAACGATCTTAAAATGCTGTGATTTTTGTAAAAACAAAAACTATAGGGGTATTCTCTGTGTCTAGTACATCCTACGCGAAAAAATGCAATGGGTCGAGAGCGCTCTATTGTAGAATTGTGACATGATGATAAACAGGCAAATTGCAAAGTGTTGGCAACGCAAGGCACTTTGATGTCAATAAAGAAAATTTTTACCAGTGTTTTGAACATTATTTGTATGCGCAACGACGATATCGCACACTAAATACAAAACAGACACAACTCAATATTTGAAAATTTTCAGGAGAATTAAAAAACAATTTTGTTTTTCAACCCAGCAGTTATTTTGGAGTCAATTGAAAAAGTAAACTGGTTCATTTCTAGCGCAGTTCGCAGTAGCTCTGAAAAAGTACAAAAGGCATTCAGTATAGAACAGTTATCTTTGCTTTTGTTTTCAAAAGTATTGCTGACAAAAATAAACGCGTTCTGGCTACTTTTTAAAATTTGCTGCGCACAAGAAAAAATAAAAAAAAAAAAAATGTTGATAGACAAAATGTTTTCTGGATTGTGGATGGAAAAGATGGCACAAATTAGATCTTTAGGACCTTTCCATTGCACTAAATTCTTACACTTTTAATATGTTCACTTTAAAACTAGTTAAAAAAGAACCACTTTCAGACTACTGCGAAAGCAACCAGTTTAAAAATGTTCCTAATGCGACTAGTTCAAATATAGGGAAAAAGGAGTGTTTCTGGGGACAATTGTCTTTTCCTATGACATCAACCCGCAAAAAGCGTCAGTTCGTTTAATGTTAAAGGGTATTGTAGTGTAACTAGTACTGGTCCTTTTTGGAACTAGTTCAGAACTATTTCAAATTTAGTCCACTTTTCTGCTGGGAAGCGACTGAATACAACACAAGGAGACAAAACGATTTTTTTTTTAATTTTAAGAGAAAAAATAAGAGCACAATATTTTGACAAATTTTTGATATTGAAAAGTCAAAATCGAAAAATTTTGAGTTGTGCCTGTTTTGTTTTTAGTGTGCGTTATATGAAAATTTTTTACAGAGCATACTTTTTGTCAATTTCGTATTTTCTTGTACGCTCTTTTTATTCTAGTTCCATTTTCTTTAACTCAAATTCCTGTTCTTTCTACTTTTCCTGACTTTCCTGTTTTTTTATTTCTAACTCAAGTTTTAATTCTTCTAACTTAATTTTTCTTTCTTCTGTTTCCTTTTCTCTATCAAAGTTTTTTTTATCAAATTCTATTTTAATTTTTTCAAGTGCAATCCGATCTTTTTGCACTATTGCAAGCTGACTGACAGAAGATTTTGTAGGCGCTACTCGAGTTGCCCGTTGTGTGTTGGCAATTGATGGAGCTGTGAGCATATCTGCATGGTCAATCGTAGGTGATGAAGCAGATTGGTCTGGCACAGTGGATGGTGTGCCACAAAAATCTGTATCTGTAGAAAGGGCAAATTTTAAGCACTTTTTCTGAAAGTATTATTCGATTTTATTAGGAACTTTTTTTAATTATCCTGAATCTTGCTTACCATTAATGCTCGTGCCATCAGCTTCGTCTAGTACTCCTGCGCCAGTCGATGCCATCCAGTCGATTGCCTTCGTAAATTGTTGCTTAAGATGCTTTACCTTCCACCGTACCAAATCCCACGTCACATTCATATTACTCTTGTTAAAAAATTTTTTATAAAATAACTGTGCAGTTGTTGCCTTACGTATTTGGTAAAAAGAATTGGTTAAAAACTTTAATTATAAGAGAGCAAAAACCTTACCTCAAAATCTTCTTCCTCGTGTAGGAACTCCAGGATAAGCTGAACTTCTCGTTCGTTCCACTTTCTATTAGGCTGTTGCCTCTTTCTTTTTGCTGGTCGACCACCTTCTTCCTTCATTTTTGTAATTTGTAAGAGTTAAGAATAGTAATCGCATTAATTAAAAATAAATCAACAAATCAATTACCTGTTGCTAGAAAATCCAAATAGTTATGCCAAACTATCAAATAACACATTGGACATAGGGTTGCATTTCTTATACTACACTTTAATGCATGGCCGTATACATGGGTTTTATTATAGCATACATTGCAAATATTGTACGGTTTTTTTTTATTTGTACTTTGTTGTTGCGCCATTGCACGGATTGTACCTTTCCTTTCTTACACCGTGCAATGGCATATGCTAGGCATAGAGAATACCCCTTATATATTTCTTAAAGCAAAAGTAAGTATAGACTTACAATATCTTAAAAAACACGATGCCACTCATTATTTTGATCCACAAAAGTACAATTTAACAATTTTATTAAAAAATATCAAAGTAAAAAAAAAAAATCGTGGTATTTAAAATAAATACTTTTAGACAGGGTTTTCTTCAGGAATATGTGAAGAATCTAAGTTGAGAAAATTATCTTCGGTATCAGTTTTAATGCCTGAGATAGAAAATTTTACATTAATTTTTTTTTGAAAAAGTTAAAAAATTGGGTTAAAGTATATATTTCTCAAAAACAGGAAAATGCATATGCCTACAATATCCTAAAAACGGTGCTGAAGTGATATGTGTAGGTTGTAGACCTGGGGCCGAATCACCGCATCCGTGAACGTAACGGCTTTCGTATGAGAAGAAAGAATCGTATGAGAATCTCATGAGATTTATATCGTATCTTATGAGATTTTCATACGATTAATTTTTTCTCATACGAAAGCCGTTTCGTTCACGGATGCGGCGATTCGGCCCCTGGTCGAGTACAATACGAAACCACAATTGGAATTGGGTCCTTCTCAATAATACGCTCTACAGAAACAGCAACTGTTTGTTCGGTGTGCAATGTACTACGTCTTTGTGTGTATGCCTATTATCATGTGAAGTATACGTTATACGTAAACAATCCATAATTAATCCAATTATTCGCTCGGATGGGTGATTCTATCGTAAAATGGACTTGGCGTGACATTTCCGAACTGAACAACGATTTTTGTAATAAATTTGCACAAAGTGCAAGCATTTATCATATGGCCAAAAATCTCATCTTCGTTGTCAATTCTGAAAATTTACCATAGCGGCCATAGTCAACGAGTTATAATCCCATGCAACGTATTTTCACTGTTGTTGTTGCACGTTTACTGCATTTAGTAGTTGCCATCGTGCCGCAGTTTTTGTTATTGTAAAATAAAATTTTCCGTAGCATCAGTACTAAGCGTGCAATAATTCTATGCAATAATATTGAATTTTTGTTGCATAGGCTGCTATCTCCGCAACGTGACGAGGTCAATATTTATTTTTTTTTATCGTAAGACCAAGTATAAATTCCTCATTTCTGTTTTTTAATAGTTACCGTGACGTAACTACTCATAATGTAATAATTTCATGCAACGCCGTTGCATGATTGTTGCGTTTTCGATCTTGGAGCGGCTCTCTCCGCGGCTTCAAACTTTTTTCTGCCTTAACTGGCGTTTAATATTTTTTACCGCAGCACCTATCACCAAGCTATAGTTCCATGCAAGGGAGTCCACAGGGAGAAAAGGGGGGCACTTGCCCCTTGGATTGGAAAACTGTTATATATTTTTATTTCCTATGTGTATATGTTACATTTTCATATACATGCCCACCAATACATGCCTTCTCCCCCCCTTTCCCTTGAAAAATTCCTGTGGACGCCTATGACTCCATGTAACAAATTGGTAGTTTCGTTGCTTAAGCAGCTCCCTCCACGTCACGTTAATGTCATTATTCTTTTCTTTATATTTTAGTCATAAGGTGAAACCTATTTGTCCTACCATAACCTTTATCATAGCTCCTATACTCAGCGAAAAACAAATCCATGCAACGCCGATGCATTTTGTAAAAAATGCTTTTCTCAACTTTTTTGGAAACTTGCGCGTTAAAACACCCTTTGTTATTAGAAAAGCAAATTTTTAAACTCTTCTGCATATATTCTGTTTGGAGTGATCTACCCTCAAACCTTAAAATTATGACAGAAAAATGTAACTTATACCACTTCATAATGCAGTGAATAATGTCTTCTCAACATTAATGCTATGAGCCTCCAATGACTCCAATAGAAGTCTCTGTCAAGCTGTGTGGAAAAGCGGAGAAAATTAAGTGATTTGAAAAAATAGACCACATATATACACAAAAATCTCGATATCAATATTGAAAAAAAAAAAAAACAAAAATTGTGAATAATGACAAATATATCGATTATCTTCACACTCATGACGCAAGGAAGCTGAATCGCAGATACTCAGGCTGCGACACTAAGAATGGAATTGAATTCAGCGGATAAAATTAGTCTTTTTGTAATTTCTTTCTTAAATTTTTAATATTTCAAAGTTTTGACGTCATTAATTTTCAAATTTACCAGAGCTAATTTCATAAGAACCTTAGACTGACAGCTGTGAAAAATTTGCTCATTTCACAAATGACAGTGCAATGTTGACCTAAAAGTTGAGCGGAGAATATCATGTCTAACATCATTACTTAATGAAAAATAAATAATAACATTTTTACAAATGTTCTTCCATGCTTCGTGGGGTAGAAAACAAAAACACAAATTTCAGAAACGCACACAACTCGCTCAAACGCCTGCCACTGCTCCTCACTCAAGGGAACGAACCTGCTTTCAACAAGCACTTAAAGCACACAAAATACTAACTAGCTATCGAAAAGAAAAATATGCGCTGTCAAAATGAATGTAATTTTGACATTTTGTTACTGTCACGTGCTGCGCGACTGTTGCGGTGTTGCTTGGCGACGCTTACACACTGACGCCGAGTGTCTCAACGGTGCTTATTTGTAGCTGTCAACGTGTTGTTGGCGCAACTGTCAAATGCCTAACGAGGTCGTCTGCGATATTTGTATTTTTTCGGCGATAAGTTTTTTTTTTTTTTGTTTTTTCTATTTTTATATTTTGTCATGTTGTTGTGTATAGTATTTATTTCAGTTTGTTTTTGTCAACACTTTCCGAAGTTGACAGTCATTTATCTTCTTGACTCTTATCGGCCAGGCAAGAAAGAAAAAACCAAAATAAAACGAATATCTAAAACGAATGTCATGCAAAAGGGAAGAAGGACATTTTATTAATACTTTGGCTTTCACGCATACACCTACACACACACACACACACATATACACGTGTGCACGAACTCACATTCGTTTGGGCGCCTTGAACTTCTCCCCTTGTTGTTGTTGCTGTTTTATATAAAATACTGCTAACTTTTTTGTTGTAATTTACCGTTTTCATGCATTATAGAAAGTTTGCCTGGCGCCTTCGCTTAGGTACCTAGGTTCAACTTCAAAGCAGCAAACTTTTGCATATGGCGGATATTAAGTTCATTTCCGTTTTACGCTAACGTTATTTAGGCAACTGCTTTAGAAGCAAAATTATGCAAAAATATGGCTTTTTAATGAAAATCAATATTTTTCTTAGTGTTATTTTTTTTTTGTTTTTTTACATTTTGATACAATTTTGCACAAACTTCGCTCAGGTGCGTTGTAAGACATTTTTTGCTACTTAGCTGAATATTTTCGTTAGTTGTCATGTGTTAGTTGTTTGCCTGGTATTGACATTACTTTGCTGTTGTTGTTGTTTTTGTTGTTATTATTAGATTAAGGATGTTGAAAGAATTCAGATTACATCATTATTTGCTGAAAATTGATACAAGTTTTGCCAAGTTCGCTAATTTTTATTTTTTTTTTTTTCGATGTTGCCGGAAATGTTGCTATCGGCATGTCTGAGCTATTGAGAAAGTCTTTAAAAAGCTATTAAAGTCTAGATTTAGAGAAATTCCAAAATGAACTTTTTCTTTAGAAGTAAGTCTATTATTAAAGGCTCTCGAATTTTTAAAAGGTAAAGAGAAGGTTTGTGGAAATCATAAAATATTTCCTTAAATCATAAATTTAAGAAAAACTATGCATTAGTATTTGTCTTCTCAAAGCAAAAGATTTTGTTTTTCAATATTCCTTAGAAAATGGCGGCTGTATTCATAAAAAGTTATAAAGCTCTTATTAAGTCTTTATAAGGAAAATATCGAACAACCGTTCAAAAATGATAAAAACTTCTTCTAAAAGCCTCATTAATGAGATGAGTTTAAAAATACAGCTATGTTCATAAAAATAGCAGTACTTCGTTTTTAATAAGAAATTTTTAATAAGAAATTATAAACCATTTTTGTATTATTTATATTTTCATAAAAAATGCGAATGAAGTAGATTCAATTCCTTATACTACGGCAAAAGAAAAAGTTCTATATTTTTATTACAAATCCTATGTTAAGCAAAAATCAAAATAGATTTTGTACACAAAAATAGTAGCGCTTATCAATCAATAAAAAATTTGAAAAATTAAAAAAAAAACATAAATATTTTTTTAATTATATACCTTATTTGTAATTTAAAGTTAATATTCAGCAGCATGACCTCCATTTTGAATGACTGCGACAAATCTGCCTTGCATAGAGTTGACTAAGTTCTGACATTTCTCAATCGGTATTGCATACCGGATGCACTCACTATTTCCCAGAGCTTATTGCTATTTTTGAGATTCACTGAACTTAATGCATTTTTTATGTCTCCCCAAAGGTTTTCCATTGGGCTCAGGTCCCGAAATTGAGCTGGCCATACTTTAAGTCCACATTTTTTCTCCCTAAGCTATTTTTGGGTCCGCATACTTGTGTGTTTTGGATCATTATCCTGCTGCTATACGTATTTCAGCGCCATACAGGCGCGGATTTAGAGGGGGATTTGAGGGGTTCAAACCCCCCCGAAATTCTAAAAGAACCTGTATTTAAATGTGATGTACTGATGTTTATTATGTAGGCTAAGGGTACCAAAAAGAAACCACATTGATTTTTTATAATTTACTTTAAATATTCACAATATTCAATTTAAAAAGCCCACAGTTTCGATTGGAAGTGTAGACATAAAATTCCTTTTTATACAGTAATGGAGAAAAAGTCTGGTTTTTGTTGTTTTTATTCATTTTTATGTTGGTTAAAATTAATCGTGGTTAAAAGAGGTCAAAAAGAGGCGGAGGAGGCGTGGTCAAAACTAAGTATGCCATGACCTAATATAGGATTCAAGTGTGCCGAATTTGAGTTAAATCCGTTCAGCCGTTTATATTTGTTATCGGGCCAAATAAATAGAGAAATTACTTTTATTATTATAATTATCTCCACCCCAGTGTCACCTTGGGGCATTTAATACAAAAAAATAATGCTGTACCACACAATCATATGGAATAAATACGGAGTGCAATTTGGATAGCTTCAGTGGTTCAGCCGTAATGCTCTTACATACATACGCACCAACGTTTTTTTATATTAGATAATTGGAATTTATTCTGATATTTAACAAATATTTTCATAACACAACGACCATGCGGAGTCTCTGCATCTGTAAACCGTTAAGTAGGGTACACATTATCGCTCATGAATGTCAGTTGAGAGAGAATCTGAGCTTAAGTCATAGTATGTATGTTAGCACACAAGTTGTTTAAAATAGTCCGCTACACGCGCCAACAGTAAGCCAGACGCAATTTGACGCCTGGCATCCGCTATAAAACGTTCCCATCAAAAACTGCATCGAAAGCAGCAGCACCAATACAGCAAGAACAACAAAACACACATATACTAATGCAGTCTTGGTTTAGTTTAAGATATTTAATTTTTGTTAAGTTAGTTCTAATAAAGCCACCAAATAAAGTGAACGACATCAGAGTTCCTCTGATGTCTCTTTTTTAAAAACTCAAACAAATAAAAAATAATTTAACTGGCGCCCGAGCAGGGACCAGTGGAGACGCAAATCCTAACAAATAAAAAGTAAAACGGAAAAAAAGTGCCACGAAGAAAAAATTTAGTTAAAGTTAAAAACGCTAAATAAAAAGTGCCACACAAAGAACGTTTGAAAATTGGAAGAGCGCAACAGTGAGAGGCGAACGAAATAGCAGGAAAAGAGGCCCCTTAGTAAACGAATCTACGTACGAAAAGGAGTCCTGAGGATAGCCGAGGACAGCCGACTGCCTAAAATTCGTCGAGGACACCATTGGTCGTAATGAGAAGGTTAATTTTAGTTTTGATGTAAGTTAAATTAATTTTACTTAAAGAAATAAGATATATAAAGAAAAATTATTAATGAAAAAGTGTTTTAAAAAGTAATAAAAGAGAAAAGAAAATAATTCCTGAAACCATTAAGAAAAAATATATTAAAAAGAGAAAAAAGAGAACTGAAGAAATTTGCTCAACTAAAATATAGAATAAGTGAAAGAAAATATTTTATTCATATTTTTATTAGTGAAGTTAAACAAAACCAAATTACAATGGAAGACGATCTAGTTCATGAACTTAATAAATTAAGAGTTTCATCCCAATCCAATATTGCATCCCAATCTAACCAACAACCCCAACTGACAGACACCTTAAGCAAACAAATAACCGAATTAGTAGTTGCAACAATACGAGATTTAAATAACCCTTTTGTCGAAAATGACGACAGTGACTATTTTGTACCATTTAGCTCCACGAACGTGAAAGAGTTAGACAAGATACCAGATATTGTAAAATGCTTAAGAGAATTCTCTGGCCAAGCAGGAGAGTTTAATTCTTGGCGGAAGACTGTCGATAGGATTTTCACTGCATACGAGAACATTAAAGGCACTCCAAAATACTATGCCATCTTACATACTGTACGACACAAAATTGTAGGTGATGCGGACACCGCATTAGAATCCTACCGGACACCATTAGACTGGATGAAAATAAAAAAATGCTTAATGATGCACTATTCTGACAAACGTGACATAGGGACATTAGAATATGAAATGACTACTTTAACTCAACGAAACATGACAGTAACAGAATTCTACCAACAAATTTATCAATATCTTTCTTTGATTCTGGACAAGATCGCTTGTTTAGAATCCAGTGAAGAATCTCTTCAAACGATGACCAACGCCTACAGAGAAAAAGCCTTAGATACGTTTATTCGTGGTCTTAATGGAGATCTTCCAAGATTACTAAGCGTTAGAGAACCGACAACGTTGCCACAAGCCTTGCACTTGTGCCAAAAGTTGGATAACATGATGTACAGAATGAATTCGATCCAAAGATCGAATAATTTCAGAAAAATCAATAATCCTCTGCCACCACCCAGACCACCACGTTCAAATTTTCCTCCTTTACAAACATTTGAGAAAAGATTTTTCCCAGAACTGACTCACATCCCACAACCAAGATATAATAACAATCCAAACGGATCTCAACGAAACAATCAAAATTACTCTTATAATAACCCGCGAGTGTTCCAACCGAATAATCAGTACTTTTCAAATAACAACCCGTATCAATCACAACCCAATTATAACCACAACTACGCTAACAATAATCCATTCCAACCAAGACCACAATTTGGTCAACGAAACTTATCAGGATTTAATAATAGACCATATTACCCCCCGAAACCCCCAGTTCCTATGGAGGTAGACCCTTCCATCCAAACTAGACAGGTCAACTATCAGAATAGGCCAAACATTCCACAATTTAATAAACGACCAGCATCCCAGCAGGAGCATCGCCCAAACAAGGTTCAGAGAAATTTCCATGCCAATGCAAACATTGCATATGATACAGCTAATGTCGGAGACACTGGCACCGATACCGATCATACGTTCTCTGATTCCCAAGAACAATACCAACACACAGATTTCGAATACTACAATGACACGACTAACCAAGGGTTCGAAGAGATAGATCAAACTAACGACATGTATTTTTTAGATTAAAAGAGTCTTCACTTCCCTATTTCGAGTTCAAAACCAAAAGTGAAGACGTACTCAACTTCCTTATTGACACAGGCTCCAATAAAAACTACATACAATCGACGCGTATTAGAAATCCTATTCTCAATGCAAAACCCTTCACTGTTAACTCAATTGCCGGAAATATCCAAATAACCCACCATACCTTCGTGAACATCTTTGGTCCACAAACCGAAAAATTAAAATTTTTTATACTACCCACATTAACAACCTTTCATGGCATTATAGGAAACGATACGCTTAAACAATTAAAGGCAACAATACACACAGACGAAAGTTTTATGACAATTTGTCCAAACATTAAGATTCCACTTAAGCAACAGGCAGCACAGGAAGTTAACCATATCAATTTGCGTTTATCTCATCTTACACACACACAGAAAGAACAGTTGAATAATATCATTAGAAATTGCCCAAGACTATTTTCAGATCCCAACAAAAAATTAACATACACTTCTACAATAAAAGGCGAAATTCGCACTACCAACGAGACACCCATTTATTCGAAATCCTATCCCTATCCGATGGCTCTAAAAGAAGAGGTCGAACGACAGGTAGAAGAACTTCTTGCGGACGGCATTATAAGACCGTCGAAATCACCATATAATTCACCTGTTTGGATCGTTCAGAAAAAAAAGGACGCATCTGGTGAAAGAAAATATCGCATGGTGATAGATTATCGGAAACTCAATAACGTTACCATTCCAGACAGATATCCGATCCCTGAGATCAATGACGTTCTCTCTAACCTCGGTAAAAACCAATATTTTACGATAATAGATCTAAAAAGCGGATTCCATCAAATACCATTGAAGGAAGCCGACATAGAAAAAACCGCATTTTCCATTAACAATGGAAAATTTGAATTTGTCAGATTACCCTTTGGGCTGAAAAATGCCCCAGCAATATTTCAAAGGACCTTAGACGATATACTAAGGCAACATATAGGAAAAAGGTGTTACGTCTACATTGACGATATCATCATTTTTGGCAAAAATGAAAAGGAACATTTGGAAAATTTAGAAATAGTATTCAGAACACTGGAATCGGCCAATATGAAGGTCCAGTTAGATAAGTGCGAGTTCCTAAAAAAGGAGGTCGAGTTTTTAGGTTACGTCGTAGGAATAGACGGGATAAAAACAAACAAAAACAAAATAGACGCAATAGCCAAAATGCCCCTACCAAAGAATCTGAAAGAACTCCGATCATTCCTCGGAATGTCCGGATATTATCGACGATTCATTTTAGACTATGCAAAAATTGCCAAGCCGCTTACAAGCCTTTTACGAGGAGAGGAAGGTCGTATTTCCAAATTTGCTTCAAAAAATAAACTTATAACTTTAGACCAAGATGCAATCGAATCTTTCAATAAAATAAAAAATTCACTTATATCAAAAGACGTTATACTATCTCACCCAAATTTCGAGAAAGAATTCGAGCTAACTACGGACGCATCTGATTATGCGATCGGGGCTGTGTTGTCCCAAAACAATAGACCAATCTCATTCATCTCCAGAACTCTTACTAAAACTGAAGAGAATTATGCTACGAATGAGAAAGAGATGCTTGCCATCATCTGGTCTCTTAATTCTCTGAGAAACTACCTGTACGGTTCAAAAAGGATAAACATATTCACAGACCATCAACCGCTTACTTACGCTCTAAGTGCAAAAAATACCAATAGCAAAATGAAGAGATGGAAAGCCATCCTCGAAGAATATAATTATCATCTAACATACAAGCCAGGCAAAGCGAATGTCGTCGCCGACACTCTCTCTAGGATACCCGTAGAAATAAACTCCCTAACACCAACGATCCATAGCGACGATAGTTCAGGTCACAATTTAATTCCATGCACAGAAACCCCAATAAATGTATTCAAGAACCAGATATTCCTCAAGGTTGGTGATTGCTCAACCTATCAATTCAAACTTGTATTTCCAAGTTACCATAGACACATCATTATCGAACAACAATTTTCAGAATCAAATCTGGTCTCGCTTTTAAAGAGATATCTTAACCCATCCGTCATCAACGGAATACGCACCGATGAACCCATTATGGGCCAAATACAAAATATCTATCCACTTCACTTTAGTAACTATAAGGCAAGATATACCCAAAAATTAGTAGAGGACATTACGAACGAACAAGAACAGGAAAACATTATACTCGAGACTCACAACCGCGCACATAGAAATGCAATAGAAAATAAAGCACAAATTCTTGAAAAATACTATTTTCCAGGAATGCTAAACAAAATAAAGAGAATAACTACAATCTGCACGACATGTAAAGAAAATAAATACGAGAGACGACCTAATCAACCAAAATTAGCCGAAACACCCTTGCCTACATTCCCTGGTCACACAGTACATATAGACATATTTCTAACAGACAAAAAAATTGTCATGACCGCAATAGACAAATTTACAAAATACGCCATGACAAAACTACTAGACAGCAGATCAATAGAAGACGTACGAAGACCCTTAAGAGACATCATTTTTTCATTTGGAGTACCAAAATCCATCGTTGTTGATAACGAACCATCCCTTAATTCAAACTCAATCACATTCATGTTAAAAGACGAACTTGGAATAGATGTCTACACTACTCCTCCATATAAAAGTCAGGCAAACGGTCAAGTGGAAAGGTTCCACTCAACGCTTGTTGAAATAATGCGTTGCCTTAAAGAAAACGGAGGACACAGGAATTTTGAAGAGTTATTAGAAAGAGCAGTATCGGAATACAACCACTCGGTACATTCGGTAACAGGAAAAAAACCGGTTGACTTATATTTTGGACGAAATGTAACATTCACACCAGACGATTACGAAAAGACAAGACTAAGTAATTTAGAAAGACTAACCAAGAAACAGGAAAAAGACTTACAATACCACAATAAAAGCAAGCAAGAAACAAAGCACTACTTACCAGGACAAATTATATTTGTGCGAAGAAACAAAAGACTAGGTACGAAATTGTCAAAAACATTTATTCAAGAAATAGTCAAGGAAGACAGGAACAGTACAGTTTTAACAGAAAAAGGACGAATAGTACATAAAAGCTTAATTAGAAACTAAAAATTACTTTATTTTAGGTTTTTCGAGGCATCATGCACAGCAGATACGCAAATTCTGGACTATACCAATTCTCAATTGGTTACAATACATACAGGCAGCGCCAAACTCCAGACTGGTACGTTTAAGATAATACACGACATTGACATAAAACAATACGAAGATGCGACAGAAATAATAGAATCCGCAATTAAAACAAAAATACCACCCAACCATCCTTTCTACACAATCCTTTCACACGAATTATCCCAAATCAAGAACCATTTAAGAAACTTGAAGCCAACAAAAAATCGAGAAAGAAGATCCTTAGATTTCATTGGTAGCACATGGAAATGGATAGCTGGTACGCCAGACCATTCCGATTTTAATATATTAACTGATAAAATTAATAACGTATTAACGAATAATAATCAACAGGCTCTAATTAATAAAATGACCATAGAAAGAATAAATGAAATAAATAATGTAACTAATGAAGTTTTAAAAATTGTTAAGTCAGAAGGCAAAATTGAATATGAAATTATAATGATTATGAAAAGTAAGATAGAAATAATTAAAGAGGAAATAATAAACATTGAATATGCGATACATTGGGCCAAGGCAAATATTGTAAATTCCTATATGTTATCGAACTATGAATTAGATATTGTAAAAGATATATTTGACAAAGAGAGCATACCGTACATAAACATCGATGAGGCACTTGAATTCGCCCAAATAAAAATTGCATCAAATGATAAATCTTTTATTTATATTGTAAGTTTACCAGAAACTAACACAGAACTCTGTAAAACAATGATTATTAAACCGGTAAAAAAGAAAAATAAAATCAATAAAATCGAATATAATTCTATCTTAAAATGCATAAACGAAACATATGGAATACGAGAAAAGTGTAAAACGTATAATAAGTTATCAATATGTCCTTATGACAATATTGTAGATATAAGCAAAAATGCATGCATTCCTAAGTTAATGAATAACCAAGTACCAAACTGCACAATAGTAAACAACCAACATATACCGGAAATCGACGAAATAACCCCAGGACTTTTATTGTTAAACCAATTCAATGGATCAGCATCAATAGATAACGAAACAATGGAATTAGAAGGAACATTTTTAATACGATTTCATAACACAACTATAAAAATTAATAGCAAAACATACACTTCCAAGGAAATCACCACATACACACCATTACCCGCCCTATTACAACCAACTTCCAAGCTACAAAAATTTGAAGAGATGCTTTCATTAGAAATGATGAAGGAACTTAATTTCAATAACACCGCTCATATTAACTTATTGGATGCCCGCAACAAAATATCATTAGGAACCAACATTGTACTGACCCTTTTTGCAATATTGCTGATAGTACTTCTAGTAATAAAAGCTACTAAATGGAAGAGATTACAAGGAGCAAAAATTGCAAAAGTAACCAAGGACGATCCACAACTTTCAAAATCGGCAATAGAAGGACTCAATAAAATTTTCATTCAAGCACCTAAATCAAACGAGGACGTTTGAATTAAGGAGGGGAGGTGTTAGCACACAAGTTGTTTAAAATAGTCCGCTACACGCGCCAACAGTAAGCCAGACGCAATTTGACGCCTGGCATCCGCTATAAAACGTTCCCATCAAAAACTGCATCGAAAGCAGCAGCACCAATACAGCAAGAACAACAAAACACACATATACTAATGCAGTCTTGGTTTAGTTTAAGATATTTAATTTTTGTTAAGTTAGTTCTAATAAAGCCACCAAATAAAGTGAACGACATCAGAGTTCCTCTGATGTCTCTTTTTTAAAAACTCAAACAAATAAAAAATAATTTAACTTGTACACTTGATTGTTGAATTGTAATTCTTGACTGAACGCTCACAAAAATTTTTGTGAGTACGTCCGTCACGGGTTAGCTCTTGCTCGTTGTTTGACAATGTGAACTGAAATTTTTTCAATTCAACATTCGTTCAAAATTCTAATTGTGTTCACATCGCTCGTGGTTCGGTTTTTAAAAAATGGATGCATAAAAGGCGTTTTTAGAACATTTTATTGAATATTTACTGCACGATATTCGCAAACGAATGATGTTTAATGAAGACGGCATGAATGAAAACCTAGTCATGCAGCAGAATGAGAGAGAAATTTAACGAACTTAAGTGAAGCTCATGAGCAGCCATGGGCAGAGAGCGCTCTTAGAGCGTTCAGACAAGTGAAGACCGATTGAACGCTCAGGCGTTGTTGAACGCGCATCGAGCGTGCGAAAATGTAATCGACATTATGTCGAAAAAGCCAAGAAAAATTAACATCATTTTTTAATCTAAAACATGTAAAATTTGATTTACTGATGACTTATTTAATAAATATACTATGTGTATATATATAACGTAGATAAATATTTTTGAAACCTCCCCCCGAACTATTTTCCTGGAACCGCCCCTGGCGCCATATTGTCATCAGCAAACGGAAGCATATTTTCTTCAAGTATCTGAATTTAAAGAAACTGATCAGTGATTCCGGTCATCGGTTATATGGACCCAACGCCATGATAGGAGAAACATGCGCAAAGCTAAGCGCCGGCATGCTTTCATTTAATTGATTTTACGGTGTAGTTTGAATCGTAAGCAGTATTAACTGATATTCTCACGTATTGTCGAAGATCTTTTGATCCATAAAGAACTATTTTGATCTCATCGCTCGATAGAATTTTTCGCCATTTTTCGGTAGGCCACTCCAGTTGTGGCGTCCGTGGCGTAGTTGGTTAGAGTGCGTGGCCGCTATGTCAAAGAACTTGGAGACCCAGGTTCGAACTCCAGCATCGACAGAAAATTATTTGAATTAAAATAATTTTTCTGTACGGCCGCCACCTCTCTGCAGACAATGGCAAACCTCAGAGAGTAATCAAAAATGCCATGTAAAGCTTCTTGAGAACGAGAACATTCCGTTCATCGCCGTTCGGAGTCGGCGTTAAGCATGTAGGTCCGGTTCTCGGTCAATTGTGTACAAACTTAATAACACGCACAACACAATTGATCATAAGAAGCTAGGTCAAAGTCCTTTCAAGGGCTGAAATGGCCAGTTATTTATTTATTTTTACTCCAGGTGTGCTTTAGCGAAAATTAGTTTTTTAATAACGTGTTTTTTGAGAGTAATGGTACTTTTCGGGGATTTTGCATTATTTTTTGATCAGTGCGGATGCTCTTCGCACGTTTTGTCCTACGTGTTTGGCGTTTGTTTTGACATTTTAAGGCATTTGAAATAATTCTGGAAGAGTAGCCGATAATTTTTTTCAATTCCCCAAGTTTTCTCATCTTTTTCAACTCTTTTATAATATTCAGTTTTTCTTCAGAACTGTGTTTAGATCGGCCCATTTTGCTAAATAACTGCAACTGCAACTTGCAAGTGCGCGATGAAATGATCCCATTAAATATAATGAACTTATTTTTGAGCGCTCACGATGTACTGTTATAACGGTATTTACATGTAGGTAACAACAAGTAACAATCCACTCTATTGGAAGAATTTTAATATGTAACTTTGACGCTTTCATAATATGAGGCATTGTGCTGCTATTTTTATAAACACAACTGTAGTTGAAATCTTCTATATACTTTAAAAAAGCCTTTATAAGGAAAATATCGAAAAACTTTCGTCATAAGTGTTCAATAACGATACAAACCTCTTCTCAAAGCTCCATTAATGAGAGAAGTTAAAAAAATATCTCAAACCTTCTAATCGTATTACCTTTAGATAAAGCAATTCGATTTATTTTTTCTTATCTGAGCACTTATTTTGTCAAGAATATTGTCAACTATATCAATTTATTTAAAAAACGAAAACAGTGTTCAGAAAACTGATTGACATGAGTTTCACAAAACCTCTTATAAAAGTTTCATAAATGACAGAATTAGAAAGATCAATGAAACACATTTTAAGCCTTTTATAAAGTAATTTTATAGTTTTTAACTCTCATATGATCACAAATACTGTCATTATACTTAAAACTAATTCAAAATATATTAAAAACTTTTTAATTTGTCAAAACATCTCGATATATATAAAAAAAAATTAAATCGCTCTGTCATGGACACACACACGTAGGTTTTGATGTGATATCATATCTTTTGTTTCCAAATTTGTTCTCATGCTTATTCTTATTCTAATAAATATCCTAATGATGGGCCTTATCCTTGTTAAGATTATTGTTTTAGCCCATGTCTAAATTTCTAACCCATTCCTTGTTCGAATCTCTTTCCTTAAGGGGGGGGGGGGATAAGGTTTGTTTCGTCTAAAAAAGACCTTTTTTCATGAATTTAAAAAAAAAAACTATAACAGTAGGTTTATTTTACATATTATTATATAAAAGTACAACATTTTAGGAATATTTAAAAAAATTTTTGTTAAAAAATACAGAAAAATAACGGATTTATTGAAGATCTCCGCAGGTGCCGCGAAAAAAGTCTTTGTGCGGTGACCAGCCTACAGCATCACTGGATCATCTGAAACGAAAGAATCAAAATGCTTTCTTTAGTTTATTACTTTATCTCTCCAGTGACGTTAATTTTTTTTTTTAATTTTTCAATTTTTGGCACCATTTCGAAGCCAAAATGATGATTTTTGAAAAAAAAATCTAGCTATTTGTTATTGTAAAATTGTAAGTAATTAAAAAACTTGACGTCACTAGAGAGCTACTTATATGTAGAATATGTGTACAAAATTTCAAAACGATCGGTTCAGTAGTTTTTTCTGTAGGCTGGTCACCGACTTTAAAAATTACATGTTTGGGAAAATCGATTTAAAGTTTTGAACACTAAGCAACACGAGTTGGAGGTACGGTCATTCAACCTAATGTAACTTCTTTAGTTTTGTTCCGAATGACCTAAAAATTTAATACAATATTCTTCAAATGCTGTACTTTCAGAAACAAAAATAAAAAAAATAAAAAAAAAGTTGTCAAACCTTACCCCCCCCTTAACCTTGTTACATTTATTTTATCAATTATTGTCATAAATCTTGTTCATAGCGTGTTCAATTCCTTGTTTAATTCCTTATTTCAATCCTTGTCCTTTTTCAATCTTGTCCTCATCCCTTTTTCAATCTTGCTCTGAATATGGTTTTATGTGTGCCCAAGTCTTTATCCTTAACCTGGTTCTAGTTTTTTTTTTCCAATTTTTGTCTGAATCCTTGTCCTTATGCCTGTCTAATTCCATGTTTTAATCTATGTCCAAACCTTTGTCTTACTCCTTATGTTATTCTTGGTCCTATGCTTTGACCAAATTCTTGCCCTCAATCTTTTTCTAATCTCTGTCCTTATCCATATGCATTGTTCTAATATTAATTGTATTTATTTTTATTTTATATTTTTGTTTTTGCTTTTGTGTGGTATTTTTACATCTACGCCATGCAATATAACCATGTAGCGATGGTGTATTTAGGTAACTTTTAGCAGTTCTCTGAAAGGCCTCATGGCGCTATTAATTTTTTGTTGTATTTTGTCATGTGGCCAATAATTTTAGTTCTATTGTTGTTCCATAAAATTTGCCGTAGCGCCAATAGTCACGAAGTTATAATTTTATGCAACGTTTTGACGTAGAATACGTCGTTCTCGGAGGTAAGTAGGGTGGTTGATAGTGATCAGGTGTCGGTATTTACATTACTTTTTGAGCCTTTGGTGGGCCTAAAGTACTAATCGTACAATGTTGATCTTAGCACCTATTGGTCTGCTTGATCCTCAATGCGACACAAATTCATGTTAGAACTGTCTAACTTATATCAATTTTACACAATTACATGAAATATAAAGCCAACACTTGATGTTTTTGTTTGCTTAAACTTGCTACCTATTATCGACGGCTTCCGGTTTTTTCGACGGCGAAGACAGCGCCATCTAGCGTGAAGACATAAATCTTATAATTAAAAAAAAGCATACTTTTGGGGGCATGTTGTTTTTAACAGACTCGCGTAGCCCAGTAATACTGAGTAATTTTGAGGGGCATGCTTTTTTAACAGAATCTGTTATTGAAATGTCAAACGCAGCCAATTAAATATCCGGGCATATTATCGACACTGAAATTTTGACACATGGGTTGTTGAACTTGATAGCATTGAACAAATTTTGTTTGCTTGTTTAAGTTTTCTACCTATTTATGGACAGTTTCCGGTTTTATCGACAAAAGCATAAAATTTGTATGGGAGCGCCCCTAAGGAGCGGTCGGAGGGAATAGGTGTCAAAGGCAAAAATGTTCCTTTTGCAAAAGTAATGGGGGTTGGTGATACATATTAACCCTCTCCGGCACTCTCTTAAAGGTCATATCCTCAGGTGTATGGAATAAATATTTTTAAAAAAGATGTCATCAAAAGCGAATTGAATAATTCTACGTCTTGTGTTACGACATAGTCGAAACTACTGTATCTTTTTTTCATTTTGGTGTCGTGGTGTCGTAACTCAAAAATTGTTTTTTTTCATTTTTGATATTAGGTCGAAAAACCAATCTTTGCTGCTGTTTAATAAAGTCTTCAGTAGCACTTCCACTCAACGAGTAATAATTCCATGCAACAAATTGCATTTATGTTAAAATGCTTCCTCAGTGACCTGATGACGCCATATTTTTGTTTTTTTTTTTTTTTTGTCGTAAGGCTAAGTACAAATTCTTCATGTGCGTTTTATAGAATTTATCGTAGTGCATAAACTCACCAAATAATAATTCGATGCAACGCTGTTGTATGATTGCTGCATTTTCAATTTTGGTTCGGCTCTCTCCACGACCGAAATCATTATGACGTAATGGTTTTTTAATCTATTTTTGTCGTTAGTTCTAAGAACCAGCCTTTACTGACGTATTTTTTATATACGATATATATATAAAAAATATAAAATATAAATATATATATAAATATATATATATATTATATTTATTTTTTATAAATATATTTTTTATATATTTAGAAGTGTAGCATCTAAATATATTGTGTTATAATTCCATGCAACGATCCTTCAGTTGCGTTGCTTAAACCACTCCCTCTGCTTTTCGGACACGTCTGTAATTTTGTTTTTATTTTTATTATAAAGTCAAAAGAATTCTTTTTTATTGTCGTACCATTACTTTTGGTCTAGCACATATATTAAGCGAATAACAATTCCATGCAATGGCGATGCATTTTGAAAAAAAAAAAAATTAAAAAAAAACGTTTTAAAGTTTTTTTCAAATATTTTTATGAATAAGGCTGTTAATTTTTGCATCAGCAGAATTTTAGAATTGTATTTAATATGTTTAATTTTTGAGAATCATAATTTTTTTTCAGTGCTGTTACGAGCGTTATTAAAAACCAAACCGCATCGGTTGCCAATGGCATTCAATGATATTAATATCAACGATAAGAAGTTGCTATTTATCATTTAAGCTTGTTTAATTAGCAGCAACTCAAACTTTGATGTGATCAATATATCCAAGCAACACGGAAATTAAATCAAAAGCACCGGAAGCAGCTTTGATTATTTTCAAAGCAACTTTGCTATTGGAAGGAAATCTTTGGTAATGCAGCATATTTGGTAATGAGAATACTTTAAGTCAACAACTTAATTAAAAAAGTAGCATTCAAGCAAGTTCTGAGTAATAAATGCTACCAATAGTAACTCGAATATCACTCTAAGAAACGTGAACGTTAGTTCTTTTAGTACTTTTCATTGTATGCAATCGAGAAATAAGCTTTTTTTTATCATTAATTTGGATTTTTGGGCGCGTTACTTGTTTTTTGATTCACTATCCACACTTACCTTGAACTTTTCCACCCAACTTATTTGAGATAAAGCTAATTGCAATTCTATTGACAAACCTATTAAGAGAGAAATACCTTTTCTATAGATATAGCATTTTTTTTATATTTTATTTGAACGTGAAGTTAACATCGAAGATTTTTACTCACTGCGCACTGTTTTGTATTTAGTCTTTTTGCTCTGCTAAGTCCTCTTTTATACTTTAGAATATAGGCTTGATGTTCCTGAATAAGATTTGTCCAAATGATATTTGGAATAGAACATGCTTGTTTATAGAGTATGTACAATATTCTTTTCATTAGTCGTGACTTTTGTGTTGCTCCATTGTATTTTCTTACAAAAAGCTATGAAGTGAAGTTATGGAAATAATCGATTTTAATTAATATAAAGATAATTGGATTTACATAAAAATAGTTTAATTAAAAATAAATGTTGAAATTCAAGTGAAAAATTAAGAAACATTCTCTTTTAAATTAATAATTTAGGGTTATCGAGAGGAATTTCGTTCTATTTTGTTTATTATCATCTTTCGTATGCGCCGCAGGCAGCATGCCTACTCCATTGGCCGCTTACCGTGTAAGGTAGATGTCATACGTATTTGAACAGCTATGTTCGAATGAATGTAGTAGAGAATTGAATACAGTATACTTTGGAGACTTCGCAGCTTAATCGTATTAAAGAAAGGCAAAGTCAAAGCTAAAATTTATCTAATTGAGGTTACTTAAAGTATTTCTAATAGAAAAAAAAAAATTTGTGTATATATACATTAAAGTGGAACGAAATGTATGAAAGCAAACAATCTTCATGGGCTTCATATAGTTTTGAAAACTACGCGTAAAAAAATAAATTTCTGCATATTTAGTTGTTTCTGCGACATAACTTTTGACTGCTCCGGAGGGTAATGTTATTGTATTTCATTGCCAGACTTATTATTTTTTTCTGAAATCGATAATAAAATATTAGCAAATTTTTTTGATGCAAACCTCTTCATTAACGCACACTGAAAAAAAAATGTTTTAAAATTGACGACAGTTGTTATTAATTTGACGATATTTGTGTTTAAAAAATAGCTTGCAACAAATTTCGTCAAAGTAAGAGCAAATGTGTTTAAAAATTTTGAAAATCGTATGAAAAAAAAGTCAAATTATGAACACATTTTTTGAACACATTGTGTTCAATTTTAAGCTAATATATTTTTTTCAGTGCATAAATAACAATTTGTCAAGAGTTTTCACCAAAGCGGTCATTCACTTATATCTCTACTCCACTTAAAGTTAATATGAAGTTTCTAATTTGCACTTTTCAAACACATTTCCACGCTATGCGACTAAACTGTTTGTTTTATGTTAAAACTGTTAAAGGCATTTTTATAGAGAACTAGCTTTTTCCCGGTGCGCTTTGCTGCACCTTATCTAGATAAGTACCGGAAAATGTTGCAATGCCTGCAGCGTTATTATTTCTAAGCCATCTTGTGCTCGAAACGAAGGAGTCGTTCATAAATTACGTGATCGATTTTCAATTTTTTTTTTATCTCCCTCCGGTACTCCGATATAAAAATTAATTGATTCAAAAATATTCGAAAATAGAAAAAATAACTGTCGAAAAGCAAGCAAAGAAAAATTATGCCCTTACTCCACTTGCCAATAGTTAACAGTCAATTTAGACGGTCAAACATGAAGATGAGGATGAAAATGGCTTGAAATGTTGGGTTGTATTAATTTCAATTTTTTCGAGTTTTTTTTATTTTTGGTCATATCACTATATCTGAGACCCCGTCCCCCCATTCGTTTCTTATCGTAGTACATTTTAAAACCTCTCGTAATTTATGAATGACCCCATAGTCACTGCGCAAATTTGAGCTCAATCGGCTCAGTAGTTTTGGAGTCTATAGCAGCGTTCTCTATTGTGAGTTTTTTGCATTTTTCATTTCCCAGTAGCAGGATATTACCAAGTAGTAACTTCATTCTTACTTCTATGTTCTTTGTCTTTTACTTCCATACCTTTTCTGTATCGAAAATGTGGCTTATATGGGAGGAGCTTGGCCCGTTTTCGAATGCCCGTGCCAGTTTTTTAGTAGAAATACCTTCATTTTTATACGACATTTAGTTCCAAAGCAATTCGATATCAAAAATTCGACCTGTGTGGCCAAATTCCCCCTTGTCTAATGTTCGCTCAAATATGTAGTAACTGCCTCTTGGGTCCATAGCATCTTCATATCAAGTTTCACTATCACTATTTATAAAGTGGGCGTATATATATAGTTAGACCACGCCCAGTATTAGTATAGTTTCCGACAGTAATCATACGAACTTGTTTACCAAATTTTAGTCTAATACGACCAAAACCATCTTAAATATAGCTTTTTTATTGATTTGTGGGCGGTAAAAGGGGGTATGAAAAAAAAGAGGTATGGATTATTTTTTCTAATATTTTTCGCGCAAATGCAAACTAAAGTGAGACTTGCCAAATTATACCAATATTCCATTTATTTCCAATTTCCCGTGCAAATATTTCCCCATATACACCATATGTGCGCACCTGTATTTGTTCACACCTGTATTGTTGTATAAGTTCACTAAAATGCCTATAATTCATGAACCGATACACATACACATACATTTTGTTTTTTTTCGGCAGATGAAAATTATCCAAGTTCAGGCGGTGGCCACTTACACAAGGATTACTTTGTTTTTTTTATTTTTTCCTCAGATGTTCCAGACTGGTGATATCCTGCACACCGTCAATTTTTTGGCATTTTTTAAAAAAAATCAAATAACGTCAAAAACCTCTTCAAAAATTCTGAAAATTTTTTGTATTCTTTTAATGTTAATAAATATATGTGCAAAATTTGAAAACGATATCATTTTTCATTCTATTAAAAAAAAATTTCCCGAAAAAATTTTTTTTTAAAAATTTGTAACCTATATGTCCCCTTAACTGGCAGATCTTAATTCTTTTTTCGATATTCTTGCAAAATTACGCAACCAGCGAGCTTCGTGCGCAAAAATTCGGCTATTTCACGACTTATATGGAATATTTTTTTTTTTTTAGCTTTGCACCAAGGATTTCAGATGTAATACCTATTCAGTTAAGTCTGCCTTGGTTCGAAAAGGGGTGATAGATAAGTGGGAGGGAAGGGACTATCAAGTGAATCATATGTAGGATGTTTTGCGTGTGATGGAAAGCCGTTGATGAGTTTTCAATTTCAGTTGATTACAAATGAAAAGGAATGAAAATTGCAAATGCGAGAGGTTTGAGCGTAGGACCATGGTCTGGCCGGGATTCGAACCAGAAACCTCTGGCGTGGCAGTTGAGCATGCTATCTACTCGACTACCGAGGTCGTCACTTTGAAAAAGTACGACCTTATGACACCTTCGATTCACAATCCGCATCAAGCAGTCACTCGGTATGAGTACAGCGTTATCTTCTGGATCATTCGCGGGCTTTCAGATTCCCAAATACGCCAATATTAAAATGAGTTTCGCTTAAAAAAAAAACGATAGTTTTTGCAAAAATCGCTGTCATCATTCGTGTTTTTCAAGATCCAATCAATGAACATACGGCACTGCTGGTGTTGCAGTTCTTGAGTCAATTGGACCTCGTATGCTTGCAGAGCCAAATTTTTCGTAAATATTCGCTACAATGTGCACGTGGAGAGGTCGAGTTCTTTAGCACGGTGACGAATTGACTTTTCTTCACTGCGTTGATATTTTCTGTCGAACGTTTGAGAAAAAGTCCTTTCAGTCTTTTCACACATATCAGCTGAGTAAGTTACTTAGAATTTTGTAATTATGTTGTGCACATACGTCTCAGAAGTGTCATGATTACGTGAAAATTTGCTCGAATTTTGCGCTTATAACTGCGATTAATCACTTGTTTACTTAATAAGATTCAACAAGTTCTGCCTTTTTTCACTGTGCAGCATTTTATGGTTAATTTTATGCGTTTATGAATTAAAAGTATCAACATTTGACAAGAAGCCCAAAGAGAAAGCCTTTCCGAATAGGCATTCCAACAAGAATGCTGATACCAGAAGACTTCGCATTGAGGCTAGCAATCGCTGTAATGCAGTTTTAAAACGCGAAAAGTTTCTTCACGAAACTCGCATTCGGGAACAGGTTTTTCTCTGCCCCAAAAGGAGCAAAAACTTTTGGTCATTCGTTAAAAGAGTTAAAAATCAGACGTCCTCGTCGATTCCTGCTCTTTTAAAGGGTGACCAAATCTTCACGGACTCGGCTGATAATGCGAACCTATTGGCTGAAATGTTTGCACAAAATTCCACAACTCCGGCTAGCAATCAGCCAGCGCCTTCTTTAGAGAATAGATCGTCTTCGATGCAGGAGATATATTTTCGAACGAGAGCAGTGAAAAGAGTCCTTGCAAGCCTCAACATAAACAAATCTTCTGGCCCCGATGGTATACCACCAATTGTGCTTAAAATGTGTGCTTCTACACTGGCTCGACCTTTGCGTAACCTTTTCAACATCTCATACAGGACAGGAGTATTTCCATCTTGTTGGAAGGTTGCGAATGTTCAGCCGGTACCTAAGAAGGGCGATGCCATGAACCCTGAGAACTACCGACCCATAGCGATACGCTCTACGCATAAAGTCATGGAGAGTGTAATAAACTTCCACCTTATGAACTATCTGGAGCGGAACGAATTGCTGAGCGACCGTTAATATGGCTTCCGAAGGGCTCGCTCTACTGGTGACCTAATGGCGTTCCTCACGGAGAAATGGAACCAATGTGTTCACTTCTTTGGTGAAAGCCGGGTTGTTGCTATGGATATTTCTAAGGCGTTTGACCGAGTGTGGCATAAAGCGCTCGTGTCAAAACTAATTGCATATGGTGTTGGTAGTATTTTTGCTCGATGGATCACATGTTTTCTTAAGGACAGGTCGATTCGTGTCGTGGTCGACGGTATTTCGTCCAGTGAACATGCCATCGTAGCTGGAGTGCCACAGGGTTCAGTCCTATCGCCAACTTTGTTTCTGGTTTTTATCAACGACCTTCTGTCGTTGACTCATAACCCAATTCATTCGTTTGCGGATGACAGCAGCATTTGTCATTCATATTCTTTCAAAAAACGACCGAACTCTTTGGATATTGAGAGAAAGAGGCAACATGACATGCAATGACACACTGCTTAATGACTTGGAAAAAATCTCCGAGTGGGGGCTTGCTAATAGAGTCGAGTTTAATACTAGCAAGACTCAGTGCTGTCTGTTAACCCACAAACGAGTGAATTGCCCCTTAGCACCCCTTGATATGAATGGTATGGATCTTGCGGAGTCAGATGCTCTTGACGTTCTGGGCATATCAATCAGATCTGATCTTCGCTGGAACGATCACATTTTCGATGTGTCGAAAGAAGCGGCCAAGTGCTTGGGTTTTTTAAAACGGTGTAAGAAATACTTCACTCCTACTGATCTACGAGTGATCTATACCTCATATATTAGGCCGAAAATGGAGTACAATTCACACATTTGGGCAGGAGCTTCAAGATCTTATTTGGAGCTTCTGGACCGAATTCAACGACGTGCGATATATCTGATAGGAGATGAAAACATTTCGTCTTCTCTCAACTCTCGACGCAATGTTGTTTGCCTTAGTCTTTTGTATAGGTACTACCATGGAAAGTGTTCAAGGGAGATAAATGACCTGACGCCACCAGCTCGTGTGTGTCCCAGGTCCACTCGGGCAGCGCACGAAGCCCATCCCTATACTATTGCCTTGATGCCCAATAGAACCTCGGATTACCGAGATAATTCGTTCTTCGGTCGTACAATAAAATTGTGGAACAACCTACACTAAAACTAATCTTCACCGACACTACTCCATCTTTCCACCCTCCCTATCTATCACCCTTCTTCCGAATCAACACAATGCTTTCGCATTTATAGGGGGCATCCCCTGAGCGTTGGTTTAGTCTAAAAAAAAAATCTGTGGTGTCTATGCACGGTATTAACCTTCCCATAAAATTCATATTTATAAGTACTTTATATATTTTTTCCATCTTTTTCAGATTCGGACGAAGAACAAAAATGGACGTTTGGCAACGTTAGAAAAAATTGTAATTCTAAGAAGTCGAAATTCTACTCAAAAAATTTATAGAAATCGTTATAATAAAAAAAAAATTGTCAGAATCTAAAAAAAATTAAAACTAAAATTCTTCGAATAACAAAAAAAAAAAAACTTACAAAATTAGATAAGATTACATTTTGTCGGGATTATGCCGATTATGCCGAGAAATAAGCCCAGAATAATTTCAAGAAAAGTGCTTAATTTTGAAAAATAGAAAAATTAGTACAAAATAAATAATAGAAAAATTCAAAACTAAAAAAAAGACATATTAAAAGTTCATCTTATAGAGATAAAACCAAAATCACACCGTGCAAATTGTAAACATTTTAGAAGCTACGAGTGCTGCAAAGGGACTTCATGAGAGGAATTCTCGTAAATTTCTACAAGACATTCATGTAAGTTATTTTTTGTTTTATATTACTTACGAGTATTTTGGAAAAATTATTTAAATTTATACAGCTTGTTAGGGATAGAAAAAAATGCTCTTGCCGCATTGCTCATCCTTAATGTCCTAAAGTGAAAATCACTACAAAATGGAAATAATTTTATGTAAAGTAGTTTGACGTATTCGAACGTGCTGTGCTTTTGGCATTTGACGTTGATATGTCAGCCCACTCCACCCGTGTCCCACTATTTCTCATATGCTGAAACAACTTCCTCATATTAAGGACCCTAAAAAAAAAAGAAATTGAAGTTCGTCATTTATTTGTTGTCTTACAGCTTGACTTGACTTGAAAACTAGACCAGTATCTATCCTAAATAAAACTATACTCCATAAATTCTGTTTTGTTTAACTTAATAATAGTCTTTGGGCATCTTCCATACTTATAATGCTGGTAACTTAACCTCCAGTCTTGGTTTCCTTCTCCTTCTTTCCCGTTCTTTTTACTGCTTTACACACTGGCATGCTTTTAGTTAGATTTAAAATTCATTTTTATTCATTTCTCTTAATTTCTATTCATTTCATGCCACTATGTGTGTGTTGGTATGTGTAAAGGATATAGTTTTGCATATGTGCGAGTATTTTTCTGGCACGTTTCTTAGTTTTTCTCACTGACGAGTGTATGAGTCAGTCAGTTGGTTTTGGCAGTTTTTGTATTTTGTGGATGTAATTTTAGTTTGCTATCTATACGAGTGTATGAGAGTGTGTATGTGTTAAAGTTGTTGCTTCATGAATTTCTATTCAGTATGTAGTTTAACGTTCTGTTTAAGCTTTTATTTTGCTTAAAATATAAAAATTCGCATATAATCGTACATATACTCGTTCAAAACTACGATTTTTTCATAGTATTCACAATTTTTATGTTTTTAACATTTTTGACATTTTTATATGTACTTCAGTTTTATATCCTTCCATTTTATATAGCAGTTAAAAGTAAAATCAAAAATATATTTCTCCCAAAATAAAACATGATGACTATTTATACAACAAAACATGAAGACAGAAGAGTTGCTAATCTTGAAGCTATAAATCTTGCATTTATAAGATACTTCTGCTTATTTAAACATAAGATTCGAGAAAAGTACAGAGAGATTTATTATAAAAAAAAAAAATCCAGAACAACTTCATACAATAACGACCACATCTTGAAAACACAAGCTTGAAGCAAAATTTGATAATAAAATTGCTTTAATAACTGCCACCATACAAAAAAAAATATCGGGTCGTCCCGGCCATTTTTTTTTTACAGATCTAGTGTATTTGGTATCAGAAAATCCAAACAAAATATCAGAAATTGTTTTTTTTTTTATATATCTGTGAAATTTTGAAATATTTTATTGAGGCACAACATATGTACCTCACGGCCTAATGTATACTAGACCGTACCACCTCCTATGCAAAAAAAAAAAAAAAAAATTGCGCCGTATACCAGCGAATATGACGAATTTTTGCAAGACAATAACGAAAAAAATTTTTGTTTTTTGACCGAACGTAGGGCTCGCGCATTGACATATAACTTCATATCTCTGGTGTTTACAGTCGGATTTTAAAGTTTGGTATATCAATGTTTTTGTCTTAAGGAGACCAATATGACCTCTATAGAAGTCATTGACCTCAGGTGTACCGTTCTAGAACTTACCCTCCAGATCTCAGTTTCTACCATCCTAATGTACCACCCTAAAGTTAAAAAAATAAAGCTCTTAAAATATCATTAATATTTTGATCAGGAAGTATATCGACATTTCCAGCAGAAGTGATTTTAAAAAATTTGTGAACATTTTTTGCCGAACGTAGGGTCCCCTTTTTTCATTTTCATCATATCTTCGGTGTTAAAAGTCATATTGAATGACATATCGGTGTTTTTGTCTGAAAGAGACCGATTATTTTTTCTCCAAAATAAAAAAAAAAATATTCCTACAAATTCTTGGAAGGCCTTAAATTAATTTTGAGGTATTTTAAAGCTCGTTAAAGAATAAAAAATCTGTAACGCCAATCGATCCGAATGGCAACATCAACTCGGAGTATAAAGAGTACACTTACGATTCGGAGAAGAAGGACAATCAATGGTTGGGTGCTGCTATGGATGGTGGTCCCGCCGATAAAGACAAACTGGTTGTTTGTGCGTCGCGTCTGATAGCAAATGCACCAAATGATTATCTCCTACACGGTGTATATTATTGGACACCAAACACATAAGGTGATAAACCGATGAATGTAAAAAGAATTTCACCACTTAAACTTAAGACAAAGCAGATCAAGGAACTGAATGGCCAACGATTTTACTACTATATATTGGCTGAACATGGACTGAGTGCACATGTCATGGCCAATGGTAAAGAGATTATCATGGGTGCACCTGGTATACACGTGTGGAAGGGTTCAATTGTGTGTTACTATGAAAAATCGTATACGGTCGATCCATCGCTGAGTCGACGTTATACCGAAGGTGGACGGGTATCACGACAGATAGAGGACGATGGACCACACAAGGAGTGTGTCAGTGAAGTGCTCAATCCGGATAGATGGGGACAACCCAATGATTCATATTTTGGTTACTCAGTTGGTTCTGGCTATTTTGACAACACACAGCGTGACAACCTGATGTATGTGGCGACGGCGCCACAGGCTAGTGAGCAGTCGGGCGAGGTGAGTTGAGTGAGGGCCAATAGGTCAGGGTTAGTTTGTTAGACATATTTTTATAGGGCTTATTGCAAGAACATGATAAGACGCATGATATCAAAAAATTATATTTTTTATATATTTACTTACTTGTGGAGGCCGTGGCGCAGTGAGTAGAGTGTGCGACCCATACGCCAGAGAACCCAGGTTCAATTTCCATCTGACACAGAAAGTTTTTTCAATTGAATTAATTTTTCTGTTCGGCCGCCACCTCTCTGCAGACAATGGCAAACCTCAAAGAGTAAATAATGCCATGTAAAACTTCTTGAGAACATGCACATTAGGCGTTCGGAGTCGGCATAAAACTAGTAGGTCCAGTTCTCGATCAATGGTGTACAAACATTTAATAACACTCACAACAAAATTTGATCAAAAGATGTTTGGTTAAAGTCCTTTCAAGGGTAGAATTGGCCAGATTATTATTATTTTTGATAATACAGATAAAATTAAAAATTGTAAAAACAAATTTCTTTTATAACTTTTGCTGATAAATATATTTCAAACAGTTACAAATTAAAAGCTTATGTAAAAATAAAGGAGTAGGAGTAGGAGTTTTCTACAAAAAGTTATAAGCTTGTGCAATACTGCCATTATTTGCAAAAATAGATGCAGTTGGCTATGCAATGGAAACACCTGTGGATTTTCGACGTATCTTCATCCTCATTCTTATTCTTATTATTATCCTATCCCTTGTCCCTAAACTTTTCCTCATCATTATCCTCATTCTTCTTTTTGATCTAATGCACGTTTAACTCCTTAATCTAATCCTTGTCCAAAATCTTGTTTTATTCCGTGCCTTCTTGTCCGAGTCCTTATCCGAATTTTCTAATTGCTTGTCTCATTTCTTGTCGCAATACTTGTCTATTTCTTGTCCAAAGCCTTGGCCCAATATTGTCCTAATGCTTATCGTATTCATACGTATGTATATCCAAATCTTTCTCCTTGTCCTTTTTCTTCTGTTGAATTATTTCTCCATTTGAATTTTAATTTTAATTCTTATTTTTATTTAATTTTATTTTTATTATAATCTTTATTTTTATTATTTATATTTTATTTTTATTTTTACTATAATTTTTATTTTTATTATTATTTTTTTTATTATTATTTTTATTTTATTTCTATTATTATTCTTATTTTTATTTTTATTTTTATTTTTATTTTTATTTTTATATTATTTATATTTTTATTTTTATTTTTAGTTTTATTTTTATTTTTATTGTTATTTTTATTTTTATTTTAAGTTTTATTTTTATATTTAATTTTACTATAATTTTTATTATTATTATTATTTTTATTTAATCCATTTTTGTTTTTAGTTTTATTTAATTTTTATTTTTATTTTTAATTTTATTTTGATTTCTAGTTATTTATTTTTTTTATTTTTAATTTTATTTATATTTATATTTTTATATGATTTTGTTTTTGTTTTTGTTTTTGTTTTTGTTTTTGTTTTTGTTTTTGTTTTTGTTTTTGTTTTTGTTTTTGTTTTTGTTTTTGTTTTTGTTTTTGTTTTTGTTTTTGTTTTTGTTTTTGTTTTTGTTTTTGTTTTTGTTTTTGTTTTTGTTTTTGTTTTTGTTTTTGTTTTTGTTTTTGTTTTTGTTTTTGTTTTTGTTTTTGTTTTTGTTTTTGTTTTTGTTTTTGTTTTTGTTTTTGTTTTTGTTTTTGTTTTTGTTTTTGTTTTTGTTTTTGTTTTTGTTTTTATCGAGTTGTTGAACTTTCACTGGATTAAGCGTTTTCGTTCTCGGTGTCATGTCACAAACATTGGTTTTTTTATTATTTCGTTTTGAGGTCAAAAATACTAAACTTTGCTGACGTAAAATAGAGTTTAACGTTGCGAACCGTAAAATTTTGTCGTAGTGCCAAGAACGAATCCTTAACTTTAGTTTTTTTAACATTTATTATATACGCACTGTGCAAAAATTCTATGCAATGATGTTGCGGCTTTGTTTCAATTTCCATATATGACCGGCACTCGCTACGGTCTCATCACGTTGTAAATTTTTAGTTTCTTTTGGTCGTGAGGGATCAGCTTTTTCTGGCGTATTATTCTTTTTAACAGTGCACCTAGAAACAGCGACTAATAATTCCGTGCAACAAATTTTCAGTTTCGTTGCTTAAGCAACTTTCTCCACGTCCCAATAACATGTTTTTTATTTTTGTCTTAAGATCACAGCATTAATCTTTCTGTCGTACAATAATTTTTCTTTGTACTCTAGGAGTAACAATTCCATGCAGCGTCGACGCGTTTTGAATAAATACCTTTTTCGACTTTTTTGGAAATTGGCAAGTACGAGTAAAACGTATTAAACCGTTTGAGATGTGTACCATTTTATTTTAAATTTGGAGTTATGCTCAGCTTAAGTACATCTATTGATAAACTACCAACCTTACACAACCAGCATTAAAGCAGTTTGTGTTTCATGCCACTTACAGTCTTGCATTACAATAGGATCAGTGACAAATGCTTACCAATGACAAGTATTTATAAATTAAATGCCAGCTTGAGAAAAGTTCCAGTCTTATCCTGTAATATCTTGTGTTATAGCCGTTTTTGCCGTATGAAGCGGGAATTCTTTAAACTTATGTTCTATACCTTTTATATAACTTTTATTTAAAGGACACTTGAGAATTTTGTTTGTACTGGTTTAATTCTTCTTAAATTCGTTAAAATCAGAAGTACTTGTGCTTAATCGGTCGATTGAACTCACTTTAATTTCCATTTGATGTAGAAAATTAAATTAACAAAATGAGTATGATTTCCATTCCCCCCACCAACTACAATGTTGCCCGCCTTCTATGATGCTTCAATTTCAATGTCGTTTTCAACTGCCATTCTTGGTGACATTCTTGCCAAGACCACCAGACCATCTCCATTTATTGCGCAACCAATTTGTGCGCTACATTTTGTTAGAATGCGTCATTTTTTTCCAAATCATGCACTAGATTTGATGGTATTTGACCAAAGCCAAAATTAAGACGCCTTAATATAAAGCTGCATAGAATGTGGTTAGACACACTCCCAACACACACACACACACACACACTAGACGCGCCAACAAATGAACGAAGGCAAATATTTTGCAAAAAGTGAATTAGTTTTGATATTAGCCGCAAATCTTGACGAATATTAAGTAAGGACCAAGCTTAATAGAATGTGCCATGCTTAAGCTAAATCCCGGTTAGCCCAGCTTCTGTGGGTCACTATTAGACGTCATAAAAGCCGACATTATTCTTTTTTGTTACGTTTTTATTTTTGTCATACAATTTTTGGTAATCTTTGAAGATATAACAAATGTTTCACGAACTGTTTGGCTGAGCTATCGTCTCATTTTGACCGGCTCTATATTTTCATGAAGAGTTTTTGTTGTTGTTGTTGCCAACAATTTATTTCGGCCCACAATTCAAATATAAGAAGGAAAAAATTGTACACACATGACCAAACATAATATTCGAAACTTTTGTGTTTTTTCTTAGGGGGGGAGGGGGGGGGGGGTGAGTTGTTTATATAGTATATATTTTGTGCTTATTCCTACGCATCTCAATTTATTTGCTTGTGCTCTTTTCATTTCTATACTACTTTTTCTAACTCAAAATATGCTGCTACATAATTATTGAAGCGCACAGCAGTAGCAGCAGCAGCAGCAGCAGCCTTTATGGTAGGACAAGCATGTTTTATTTGAGATTGTGTGTGTATGTGTGTGTTTATGTCTTGCTGTTGTTGTACATAGCTTTGTTGGCTTTATTTGTTGGTAGTGCTTGCAGCATATCTTTAGCCAATCCTTGAAATGGCGCTGCTCCACACAAGCATCTCGAGTTGAGCAAATAAAAACATTTTCCGGTGCAGTCAAGTTTAAAAATTTATTGGCGAAAAAGATTCAAATCAAGGAGAAATACAAACAGTAGAATTTCCTTAAATAAATAACAATCCTTTAAACAAGAAAATCGGAACACCCAGCAGGATGTGAGCATTTATTTGGGTTCCAATTAAGGCATCTCTAGAATTTGGAATGAGCTCAAAAGTAGTGTGGATGTTGTTAGAATCTTACTCAAAGCTAAAAGCATTACCAGAATTTGAATTAGTAGCAAATTTTAGTTTTGCAAAATGCTAAAGGACCTTACGTGTTTCTTTAAAGCATCGGAACTTCGAAGCACTAAACGAAACTTTGGCAGACTTGCTAGTTTTGCAAATGTTTCAATACATTTTTTTCCTTTCTGGTTCGAAGTTTTTCTTTTTTTCCCCCACAGAAGGGCTTTGGGTCTATGGGGGTTACACCTGGAAGGGCTGGACATCATATATTGCTTGTAATAAGAACTTATAACTCCAAAAACATTTCATATGTATTGACCATTTTTTTAACCGTGTCTTCTTGAAGAAAGTATCTTTTATATCTTTCGATTCATTTGAGCCGAATGAGTCTAAAAGTAACAAAAAGTCATTCAAACAAGCGAAAAAAAGGGTTGCATACTTTTAATTGGGAGAGCATTTCAGATACAATGACTAAATTTTAAGTATGTTTCTTTTTATGAATTGAGTTCAATAAACATTAAAACCTTTTGCTTAGCGGGTCTATAAGTATCCGAAAAAAATACATCTTTTAATTTTTAAGTTTTCCATGGCAAAATGTAGAATATATAGCAGGTAATGGAGGTGACCCAACGAAATGTAACCATTCACATCAATCTTCGAATCACTTATGGACCAAAATGTTTACTATTTTTAAGCAATTTTATGAACAGGATATATCTTAACCATATAAATCGTGTTTGTTTTTTTTTTTTTGGAAGAGAAGAACTTTGAATTCGAATAAAAAATTGTGACTTGTTTAGAAAGATCATTTTTTGCAATTTTTGTCTAAAATTTGGTCGCCACTGCTGGTGCTGATGTATTTTACTAACATCACATAATCCTTGTGAAAATACTCCAAAGATCTTACATCTAACCATACAATGTTGGTAGCCATTTGACTGATCCATTTCGAGAAATAACGCATTCGCCAAATATTACATGCAGTAAGTCGATTGTTTGAAGCTCTGTATGGTATGTGGCACCGTCACGATTTAATTGGGGCACGAATCATTGGGGCGGCAATCATGTCTCTGTAGTGCTCGCAGTTGACGGCAAGCGCAGATCCACGGTGGGGCGATAAGGGCGATCGCCCCCACCCCCAAAGCTTTGTGATATACAAGTTCTCTAATCTAATCTCAAAACATATTTAGAATAAAGCATTTGTGCCTGAGTATTTATTTTAGCGTAAGCAAACAGTTCTATTAAATAATGCAAAACCAGTATAGTATAAGTATAGTATAGTATAATTCATTGCTTGAATGTTTTCTTTTCATTTTGACACTGTTAACCCGTTTAGGAAAGTACAACATGTCAGACGAACCGACAGAGAATTCAAATTGATGTTAAATCAGCGCAGTATACGATTCAAGAAACTTTAAATTTATTACAGAAGAAACGAGAATCCTGTGAGATTAAATTTGAAACTTCTTGGAAGAAGTTGAAAACTTTACAAATAATATTGGAGTTGAAATTAAAATGCCACTTGTCATTTTCAAAAGAACCGCGCTAATTATCCAGTAAAAGATCCAATAGCATATTTCAGACAAGCTGTTTATATTCCTATGATGGATTTAAAAAGTCGATTTTCAACAACTACTTTGGATTTGTATTCATTTTTAGTACTGTTTCCTTATTCCATTATCTCGAAAAGCATTACATTATCCATACAAGCTGTGAGAAAACTTTGTAAAAGATATTACATTTTCTTCAAAGAATCTTCAGAGGTTTTAGAAAGATCTTTGATTAATAAGTTGGACATGTGGCACTTGCACTCGCATGTGTACTAGTGCAATGCAACTATTTCACTGCTCTGATGCTGAAGTATATCCTCTTATTCATACTCTTTTTAAACTGCTGAAAGATCATTTTCTACATTGAAGAGAATTAAAACCTATTTGAGATCTACGACAACAGAATACAGATTGAACGGACTTGCTTTATTGAATGTTCATTATGACAATAATGTGATTGTGGATCAAGTCATCGATAGGTATGCCAAAACACGGAAGCATAGGTTAGATTTCGAGTTGTAATTAGATTTTTCAAACCGGGAGATTATGTACTAAGTCATTTAATCCAAAAATATAAGCCAAAAATTTTATATTTCCCTTTTACTATTTTTATATAAGTTAAGTAAAATGTTTTTTAATTTATGTACACATAAAGTCACTGAAAACTGGTTAATTCCTTTTTATTTAATATATTCGAAAAACTGGTTTTTAAAATATCGCCATTTTCGGGTTATTCCACAAAACGATTTTTACATTTTACAGATTATTTTGTTGCTTTTGATTTGATTTGATGAACTACGATCGCCCCCCACAAATGAAGCGTCTGGATCCGCCACTGGTTGACGGTTACGCTCTCGACAGCCTCATGTTCAAAGATATAAGTCTCAAAAGACTCCAGAGACTCATAAAGCGCACCAAAATATTTTTTGTGGAAATAACAGTGCCTCGAGAATCTCTTGTGTATATTTAGCATTTGAAATGCGGCAATTTTGCTTATTGACATTTAGCCAGAAATGCGCCTCATTTCTCCAGAATACTCCAGTTAATTTTCAGCTGATTGACGAAAGTACGGAAAAATCGATAGTAATTTTCCTAAATTGCAAACCAAACTGAATGCATAGAGTTATTAGAGTTGACAAAACTTTGGTAAGGTCGAAATCAAAGGATTTTTAAGCCAACGCAAGCTGTATCCGTAGCTGTGGTTTCACTTTGGATTTAATATTTCATGTTTTTTGATAATTCACAATGGTTTTAAGAGAGGATGAATGCACCCTTCTTTTAAGGAAAAAAAAAATGAGAAACAAAAAATAAGTTGGCTGTAGCATGGACCCATATATCGCAGATTTTGATGTGCCAGTGGATCTTAATCCTTTTCCTTATTCGTCTCATATCTTTTCGTTTGTTCCCAAAATTATCCTCATTCTTATCCTTATTCTTATATTCGTCCTCATAATTGTCATACTTCTTATCCAAAATCCTGATTTAATCCATGTCAAATTTCTTCACCTAATCCTTGTTCGAATCTCTTTCATAGTCGTTGTCGCACTTTTTTCCTAATCTTTGTCTTGGTTTGTAAACGAAGGTTTATATAGTACTTTTTCCTTGGCAAACATACAAGTGTTTGTATTATACATATATTATCTTTTCTTTCAACATAACTCTGATATTATTCTATAGATGTAATGTTTTTAACACAAATCTCTGTACTTTTATATATAAAAATTCGACCTTAAATTCATTCATTCTTGTCCAAAGTCTTGATTTAATTCAAGATCAAATTTCTGAACTTATCCTTTTTCCTTGAGCCTTGTCGCACTTTTTCTCGCAATCTTTGTTCTAAATCTTATCCTAAGTATGTCCAAAACCTTGCTCAGTGCCTTGACCCACTACTTGTTCTTATTCTTTTTTTAATAATGTCCTAAATATTGCTTCAGACGTGTTAATATCTTTGCCCCAATCCTTATCTCAATCCTTGTCATATTCCTTTTCCCAATCTTTGTCTCAACTCTTCAGCTAATCCTTGGACAATTCCATGCTCTAATCTTTGGCCAAATCTAAGTACAAACCATTGTCCTACTCATTATCTTATTCCTGGGCCTTTGTCCAATCCCTTGACCTAATCCTTTATCTAATCATGTCACAATCCTTATGTATTATCCAAATCCATGTCCTATTTCTTATCCTTAATTTCATTTTAATCTAGTTTTTTGTTTTATTTATATTTTTGCTCTTAGTTCCTTGAAAGGGCCTCATGATACCTTTAATTTTTTATTTTTTTTTTTTTTAATCATGTGACCGAAAACCTTAGCTTTACTATCGTTCCATAAAATTAACTGTATGAGATCAGAGAATCACTTTTTGAACCAGTCAGAGAACAGTCAGTCTCAGTATTAAATCCATGCAACAATATTGCATTTTTGTTGCATAAAAAAAGTACCGCCACGTCTTGACGACGTCCTATTAGCTTTTTTATATTTGTCGCAAGGTAAACATACCCAGTAATAATTCGATGCAACGTCGTTGCATGATTGTTGCATTTTCGATTAATTCCATGTATATTTTTGTCATAAAGTCAAGAAATTTGCATTTACTGCCCTGTCATTATTTGTATCATAACACCTACATATACTCATTGAGTAACAATTCCATGCAACGCCGTCGCATTTTGAAAAAATGGTTTTTTCAACTTTTTTGAAAATCTGCGCGGTAAAACGTAACGCTGTAACATCATAAAAATGGCGGCATTACCTGACTTGAGAGAGGAGTGATTCATTCATTTCGTGATTTAAAGTAATTATTAAACAAACACACCTTCTCAACATTTCACTGAAACATCTCTCATTAAAATATTAATTTTTCAATTGAATTATAGCCAGACCTAATCGACAATTTTGAAACAATAATTGTTGAACCATGACACCTCTCCTACAATTCTCGACTTCTGTGAGAAAATTTCCATGTGTATAAAGTTATAACCACCAGCTTTTGCAATAATTGAATTCCCATGACATTTAAATTGAATAGGTTAGTTTTTATAGCCAAAAATTGATTTATAATTATATCAAAAGGTTAAAAGTTAATAAATATTTTAGGAAAAGTTAATGTTTAATAGATTGGAATTTATTTTATATCTTGAATATTATATTTCACATTAATAGTTAAAGAGTTCATGACACTTTTGCGTCAAAACTGAAATTAATAAACAATTTGACAAAATTATATTTAAACTATTCTATTGATTTTTTACGCGCATTGCCTTTGAAGCGGCTCCTTCTTTCGAGAACTTTTGACAACAAAAGTGACAGAAACGGACAAAAACGAGCTATCTATTCATTAATTTATTTGATTTGAGAAAATATTACGATAGCATTGTATAACATATCCAACTTTTTTCTAAAATTATAGACTTCCATCAATAGATTCTAGTGAAAAGTGAAAAGAAATACACGTGTATCGATGTTTCAAACGTTGACGCCTGAGTAATATTTATTGTGTATTTTAAGTTTACGCTAAATTTAGCCATTTATAAGTATAAAGTTAAAGAAAACTTGTTAACACATGCTTTTGACATGGTAGGTGTATTCACAAATTAATATTTAGATTTATTTATAGCACCCAGGTATGTGAAGGAAGGCACTTTTAATGAATTTGTTTTAAAGCAAATACACAATAGAGACGATAGAGAAAAAAAAATATTTGGAAATAAATTCTGGATAATGCCCAAATAAGAGCACGAACAGAATCAAAAATCGTTGCGACCGACGATCCTCTCTTGTCGTCAATTGAGGAGAACACGTCAGAAACGATTGTCACTGACTATTCAGGGTTGAATCTTTTATTTAGTATTTTTTTTATATGGCTTTTCTATTTGATTTCAATATATGGGTATTTTCAACTGTGTGAATACAACACAGACAAAAAAGAAACGTCAAGACATAATAAAAACTAAGAACATGGCTCTGAACATGCCCTAATGTTAGAAAAAACATGGCAACACTAATTGCACTCAGAGAGAAAATCGTCGGACGCAAGAGAAAAAATAGAATAGATTCTAATTGTGTGGTATATCGTTGCGGCTGACGACCTGCGTTTTCATTCGGAACATGTTCATATATTTTCATGTATTCTATTGATTTGCGATGTCGTCAATCACAGCGAATTTTGATTCTGTTCAGGCTCGCATATTCTATAATTTCTGCAGCTACCGCTCTAGAGCACTAGCCACAATAGATATTTTATAGCTCTCCTCTAAGAGCGCATAAGTACCGTTTGGCGAGACTTTGAGAAGTGATATCTCATTCCGCGTACCTACTAAAACTTACGCGCTTAAGCTGAAAGTTCATTCACTGCATTTGCATATGCGTCCGTCTACTCACTGAACGCTATGCAATAGAAATATTTGAAAGCTTACAGATGAAAGTTCATTTACTGCCCAGCAGAAGAGTGGACCAAATTTGAAATAGTTCTGAACTAGTTCCAAAAAGGACCAGTACTAGTTCCACTACAATACCCTTTAACATTGAACGAACTGACGCTTTTTGCGGGTTGATGTCATAGGAAAAGACAATTGTCCCCAGAAAAACTCTTTTTTCCCTATATTTGAACTAGTTGCATTAGGAACATTTTTAAACTGGTTGCTTTCGCAGTAGCCTGAAAGTGGTTCTTTTTTAACTAGTTTAAAAGTGAACATATCAAAAGTGTAAGAATTTAGTGCAATGGAAAGGTCCTAAAGATCTAATTTGTACCATCTTTTCCATCCACAATCCAGAAAACATTTTGTCTATAAACATTTTCTTTTTTTATTATTTTTTCTTGTGCGCAGCAAATTTTAAAAAGTAGCCAGAACGCGTTTATTTTTGTCAGCAATACTTTTGAAAACAAAAGCAAAGATAACTGTTCTACACTGAACGCCTTTTGTACTTTTTCAGAGCTACTGCGAACTGCGCTAGAAATGAACTAGTTCCCTTTTTCAATTGACTCCAAAATAACTGCTGGGTGCATTTGCATATGCTTCCGTTTACTCGCTACGCAAGCAAAGTCGAAAATATTTCAACTTTTCTTACGTAATTTGCGTTTTTTGACAGCTCGTTATTTATAACGAACAGAGAGAAGAAATAAAAGCAACGAGTCAGAAGCTCATGACTTTCAGGGATGAATCTTAAAATTAAAAATTTCTATAATTTTTTTATTGTTAATTTATTAAAATAACTATTTGATACCCAGAGGATTTAAGATTTTTGTAATTATGAATGAAGACGTTTTAAGTATTTTTGTGTAAATACGATAAAAAATTCCCCATTAAGAACTTACCAAACATTTTACATGCTTGTAGCCCTGCTTACTCTGAACATAAAACGCAATCATTGAACTCTGCCATAATTTTCTTGCGTAAATTGTGCCAGCGAGTAGACGGACGCATATGCATATGCAGTGAATGAACTTCCCGTTTTATGGACGAAAGCGCGGATGAGTCTTTTGATGCTCTTGAGCAGGTATGGGCACCACTACATTTAAAGCTTCTGTGTTTGTCTTTTGTCTTTGATTTGTTGTTGCGTTTTGTGTTGCTACATTGCTCTGGGAGTGCTAAGAGCAAGAATTGAGAGCAAAAGCTTATGTGGCAACACAAAACGCAACAACATATTAAAGATAAAAGACAAACACAGAAAAAACACAGAAGCTTTAAATGTTGTGGTGCCCATAGCCGCTCATGAGAGACAGTTCGTGAGCTGTACACAGTAGGAATGAAATCGAGCCAGTGAAAGAATGATTCTCTCATTGGAATAAGTTGACTCATTGAAACTTTCTGTACTTTTGTACTACTCAACACTTCTGGAACACAAACCTTTTCTTCAAGACCAATAGGACCCATTGAGACTATCTATGGAATTAGTTGGCAAAAATCTATGAATTTTAGTGATATAGGTTCCACTGGGATTATTGATGGAACAAGTTGGATGATTGGAATTTTGGATAAAAATTTATGATTTTCAGTCAAATAGTATGGCACTAGTTGGATTATTGAAATTTCTTTGTGTCTTGTGGACTTCTTGGACATAAATCTATGACTATAGACAAAAATCTATGAATTTCAGTCAAATAGGTTCCACTGGGATAATCTAGGGAACTAGTTGGATTTCTGAAATTTGTTCGGATTTTGTGAACTTCATGAACAAAACTTAATGAATAATAGGTTCCAATGGGACTCTCTATGGAACTATAGGGTGTTATTTTTTAAGTTATAGAACTTCGAATTGAAATAAAACACAAGAAAATCGTTTTAATGTCCATCAATTTGGCTTTATTGGAAGGATAATTTTATGCCATTAATGTTTAAATATGATTTTGGGCATGTGACCGCCGCGGCTGGCTCGAATAAAGCCAATTTTACAGGTCCAATTTTCAACCACTTTTTCGAGCATATGGTGCCGTATGTCGGCAATAACGCCACGAATGTTGGCCTCCAAGTCCCCTAACGTTTATGGTTTGTTGGCGTAGACGAGGGACTTCACATATCCCCAAAGAAAATAATCCGATGGTGTCAAATCACACGATCTTGGTGGCCAATTGACAGGTCCATTCCTCGAAATTATGCGCTCATCGAATGTTTCCTTCAATAAATCGATTGTGACGTGCGCTGTGTGGCATGTAGCGCCGTCTTGTTGGAACCACAACTCATCCACATTCATGCCATCCAATTCGGGAACAAAATAGTCGGTTATCATGGCTCTATACCGGTCTCCATTAACGGTAACTGACTCTCCAGCATTATTTCGGAAGAAGTATGGCCCAATGACTCCACCAGCCCATAGAGCACACCAAACAGTCAGTTTTTGTCTCAAGGATCTCATGTGGATTCTCTTAACTCCAAATGCGGCAATTTTGCTTGTTGACGTAGCCATTCAACCAAAAATGAGCCTCATCACTGAACAAAATTTTGCGATGAAAATCAGCATCGAGATCAATCTCATTTTCGGCCCATACACCAAAATCACGACGCATTGCATGGTCTCGCGGCTTTAATTCTTGCACAAGCTGGATCCTGTAAGGTCACAAGCCAAGATCTTTGCGCAAAACCTATCATAAAGTTGATGGACAAAGCCCCAATTGCTGTGCACGTTGGCGAATCGATTCATTCGGGTCCTCTTCAACATTTTGCTCTACAGCGGCAATTGTTTCTTCGGTGCGCACTGTTCGACGTCTCTGCGGATGCGTATTATCACATAGAGTAAACGTAGTGCGAAAACGACCCATGGTTAACCGAATTAATTGCTCTGATGGACGATTATGTCGACCATAAAATGGACGTAGCTTGCGGTAAACTTCGCGAACTGAACCATTATTTTCGAAATAAATTTGCACGATTTGCAAGCGTTGTTCTTTTGTCAACCTGTTCATGATGAAATGGCAAACCAAACTGAACATAAATGACATAAGAGTTGCCAGATTTGACCACAAAATGCCAGTTTTATCTCTATTCGAAAAACAAACCCCTAAAAAAAACACCCGATAGTTGGAAAATTGAACATTTTTTGGGATTTTGTGAACTTTGGACAAAAATATATGAATTTCCGTTTATGAGTTTCAGGTTCCACTCAGGTTATCTCTTGAACTATTTGGATTATTAGAGTTTTTTGGCTTTTGTGCACTCGTTAAATAAAAATCTATGCATTTCAGATAAAAAGGTTCAACTGACATAATAAAGTTAATTGGCAAAATAGCTGCATTTTGGGAAACAAAAGCCCGCGAGTATTTCAGAAGATGTCAATGCTCTCACAACGAGTGACTTTTTGGTGCAGATTGTGAGCCGAAGCTGTTTTAGGGCCATACTTTTTCGAAAATGACGACGGGAAGAATCGTTACAGTCAAGATAAATAATTCAAACACAGAGATATGATAAACAATTGTTTGTCTCCGATATAGTTTACGGAAAAAAGCGACTTCTACTTCCAATATGATGGTGCCACGTGCCATACAACTGAATTCGCGAAACATTCGGCTTGTTGCGCACGAAGTTCTCTAGTCGCGTACTTTCACGTTTTGGAGACACCAATTGGTCACAAAGATCTTACGATTAAACACTGTTAACATTCTTTCTTTGGAGTTATGTTAAGAGTAAGATCTTCTCTTACCATTCGCAAGTAATTCCAACCATCAAAGCGAACATTAAAGTCCTATCTCATCGCCAAAAAAGAGACCCAACTATGCGAAAAAGTGATTGAAAATTTCTAAATATTTCGATTTAGGTCATCTAAGCGAATATTTGAAAGAAATTATATTGCGTATATAATCTCCATGTCTCTTTTTTGTAATTCAATAAAAAACGAAGTGCCATCCAAACAATTTTATTGTTTTATTGAAAAACCAAATCATACACCTCATGTTGACACACTCATTATTATTTAAAATTAAAATTTTTAATTTTATTTTTTGCATACGTTTTTACGTTTGCAAAGCGATTTCCCAGTAAAAAATTATTGTTTTTAATAAATATTTATTCAACTTAAGCTTCTCATTTTAAACTTTTATCCAATAAAAAAAAGACCCAATTAAAAAATTTGCAATTTTAGGGGAAATATGGTGATGCAATAATTTTTTTTTTTGGGTCCGGTTTTCAAAATAATATTTTGAAATTCAATATTTTATCACATCAAAACTGAAATATAACAACATTGTGCGATGTAACAATGAAAAACTTTTGCGTCAAACTCCAATCAAAGCAACACCTCAAAACGCCCATTAAATTTTGTTCTTGCTATTTCCTTTTGACAGTCTCCTTTATTGAAAATATTCTAAATGACATTTTGTTAATTTCACAAAACTTTAAGTTTTTCAAATATTTATGTCAAACATTTCAGTCACATTCGCTACAAACTTTGTTGAAAAAAGAAAACATTTAAAATCTGACATCAGCTGGCTTTTTGTCAGTTGTTGTCATAAAGGTGCCACTTTGGCAACATTGCGCTGTTGACAACAAATTGATTTTCTGCGTATAATAATAATAATAATAAAGTTATTAAAAAACTTCCAACCATACATCGAGGAAAACTTTTGACATTTGAGAGAGAAAATTAAAAAAAAAAACAAAAAATAATAATAATAATAATCGTTGCCAGCAATGACAGGATTCATTATTTAAGTCTTAAATATTTCATTTATTATATGAATGTAAAAATGTCTGTTAACATAAACGACAATTCATTTTTGTGTGTTGCTGCATGAGTTATAGACAGCCTTAGCCTGCAAGAAACAAAATAAAATATTAGCAAAAAAAAAAAAAACACGAATGAATGTAACGTGACAAAATGTCATTCATTGTTATTTGACACAAGAGGGAAAATTTGTATAAAATAACAAAGCAACAACACGCAATAATAATTCATGCCAAAAGTCAGACAGAGCTGATAGCTGAAAATTCAATCAAGCCAAAGCAACGTATCTACAAACATTCATACATACATACGAATAATGCGCGTATAAATTATGACAAAACACTGCCTTAATGTGTATATGTATGTATAGCGAGCTAGCTAGCTGTTTACCAAAAATATTTTCATTTGTTAAAATATGTTCCGACAACAATTCGTAAATTGAAGCTTTTTTGTTCATGTTAACGAGTATTCGAGAATGTCAAAGTTCAACAGACAATCGGCGAAAACTTCCTTCTTTTAATAAATTATTTCATTAAGACCAGAGTTATTGCTTTATATGTAAAATGAGGACATGAAGTAAAAAGCTCAGATTTAAAGCAAATCTATTTACAGCCAAGCCGAAAACTATGCAGTGTTTGCGCTTTTAAATGCGCTAAACAGGATGTGCTGCAAATACAATTTCCTGTAGTTTCCGCCAGTCAGGTTGACAAATTATGTTGATCAAAAATAAATTTCCGGCTATTAAAGCTTAACCATGAATCATCAATGAGCGATAAAATAAGCTGAATGAGCGTGAATTAATTAAATTAAAGATTAAAAAAAAACAAACAAGCAAGCAACACAATTCCGCAGCAGCACTTAATTTCGGTATCATTCAAAATTTAAACTCAAAAGCTGAAAATATGCCAAATAAGCTTTTTCGTCACCCCACATTATGACGTATCTGAATATTTTGGCTCAGAGTCTTTGAAAGCAAACTGCTGACAGCCGCTTAAAATGAGGCTTTTATGCCAACTTATTGAAGTATGAAGTAAACGTTGAAACGTTTGCATATTTAAGGCCAAAGGATAATGTGCAAGACCTCAAGAGAAATAAAAGTAAATGATGATGGAAATAAACAAGCAAAGCAAAAAGAAAAGAACCACAGCATGAACGATTTATGATTAAGCATAAAGAATAACTGCACATAAAAAACAGGCGGGCATGAAAGGCATAAACAGTAGATACATTTTTTGTTTCATCAAAATTTTTAGTTTTTTTTTTTTTTTTGCAATAGTCCTTTAAATGAACTTTGCAAAACCGGATATTTCTGGTCGGACGGACCAACGATGCTCTGATGATTTTATAAATGCTGGCAGATTTGAATGAAATCGATGGCAGATACAAAGGAAACTTTTTAAGCATTCTGCCAAACGAAGCATTACACTGCGCGCCAAATTCCACAGCCAGATGAGTCAAAAGCGAAAATAACCCAGTTAAAATTAAAAAACACAGAATGACGAATGAAGAAGATTACTTTGTAGTTTATAATGAATGATAATAAAGACTGATTGATGAACGATGAATGATGAATGGTGAATGATGAATGATGAATGATGAATGATAAATGATGAATGATGAATGATGAATGATGAATGATGAATGATGAATGATGAACGATGAATGATGTACCAATTACCAAGCATCAAGTATAAATTATAGAGTATAAAGTATAAAGTATAAAGATAAAGTATAAAGTATAAAGTATAAAGTATAAAGTATAAAGTATAAAGTATAAAGTATAAAGTATAAAGTATAAAGTATAAAGTATAAAGTATAAAGTATAAAGTATAAAGTATAAAGTATAAAGTATAAAGTATAAAGTATAAAGTATAAAGTATAAAGTATAAAGTATAAAGTATAAAGTATAAAGTATAAAGTATAAAGTATAAAGTATAAAGTATAAAGTATAAAGTATAAAGTATAAAGTATAAAGTATAAAGTATAAAGTATAAAGTATAAAGTATAAAGTATAAAGTATAAAGTATAAAGTATAAAGTATAAAGTATAAAGTATAAAGTATAAAGTATAAAGTATAAAGTATAAAGTATAAAGTATAAAGTATAAAGTATAAAGTATAAAGTATAAAGTATAAAGTATAAAGTATAAAGTATAAAGTATAAAGTATAAAGTATAAAGTATAAAGTATAAAGTATAAAGTATAAAGTATAAAGTATAAAGTATAAAGTATAAAGTATAAAGTATAAAGTATAAAGTATAAAGTATAAAGTATAAAGTATAAAGTATAAAGTATAAAGTATAAAGTATAAAGTATAAAGTTTAAAGTATAAAGTATAAAGTATAAAGTATAAAGTATAAAGTATAAAGTATAAAGTATAAAGTATAAAGTATAAAGTATAAAGTATAAAGTATAAAGTATAAAGTATAAAGTATAAAGTATAAAGTATAAAGTATAAAGTATAAAGTATAAAGTATAAAGTATAAAGTATAAAGTATAAAGTATAAAGTATAAAGTATAAAGTATAAAGTATAAAGTATAAAGTATAAAGTATAAAGTATAAAGTATAAAGTATATAGTATACGGTATCACGTATCATGTATCAATTATAATGTATCAAGTATCGATCATCAAGTGTCAAATATCCAGTATCAATTATCAAGTATCAAGTAAGAAGTACCAAGTATGGAGCATGAAGTATCGAATTATTTTTTTACTTTCTATATGGTCTTTATTTTTCTAGGGCAAAGGTATTATTATTCTTTTTTGTAATTGTTCTTCTAATTTCTTCTTTCTCATTCTTTTTTTTTAATTCTTAAAGCGATAAACCGCTTACAATCCAGTGTTTTTTATTACATAAAAAAAGTTCACCACAAACCATTTTTACAGTCTAATAGTTTTTGTTATCATCAACTTTCTGTCCCTTTTCGTTTAATTGTCGAACCATTGAGGTCTGGTTCAAGTGCCAAGAATCAAGGTCAAACCATTCAAGAACATCGATAACGACCAACCCGACTGAATTTCCTTATGCCTGCGTTTGCTAATTCCCTGCAGCAAACCGGTCAACCCAAACAACTGAACAGCTTTCCTTACATCCACCACTAGCCTTAGACATCACTGTGGTTGGTGGATAAAAATCCAGCATCGCTTATTTATATTCGTTTTTTTAAGCGTCAAAATCATTATCGTAATGAAAAACGATGAAAAATAATTTAATTTTGATATCGCTGCTGAGCAGTTGTACATATTTCGTCCTTTTTAAATGAACAAAAACAAACAAAAAAAAAAAAGAACGAAAACAAAATAAGACAAAAGAAAGGAAAATAAAAATATTTCGGGCATAAACTGCAGAAACTTCAGTGGCAAGCCAATTTCCTGATACACAGGCTTGAGATTTTTTATTTCTCTTCTTCTTTTTTTTATGTGCCATATTCTGCACAGTCGCACTCACCCCTGTGCGTTGTTCATGGCTTAATTTTAGCTATACTTTAATTTGCCTTTTGTGTTCGGTTCCGCTGCTCATTCAGTGGGCCTTAAATCCAATTTAAAAAATTCTTTACCAAAGCCGCTTCGTTGTGGTTTATTTAATTTTTTTTTTTTTTGTGCTGCGCGATTGATAGCTTTATTTAGATATTGTTGTTGGTGCTGATGTTGTTGTTGTAGTACTAATGTTGCTGGTGTTGCGCTGTTTAAAAAATCTGCGCTCACTCGTGTGTAAATTTCTTTCAATGGAGTTTATTTTTTCATTTAACAAAAAAAAAAAACCGAAATTTCCAAATCATTAGTTTTGACTATGGTGCAAAAATCCATCAAACATTGTTCAGGATTATTAAACAAGATCTGCTGAATTTCCACTAAGAATATGCAAAAAAAAAAAAAACCACACACAAATAATCAAATGATGTTGATGGTCTTAAGTGGGATTTTTAATATTTTCAATATGTTTCAAAAAATGCTTTGTCCAATGATGGAAAAGCGGTAAAATGATGGTAGGAGAAAAAAAAAATGTGTGTATTATTCAAATTTTGTCCGTATGGAGGGTATAAAGGATGCTTTGAAATGTCAAAGTTAAAGTTAATCAGGAAACTAACAATTTTTCGATTGACGAAGTTAAGGTTTCATGCTTAAGGACATGTCTAGAGAAAAAACTAAGAAAAATCTAGTTTAAATCTTGATTGATTTGTGTCCTGGAACTTGTCAGATGAGTCTACACTTTAAACATTAAATCATAGAACACTAGACCTTGTATTCGTAGATATATAATTTTAATATATATTATAAAAATTTTAAAAAAATAGACTGCGTTAAATTTAACGCCTTACTTTCGCAGACTGACTGGTCACCAAACTTAACAAGCAAATCATCGTTTTCATACTTTGACGTTGAATCTTCGCTACAGTTTTTTATTGATACGCTGCATAGGTGTCTCTTATTATCCGTCCCAAAAATAAGAGATAACTAGCGACCACCGGTGCGCGTTGCTGCCCCCAATGTGAGCGGAAAATTGCAATGTATCTTGGTTGCGAGCGTTCAGCGCGAGCGGCTTGCGAGAGCTTTATATTTTTCTGACTTTCATTTTGTTGTTAACAGACGCTCGATTAAGAAGAGACAGAAGAGAGCGAAATGTGAGCAGCGAATAGTTTTGCTCTGAGTTTGATAACGTTGCTCTCAGCTGCTGTTAATAAAAGAAAAACCAACATAACAACAACAATTATATGCAATTATATGCAAACTTTAATAAGCTACAACCTAAAAAATATAAATTTTTAAGAAATAAAAAGACCAGTTTGCACATCTACAGGTCTAAACCAGAGACCTGCAATTATTCATGTTTTTGAGTCATTGGTTGACTAACACAAGAATGAGTGTTAGTGGATTTAAGTCAAAGAAGAATTTGCACTCATATCCACTTATACTCGTTCGCTCACTTCACACAAAGCAACAAAGAATAAGTTATCTGCTGATATGAAACGGTGCAGTGCTCAACTCTCTTATTCACTCAATGTATTTACTTTGCATACCGTAATGACTCACAACACCAATAAACACCATGAGTTCAGTGCAATGACTTAAGTACTTAGAATCTTTTTTAGTTCAGCTTTCTTGTTATTTGATTTTTTTTGAAACAAACTATAATTGTTTTGCAAAAAGCATAAGGTACAATACAAAATAATACTCCACTCATTCATTTTCTCACACGAAAAAGTTAACAAATCCAAAAAGAATAAGCAACGACAAAACACAAAATAATACTCAACTCACTCATACTTATTTTCCTCTCACATGAACAAGTGAGTGATTAACCCAGAACCAATAGAGTAATAATTTGTCGATACACATGTGTGTAGAAGTACTATGAGTATTTTTGGGTTTTGGTGGGAATGAGTCAAAGTCTTTTGTTGAGTTGGTATAAGTACACACTTGCACCAATAATCATGGCTCATGACTTAAGTATAATAATTTCATTAGTACTCATTGCAGATCTCTGGTCTAAACCTATCAAACCATACTAAATTTATTAAAATTTGACTTGTACTTAAAAAGCCTTACGCCGGACAAAATTTGGGTTTGAGTAATATATATAAGATTCCAAACCTTTAAACCCACCCTGGCTAACAAAAGAACTTAAATGACTTGAAAATGTAAAAAATCTTTTATTTAAAATTTATAAAATATATTGTTCTAGTTTAGACTTTGCTTGCTATTCTTCATGTCGTCACAGATATCAACTATAAAATACACAATGTTATTCTGCTTATACATATAAACAAAAAGCAATGATAATCCGAACAAAAACAAAAAAGTCTCAATTCAATGATAATCCGAAACTTTTCTATTCCTTTGTGAACTCAGAACGTAAAACTTCCAGCTTTCCACCCCTTATAAAATTTAATCAGGAAGAGTCATCTTGTGACAATGTTGTTTCCAACATGTTTGCACATTTCTTTCACTTACTCCAATAAACCATTTAATACGAGTACTGAGTATCTTTATGCTCTGCCACTCAACTCCTTTGTGACCCCCGTACTAGACTCCAATATTGTTATGCATTACCTTCGACAAGTTAAAAGCTCTTTTTCGACCGGCCCTGATGAAATCCCGAGTTACATTTTAAAGCAATGTGCAAGCAACCTGTGTACTCCCTTTCTAAAATTTTTAATATTTCCTTGCATAGTGGTCAATCTCCCATCAAATGGAAAAAGTCTTATATTATACCCCTTCATAAATCTGGCTCCACAATTGAAGTTTAAAACTATCGAGGCATCACATTCCCTAAGTTATTTGAAAAAAATCATAACTGATCAAATAACCCACCCTGTATCTTCATCCATTTCTATTTCTCCACATGATTTCCTAAAGAGGCGGTCTACTTCAACAACCTCTTAGAGTTTACTACGCGTGTTATAAAAGGTTTTACTTTGGGTCAACAGACTGATGTTATTTATACGGACTTCAGCAAAGCTTTTGACATTGTCAATTAGAGCCCTGCATGAGTATAATCGCAAAGCGAATATAGAGGCCGAACAGAACCATAGCGGCTGTCGGTTGTCGTGTGCGCTGTGCAACAAAATACATGAAAATCTATGCAGCCGCCAAAAATTAGAGCCCGAACAGAACCAAAGCGGCTGTCGGTTGTCGGGTGCGCTGTGCAACAAAATATATGAAATTTTATGCAGCCGCCAAAAATTAAATGGCCGTAGAAATCCGCGACGGAAAAACGCCAGAATAGAATCAATTCCATTTTTTCTCCGACGGCTGGCGGATCTCTCTTTGAGCGGCGTAAGTGTTGCCATATTTTAGCTAAGAAAAGGCTGTGTTCAGTGCTATTTGCTTAGTTTTTACCATGAGCTGACGTTTTGTTTTGTGTGTGTGTGTTGCATTGTGTGTGTGTGTGTTGAATTTGTAGCATTTACACAACGAAAAGCAACGCTGATCCGACAACCGCTCCTATTCTGGACCATGGTATAATAATACAAGGTAGCATTGACAGTTGCTTGGGAAATCATCTACTGTCAAAAAATATACTCAAAAAGAGAGCGCTCACAATCCGCCATTGAAAACACAAGCAATGTTGAAAACGTTGAAGTGAAAAAAAACAACAACCACAGCAGCTGCTTATGTATTTCCACAAAAAGCTGTTTTTGACAGCAGATGTTTTCTTGCAGAAGAGAAAATAAGCAGTTGTCAATGCTACCTTGTATTATTATACCATGTTCTGGACGTGTTCTCAGCGGATTTCTCCGAGAGAGGTCCGCCAACCCATGGTATAATAATACATGGTAGCATTGACAACTGCTTATTTTCTCTTCAACAGGAAAACATAAATTGTCAAAAACAGCTTTTTGTGGAAATACATCAGCAGCTGCTGTGGTTGTTGTTTTTTTTCACTTCAACGTTTTCAACATTGCTTGTATTTTCAATGGCGGATTGTGAGCGCTCTCTTTTTGAGTATATTTTTTGACAGTATATGATTTCCCAAGCAACTGTCAATGCTACCTTGTATTATTATACCATGCGCCAACCGACAGCCGCTTTGGTTCTGTTCGGGCTCATACTCTGCTTCACTGCTAAAGAGTACACTGTAACTGAATAAAAGTTAAACAACAGGTCGTGTAGTGAAGAGCAAATCTGCGCTTATACCTTATCTGTTCTCTCACAAACACTGTAAGCACTGATCTGAACTTTGAGAGGTTTGCGTTATTTTTGTTTCTATTCGGTGTAGTCGCATAGCATACCCTCACATACGCTGCAAGCACTGATCTGAACTATGAAAGCTTTGCGTGATTTTTGTTTCTGTTCTGTAGTTCATTGATGCTCAGCGTTTAACCAAACCGGTTTTGTTAAACAAAGGAGGTAGGACAGGCGACTTATTTGTTTTTTTTTTTTAAGTGAAACTTCTTTAGCACCGTTGTGATTTGAAACTCTACGAAACGAAAATTCACACGAAAAAGGAAATTTGATACGTTTTTGTATGGGTGGCCCCGTAAGAAATGGTCGGAGAGAATGCAAAAATGTTCCTCTTGCAAAAGTAATTGGGGTCGGTCATACATATTAACCCTCTCCGAACCTTCCTTAAAGGTCATCCTTCCTAAAGGTCAGAGCTCTAGTGTCAATCATAATCTTCTTTTGAAGAAGCTTCATCTTATTGGGTTTCCTGACATATTCACACAAAAAAAAACGTAGTAATGACAAATGATTTTCAATTTGACTCAAATAGAATTTGCATTCAAATCGTGCCCAACAACAATTGCTGTTGATTCAAATGCGGACTTGCATTTAGACCAAGTGCAAAAATTGTAAATGCAATTGCTGTCGGCTCAAAAGCAATTACATTTGGCCCAAGTGGAAAAATAGTAAATGTAACTGTTGTTGGTTCGAATGCAATTGTACTTGGCCCAAATACAAAATTAGTAAATGTAACTGTTGTTGTTTTAAGTGCAATTGTTCTTGGCCCAAATACAAAATTAGTAAATGTAACTGTTGTTGGTTCAAATGCAATTGTACTTGGCCCAAATACAAAATTAGTAAATGTAACTGTTGTTGGTTTAAATGCAATTGTACTTGGCCCAAATACAAAATTAGTAAATGTAACTGTTGTTGGCTCAAATGCAATTGCATTTGGCTCAAATACAAAATTAGTTAATGTAACTGTTGTTGGCTCAAATGCAATTGCATTTGAACCAAATGCAGAAATTGTTGTTTTCCCTAGCTATAAAAAAAGACGAAGATTTTTTTGAATTTATTTAATTTTATTTATTTTATTTATATAATTTAATTTAATAAAATTTATTTCGTGATGTAATGAAATAATAAATACATATAAAAATTAATTATGAAAATAAATTATTTATAAACGTTTTAAAGTATTCACCTTACTACTTTTTCTCCATTATTTAATACAATTGATTTCTTAGGTTTAGTAAAATTATGAATTTGATCAATATAGAAACAGTGAAGCATATCTAATATCTTATAAGATTGAAATTGGTCTGAAAAAATTGTTTTAACTTCTTGTCCAATTAAAAAAGTTTTGTCAGTATTTTCGAAAAATATCTTCAATATAATTATTAATGCATTTTGTTGCATAACGTAATCTCCTATTTCATATAAAAACCCTTTATAAATCAAACTTGTTACTTCCTGACCATTTTTAAAATTACAGCATAAATTGTTATAATATTCGAGTTCAGATAAATTCACTTCTTTGAGACCTTTGAAGTTTGTGAAATCGTTTGAAAAGAAACTATTATTAATTAAATTTTGAGAAAAAAACAGACTTTGCTTAATAGATAAAGTATACGATATGTTTTTACGTGAAGTAATAATGTGAACATATTTCTTTGAAACTGAATGCTTGCTTTCAAATCTAAAGCACCACAAATGCTTAAGTGGACACAATTTTTTAATTGTCGTTACATAGTGAATCATGAAGTGGTGTTTTGGTTTCAAGGACTCACCAAAACTTTCCACAAAGAATCTGTTGTGCTCAGAAATTAAAATATTCAATTGACTCAAAATTATTTCATCAAAATTTTCTAAAAGTACTATATCTACTATTTTTACAAATACAATTAAAAATGTATATACCGTGTCAGATTCATCAATTAAGTCACCAATCAATAATAAAATTGTATCCAAAAATAGCTGCATTTGTGTAGCATTCATTTTAATGTTGCTTTGCTGAATGTACTTTTTAGTAATTGGTTATTATTTAACATTTTTAATCTCTGTAAAGTGTTAACACGACAGGCCAGGACCATCTGTATGGCTTCCCATGAAAGCTCCCACGTTTGCAATAAATCAAATATCTCAGTGTACTCAGAATCTTCTGTGTTTTCAATGGCCACCTCGTGGAAACTCACAAAATCAAATGTAGTGCTAGCCAAATCCGCATTGTTAATGTGTTCCATTTCCATGATTTATATCTGACTGAAAAAAATAGAAATTGAATAAACTCTTATATCTGATAGTGTGTAATTTTATATTGTATTTTATTATATATATATTTTACTATATACTATTTTATATTATATTGTATTGTATTGTAGTGTGTTATTTTATATTGTATTATAGTGTATTATATTGTATTGTATTATAGTGTATTATATTGTATTGTATGATAGTGTATTATATTGTATTGTATTATAGTTTGTTATATTGTATTGTATTATAGTGTATTATATTGTATTGTATTATAGTGTATTGTGTTTATTATATTGTATTGCATATCATAAACTATTTTTAAAATAAAAATCCAAGCAATTAAGCAAACAATTTCTTCAGTAATAAAATGTCAACTCATCTCTGTAACTATCGTTGCAAAATCGTTATAGCTCAAAATAAAACCTATTTTTAATGACTTTTTGTAAATAATTTATTGTCACAAATTTATTTCACAAACTTACCTTTTTTCATAAATTTTCCATCTGAAACGGTACGTCGGCTGCTAACAGCCAAGAATGCTAACTAGCACAGTGGACAACAGCACAGAGAACAACAATCCAAGGAAGAACAATCCAGCGAGCTCCAAATATGAACACACAGCAAACAACCAGCGCAGCAAACACCAAAAAGTGACTGAAAGTTATGTTTTTATTAATGCAATTGATATGATACTGAGCATGATGATAGAATTATAAGATAGGGCCGACTTGCTTACAGCTTTCACGCGTCAACGAAGAGTGGAGAATAAAAAATACATATCATAACAAGGGTTAATAATTATGAGTGAAATATTCTTCTGAATCATTGAAGATATCGAGAAATCCCATTGCTTAAGCATTGATATATATTAAGGTGGCTCGAAATCCATAGAGAAAAAAAAGGTGTCGATGCCACCGACTAAAAATGAACTTTCATCTATTTCATCATATGCCACGATAACCGCCAGTAAGCTGAACCATTTTAAAATAACTTCCAAAATTTATGTTTTTTCCAAAAACAACAAAATGGTGGTCGATTTGTAATCTCGAAAATCTACTTTTTTTCAAATGACCGCCATTTTGTTGATTTTTCTGCGGAAAAAATTATTCCTTTCATGAAAAAAAAAAAATATAGTTTTTGAAAATTTGTAACCTATATGCCCTTAAACAAGCATTGTGCTCTACAGCATTAAGTTTAATTTATTTTATTTTCACAAACTTACCTGTATTCATAAATTTTCCAATTGAAGCTGCTTTCTGAAGGGCTGATATGCTGTAATGCTAACCAGCACAGTGAACAGCAATCCAGCCTCAATAATTCACCACCACCACAGCGAACACCGACAAAAAGTGACTATGAAACAAAAAAAAAACAATTAAAATGAAATAAAAAAAAAGAAACTGTAAAAGTGATGACGAAACAAACACTTTTATTAAACCGGGCAACAACAACAAACTTAAGAAAAGTATATGAATTGTTGCATTTTTATTTCAATTTGTTATAATAGTAAAAAAACCTCTGCGCAGCGCAGCGCCAACTTATTTTATTATATGGCAAATTGCAGCACTTATTGATATAGAAATTTATATAATAATATATCAAAATTTGCCATATAATAAAAGAAGTTGGCGCTGCGCTGCGCAGAGGTCTTTTAGTATTATAACAAATTGAAATAAAAATGCGACAAATGAATATAACTTACCCTTTAGATTTTTGCAGCACACGCTAGCAACTGCACGTCCTTCTCCATCGGCAATACAAAACAAAATGGCAAGTCTACCGACACGCTTCGTTGACTTGCGTTGAATTCATATTCAACAGACACTGACTCGCACTCTTTCGCACTTGCACATTTTGTTATATGTAAATTTTGCAATAGCTAAACTCTAATGTTATTGCATGTGTAAACAGTGTTGCCGATCAATACATTTTTTCCGTAGCAAAATATGTATAAATCTGGATGTAATGTACGAAAACAAATTTTTCAGCTTAGCAATAATAATTAGATGCAGCTATTTGATAGAATTTGTTTTTTTATCAAAAATGAAATTCATTACATAATATATAACTGTATATTTTCATTGTAATTCACTGCTTTTATTATTAACAAGCTGAATTACCAGGTGTTACTAGAGAGTTTATATAAATATTTGTTGTTATTCAGTCTTGTTTTCATCTTTTTAATTAAGCAAAATAATGGAAAAAGTTATGGAAAGTAATGGAAAGAGTTATTTTAATATGTCTCAAATCGCTTTGCATTTATAATTTTTTAGATATCTAGATTAAATTTCAATATTCTAATTTCTATATTCACATACAGTTCGCACATATAGTTCACCTTGAACTTTGTAATAGGTTAGAAACTCGATTTACTGCAGGGTATTTTTATGCGCTCAGTGAGTATTGGGGCACTAGGGACCGACCCGATTTTTGAAACTGGTCAGAGAAATAAATCAATTTACATACACTTACGTTCTCTCTTGGCTTAATTTGTGTGTTAGTGTTATTTCTCTGGAAGTACATACGTTTTTTTCGAAATATATTAATTTGAAGTTTACATGCAGCTTTGTCTAACGATTTATTTGTTAAAAAAAATATGTTTTATTAAATAACGTACGTAAGAAATCATTATTTCCTTATTTCCACAGGTAATATTGAAGCTGTAAGGCATTTTTTGAAATTTTGTTTTAGGTGTAAAATGACGATCGTACTCCGTTTAGGTACTTAATGAACGTGATGTAACTTTTTCCTCAAGTTAAATTATTGAATTCGCTTATGGAAAAATACTTAATATAACGAAAATCTGCTCCGAAATCATACTTCACCCTGTGTAGACCCCTTAATGAGACCTCAATGGACGTTAATTAATAAAATTTATTAATTATTATTGCATTCCATAGATAAAAGTCCACCTTCTCATTGAGTGTATCAATACGTCAATGAAGTTTTATAGAACAGTGGAAGTAGCCTGTATCTTAAAAATGTTTCACTACAAAATTATAAATTTCAGTTCTTTTTACAAAAAAAATCTTTCTTTGTTGACCAAAAATTATTTTTTTAATAAATTCTTGCCATTGAAAGTGCATTGAAAGTACTCTTAATTTTAAAAGTAGCAAATTGGCTGCTATTGTACCTAAGCGGCAACGCTGGTAACAACTTAACATTGTAGGCAACTTCGTTCAATAGCCATCATGTTTAACTGACAAGTACTCGCACTCTGTCGCACTTCCACATATATCTGCAAATGCTGCAGTAGTTGAACTCTAATGTTACTGCATTTGTCTCAATTTCTGTCTAGAGATTTCAGTGATGCTTGGTTTTCAAATGCGATTGCATTTGACTCGAATAACTTCTACATTTAGTCCAAATGAAATTGCTCTTGATTGGCATATTTTTAGTCAAGAGCAATTCCGCATTTGTTTCAAATACAATGATGGTAGCAGAAATTGGGAAGTCAAATACAATTGCATTTGAATTAACTACAATTTCGTTAGACCAACTACAATTGCTTTTGAGCCAAATGCAATTCGCTAACAACAGCGCCAAATGCAATTTTTATTTGATTTAACTGCATTTTTTATTTTCAGTGTTGTTACATAAATTGGATTAAATCGTATTTATCACAACGTATACAAAAAGCTTTATTAAAAATTCTCTTTCAAAACATATGTTGGTCAAATTAGGTGTTCCGCAGTGTAGTCATCTTGGACCGGTTTTATTTTTACTATTTATCAATGACCTTCCTTCGGTAATTAAGCACAGTGACATCTTAATGTACGCTGACGAAACTTTTTCTTACCTACAAATCACCTAACGAACAAATTCATTTGCAATCTGATTTAAATAGACTAGTGAACTGGTGTAAATTTAACATTTTAAATCTTAACTTAAAAAAATGTAAACAAATGACATTCTCACGCAGAGCTCCTCATTGCGGAAATTACGCTTTCAATAATATTAGCTTAGAAATTGTTCATACTTTTGTCGATCTTGGTATAATTATGGATTCAAAACTAAGCTAGAGGTGTCCTTGGTTTCATAAAAAGATGGACTAAATAATTCAATGATCCCTTTACTACTAAGTGACTATATACATCTCCAGTTAGGCCAATTCTCGAATATACATGTGTTATTTGAAATCCACAATATAATGTCCACATCGACGCAATAGAATCGGTTAAAAAACAGTTTTTAGTTTTCGCTCTACGTCATCACGGTGGAACCCTAATATTGTTCTTTCTTCGTATGACACCCGACTTGGACTTATTTTACTGCCTTCCCTAAGAATGCTTAATGTCACCTTCGAATATAAATTACTTTGTGGTGAGATCGAATTCCAATATCTCCTCTCATCTCTAAACTTCAACATTCCGATGAGAGGATCTAGACATTTTCTTTTTTTTAAGTTATTTAAGTTTTTTCTTAAAAGTATTTGGAAATTATTTCAACCATGCATAAGCTTTACTCACTGCAAGCTGTCTGCATCTTTCCGCTTCAACGAAAGTACTTTGTCTTACAAAGTAAGCACAATTTTAATCTTCCTCTTTTAATGTGTAAGCCACACAACAATAACTTGTCCTACACCTAGTTAGAAGCTCGAGTCGGTAACCTTCAACAAAGCTAAGAAAATATTAAAGCTTGTTAAAATAAAAGTGAAAGTAAAGAAAATCCTGTTAAACTCGCAATTTCTAGAAACTTAACTGCACAAAGCAAACAAGGAAAATGTAAGAAAACAACAACAACAAAAAAAAAAAATCCTAACACAGATTTATAAACTGTGCGTGTGAGTGGGTGTGAGTGTTTGAATGTTATCGTATGAATAAAGTGAAGATGTTAAAACAAGCTCGTGTGGGTGACTATCACAAACAATCATCTAGCAAGGATACAGAATAAACTTTCAGGCTCTGCAAATAAAACGAAGAAATCTCTGCAGAAAACTACAGATAAAAGCAATTCAATGCCAAAGTAAAGAAGGACAAAAAGACAAAGGATAAAAGTAAAACACTCAAGTGTAAAGTGTAAATATGTTATTTGTGTAGGCACGGTCTGTAGGCACATACACACACATATATATATAAACTATATATATATATATACGATGTACATAGTATATGTTTAAGGATTCAAGTGTATGTTTGTGGAAGAAAGTTGTTTTCAGAGAGATACAGAATTTTCATAGTTTCCATTACTACAGCTTAAGCTAGTTGATAGCTTACAGTGGTGGCGGGTTAAGTGAAAGACGAAGCTGATGAGCACCAATTAAAATACTTATGTCAGCAGGTGCTGTTAGGCGGAAGCTTTTAACTTTCTCCGTAGGGAATAATAACTCAAGCTTAGGTGTAAAAATTATTGGTTAAAAAACCTTTAGGCACAACTTTGAAGACGCCCGTTGAAATTGCCAATGTGTGTATGTGTGTGTGCTGTAGCTATGTTTTTATATAGCAAGAAATTTGCATTGGAAAATTTTCACAATAGAAAAATCTCAGTGCTAAGCAACATTGAAATGATAAACATTTGTGTTGTTTTATTTTAGAAAAATAAAAGAAAGCCTGGCACAGATGGAAAAATACATGTTCTCACCCACACATACACATAGACTCAGGTACAGTCAGTATAAACACAACTCAGCGGCGTTGACTTAAGCAAGCAAAGCTCACTCTTATGTATTTTCCAACATCTTGCATGCAAATTCACAACATTTTGCAACACTTCATCCAACTAAGCGCACAAATGTAGGAGGATTCAACAGAAATATACAATCACGTCATGTATATTGCGTATCCTTGTTGCGACTCAAAGCATGCTGCTTGAAAAAAACTTTCTGCTTGCTGATTTTGCTTGTTCTTATTATTATTTTTTTTTTTTTTCTTATCAAAATAATATTTGAATTCGATGCTTTTGTTTTCTTAAATATTCTGGTTATGCGGTTCTTACGTGTGCTCGTAGCAAAAATTAAGTGATGTAGGCACTTCTTTTTCATAAGAGATTATTGCAAAGAGGGCATAAGTAGGACCTAGTAGTATCGCAATTTAATATACACATGTATCTATTTCAACTTAACCCATTTCTTATGATGTTCGTGAATGTGTTCCTTTCTCATTGATGCGTCATCAGTGATGTGCTTAACTTTGAGTACTTCCATTGATGTTCTATATGTTGAATGTATGCCCTGGGCTAATGGGAATAACATTAATTATGGATACTTTATCTTGAATAGCTATCATATTTTCATAAATTTCCGCTATTTAGTCTAACGTGCGGAAGGTTGTACAAAAAGAAAAAAATATTTGCATAGGAAGCATGATATCAAGGCGGAAAAATTGTAAATACAGATGTTTATTATAAACATGCATAACAGTAGCTCCTCGTTTTTAGACTTTAAATGGGCCTTACACTCTTAAGAAAATATAAAATTATGTATATTAGATGCAGTAGATAAATTTGTTGAGAATATTCTGTTGTGGCATTTCAGAGGGAAAATGTACGTGACCGCCAAGCACTATAGAAGTGAAACCTACACCAAAAAAATTTGACATTTCTAATGGATTAACTATAGTAACGAAGTTCCGTTTTCCGGTCTTAGAGCTGGGATATACTCGCCGGTGTTCAGCTTTTGCCGCAGAAAATTTATATCATAAAGAGACCCCATCGCTTGTAAGACGATAATTCTTTATTGACAATTCAAGATTCGGCTTAATCCTAGTGGCCTATTTACAAATCTTATGAGTATACAACGAGGACATGGACTGGCGGTAGTAGGTGATGATTTTGATTTTGATTTCGATTTTGATTTTGATTTTGATTTTGATTTTGATTTTGATTTTGATTTTGATTTTGATTTTGATTTTGATTTTGATTTTGATTTTGATTTTGATTTTGATTTTGCTTTGCTTTTTCGACTTTTGGTTTTGGTTTTATGTGCTTTTGCTTTTCCTTAGATTTTTTGACTTTTGGTTTTACTTTTGCTTTTGCTTTTGCTTTTGATTTTGCATTTTGGGTTGCTTTTGCTTTTGATTTTACATTTGCTTTTGATTTTGATTTTGATTTTGATTTTGATTTTGATTTTGATTTTGATTTTGATTTTGATTTTGATTTTGATTTTGATTTTGATTTTGATTTTGATTTTGATTTTGATTTTGATTTTGATTTTGATTTTGATTTTGATTTTGATTTTGCTTTTGCTTTTTCTTTTGCTTTTCCTTTCGTTTTTACTTTTGCTTTGATTTTGCTTTTGCTTTTTTCAGCTTTGAAACAAGGGTTTCAGGTGTTATACATACTCATATACATATGTGTGTTTATAGCACATACAAACCATAAATCACCATGCTGACCGGCATTCATCATCCTTGTCAAATTAATCTTCTTTCGTTTCTTGGTAAATAACAAAATGTTTTATCTCTTCGAAAAAAACCTGCTACAAGATGGCAGGGTCGAACATATTCTTAAGAAACACTCGATAAGAGGCAACTCAGTAAAGCAAATAATTCAAGTAAAGAAAAAAGGATCTGTGCGCAAAACAAAGAACACAATAACAGGTATTCCAGGTGCTTGAACTAAAACCAATTAAAAAGCAATTATTTACTATTTCACATAGACAAACACGCACATAACCAGTGTATGTGTTGTATGTGTTCCTGTCTATATATTCTTAAAAGTACTTGAACAAAAGACCATCTCCAAGATTAGGTCGTTATTAAAGGTAAAAAAATCGAGTGTCTATAAATATACGGCAAAAATTCGCACCCACAACAACCTCATCCTTATCGCTTGCCTCGTTAAATAGCATCCATTCACTCACTCACTGTTAAGAAAACGTTCTAACCGAATCTTAATTTTAGGCCTCATCAAATGAAATTGCGGTACTTTTTGGTTAATGATTTTCTGCAACACATAGCTAGAGAACAACTTTCTGCCACAACACAAAAGGACACGGAAAATATTCGCTTCTATTTTTCTCTGTTATACACATTTCTATTTCAAAACAGAAAAAATAAATTTTATGTTCTTTATATTGACACTTTGGCCCACTGTTAATTAATTACCTTATTGTACAGTTACGCAAAGAAAGCCAAAAATTTCATTGTCTATACAGCATGATTACATAATAAAATTGTGCTTTAATCAAAGCAATAAACAAAGAATTTGTATTACGAACAAGTTTTCGCTTCAACTTACAAGAATGTATTAAATTGAGCACATTGGAGCGAGTTGAGACTGAAGGCCACTAAATATTGAGAAAAATGTTAATTTTTTTTCATAGAGGAGTTTAGTGACTATTTATAACTCAGTTCAATCAACTTGATTGATTTAAATGATAAATTTAACAGGTTTTCGTGATTGGTTTATGATAAAACATTGAATTTGGTAACGACAACGGTTATTTGAGTATCGCAACAAAACCTTAAATGCACAAGGTTAGCCAAAAACTACCGATCGTTGAACTTTCTGAGACTTTTTTACTGAAACTACACATATTTGCATTATTTGTTTTTCAATATAATTTCGCCTAAATTTATGCAAAAACTTCGCATATCTTGCTGTGAACTGTTGTTCCTTTCCAAACGAAAGCTAATCGGTATAGATACTGCTAGAGGTTGTTTGTTTTTCTTTTCCGTTTTTTTTTTTTTTTTTGTTTTTGCTTTAGTCATTCATTGTTTCTTTCTTTTGTTCTAGCATTAACTGCTTTATGAGTACTCAAGCACCCCATCAAGCTTTTTACTGTATTGGCCCAATGAGTGCAAATAGTACTATTTGCGAAAAACTAGCTGACCAACTTGATTGATTGCTTCTCGTTAAGTCAACAACACTTGGTTATACAATGCTTTTTTTTTATTGGTGGGAAATTAACATGGCTAATCTGGTCGCTCGATTGTTCTAATGTTATTAAATGATGTGTTGTTGACTACAAAACCTACTTTTTTTTTGTTCTATTTCTTGTTAACCTTATGGCTGTCTGGATAACATTTTTTTGTTTTCTGTCCTTCAGAAAATAATGTATTTGACATTAGCCAAATGCGACACTATAGATATATCTGGAAAAGAGAAATACGATGACCTTAGTAATAACAAGAGGAGAGATAATTTTAAAATCTCTCTTAGAGATCATTCTAAAATGAATCATTTGCGATGCCGAAAGTGTTCTTGCTTTAAGGTCACCTACTACTTTTGAAAATTATTTTTTGCAATTTTTTTTTTGCGATTTGAAAGAATCATGGCATTCAAAAGACGGCGGCCTCAGTAGTCGAGTAGGTAGCGTGCTGCCCCAGAGGTCCCGGGTTCGATTCCCGGCCTGGTCATGGTCCTTCGCCTTAAACCTTTCGCATTTGCAATTTTCTATCCTCATTTCTAATCAACTGAAATTAAAAATTCATCAATATTTACGACTTGAAGTTGTAGTTGATGATAGAGAAGTTTGTGGATGAGGATTGCATTATAACTTGAATTGAAAGGTACAACACTTACCTCTGATTCAAATTGACATGTTTCTTTGGCTTTCCACCACGCTAAGAACATCCCACACATGTTTCACTTGATTGTCCTTTCCTTCCCACTAATCTATCACCCCATTTCGAACCAAGGCAGACTTGACTGAATAGGTATTCCACCTGAAATCCTTGGTTCAAAGCTAAACAATAAAACCAGTTCCATCAAAAGCCGGCATTAGAGTTTACATTTTTTTTTTTTTTGTTTTTTTTATGTTTTTTCTCAACCCTAGTTCAGCCGACGAGTCAGCGGGATGACTATGTCACCTTTTTCACACAAAAAAGGAGTTGGCTGTGTCGTGGACACACCCGTAGGTTTTGACGTGACGGTGTTCCTTGTTGTTTTTGTTCTTGTTGTTGGTTGTTGTTGTTGTTGATGTTGATGTTGATGTTGATGTTGATGTTGATGTTGATGTTGATGTTGATGTTGATGTTGATGTTAATGTTAATGTTAATGTTGTTGTTGTTGTTGTTGTTGTTGTTGTTGTTGTTGTTGTTGTTGTTGTTGATGTTGATGTTGATGTTGATGTTGATGTTGATGTTGATGTTGATGTTGATGTTGATGTTGATGTTGATGTTGATGTTGATGTTGATGTTGATGTTGATGTTGATGTTGATGTTGATGTTGATGTTGATGTTGATGTTGATGTTGATGTTGATGTTGATGTTGATGTTGATGTTGATGTTGATGTTGATGTTGATGTTGATGTTGATGTTGATGTTGATGTTGATGTTGATGTTGATGTTGATGTTGATGTTGATGTTGATGTTGATGTTGATGTTGATGTTGATGTTGATGTTGATGTTGATGTTGATGTTGATGTTGATGTTGATGTTGATGTTGATGTTGATGTTGATGTTGATGTTGATGTTGATGTTGATGTTGATGATGATGTTGATGTTGATGTTGATGTTGATGTTGATGTTGATGTTGATGTTGATGTTGATGTTGATGTTGATGTTGATGTTGATGTTGATGTTGATGTTGATGTTGATGTTGATGTTGATGTTGATGTTGATGTTGATGTTGATGTTGATGTTGATGTTGATGTTGATGTTGATGTTGATGTTGATGTTGATGTTGATGTTGATGTTGATGTTGATGTTGATGTTGATGTTGATGTTGATGTTGATGTTGGTATTGGTGTTGGTGTTGGTGTTGGTGATGGTGTTGGTGTTGTTGGTGTTGTTCCTTTTCTATTGCTGCTTTTTATTGCTTCTCCATTGGTTGTGCTTTTTCTTGGTGCATTAATTTTTCCTTAGCTTCATGCAATTAATCCAGCAAAAGTGATGTATATGCGCCACTTTAGACGGTTCCATGAGAGGCCTCATGACTCCGTCAATGTTTTTTTTTGTATTTTTATCATATGCCCGAAGACCTCACCTTCATTTTGCATCCTTAAAATTTACCGTTACGCCAGTAGTCACAGAGTTAAAATTCCATGCAACATTTTTCATGGTTGTACCATTTTTACTGCATTAGTTATGTCGTTGCCATCCTGAAATCATGACGAGAAGAATTTTTTTAATTTAGTTATGAGCCGCAATAACATATCTTGCTGTCTTAAAACAGAATTTACCGTAGCACGTCTCCTGAGTGAGTAATAATTCCATGCAACGATATTACATTTCTGTTACATAAGCTGCTATCTTCACGATCTGGCGACGTCAAAAAAACGACGTTTTTTTTTATTTTTGTCGTAAGGCCAAGTATAAATCCTACATTTTTCTGTTTAAACATTTATCGTAGCTTATACACTCACCGAATAAAAATTCAATGCAACGCTGTTGCTTGAATGTTGCATTGTCGATTTTTGAGTGGCTCTCTCTATGTCCCGATTACTTCAGAAATTGTTTGCCTAATTTTGTTGTGAGGGCTTAGAACAGGTCTTTATTGGTGTATCATATTTTTAATCCTGGCGCTAATACTCAGCGAGTAATAATTCCATGTAACAAATTTTCAGTTGCGTTGCTTAAGCAGATCCCACCGCGTCCCGTTAACGTTTTGTTTTTGTTATGTTTTTGTAATGAAGTCAAAGAATTAACCTTTACGGTCGTACTATGTTTTCAATAATAGCTCTTATACTCAGCGAGTAACAATTAAATGCCACGCCGATGAATTTTGAAAAAATGCATTTTTCAACTTTTTTGGAAATCTGCGCGGAAAAACGTAACTTCGTCAAGTCGAAAAAAAAAATTTGATTTTGAATGATTTTTCATGAACTTCTTTTGATGGACTGCATTAGCACCGGTAAACTCGGAGTTGCTTTTCACTCTCCGATGGCGACAATTTCCCATTAAACTGGCATTTTCAATGATCATAAATAAGTCCCATGGTCAAACATTGCAAAAAGTAGGAGTTTTCCTAAAAGAGCCAGTTTTTAGTCATGGGCAACTTTACGTAGCCATGTCTAGAGTCGGGGAGGGGGAGAAGGGGTCTGATAATGTAAAATTAAGTATTATAGAGGACAAGGCTCAAGGGGAATTAGTACAAAATTCTAAAAAGATTTTTACTAGAAATGTCGTATATAAGGAAGTTTTCACAAAATAATTAAACCAAAAGTAAGTAAACGAAATAAGTTTTTTGTCAAATTGTTTACTCTAAATCAGTGGGGCCCAAGAAGTTTTAAGCGTGGGCCAAAATGTTGCTCATTGTTGCGTTTGGCAAAAAATTACATTGCAATCAAATCACATTTCATGAAAAATTACTCGACACACAAGTAACGGGAGAATCAGCTTCAGCATCGACATCATCGAGTGTGCGTTTTATTATATTGGCTTTGCATGTATTTGTTTTTGTAAAGTTTGCTGGAAACACTGTTGAACACTGAACGAGTGCGGTTTGTGTTGTTGTTTTTTGCAGACGTTCTTTGATTTTGGCTCATCGCAAAGCCAAAATTAAGATCGAAAAAAATTTGTATGAAGGGCCACTCGGGCCATACGGGCCCCTACGTGGGCATGTTTGTTCTAAATGCTTGCAACTCGTCGAAGGACAAGCTTTTATACTAGTACTAAAATATAAATGAAACATAAAGCGTTTCAAACCGTTTTAAATTTTTCCAAGTTTTATTGATGAAAGCAATTAGCAATTCTATTTTATCTTTTTTATACTGGCGGTCTTATACCTCATATATTATGAATTACAATCACTAAAACCGAAAAAGTGTTTCCTTAAAAATTTTATATTTTCTCTTTTCCAACCTACGTATTTCTTCGTTTTTTTTTTTTTTTGTATGGGGATAACTATTCATCTCGTTTGTGACACTTTCCTAAAGTTCATCTAGATGTTTGGTGTCACATTGAAATACGACGGGTATCTATAGATTGCATCTTTTCTTACACTTAATTTTGACCATTTCTACGTTTCGTCTTCAAATAAAGATGTGCTGCAGAATTTTACCCATCTTTGTATGCAGACCAGGGTTAGCTAGTTTTTCTTTTATATTCATATCTAAACGTTTCATTTTATTGTAGATTGGTTTCTTTTTTTAGCTTTTGATAAGCTCAAGCGCCACCGCTGAGCCTTAAGCTATCAAAAATAAACCGCAAAAAACTTCAAATAACAACAACAAACAGCAACAGTACCTCTGTTGAAACATTTTCTGCCTTCGTTTTGTCGATTAGAGTTTTTTTGTTTTTTGTTTTTGTTTATGTATATATCTCTTTCTTCCTTTTATCACACGTTTACATCTCAACGGCAGCAAACTTTATCTGGTGGCCAGCTTGTTCTGTTGTGTGTGATTTCATGACAAGCATGACCACAACACACATAAACACATCCGGAATAACCCGGGATATGATTGTTAGGGGAAAAACTCAATATTAAATGGCTTCTCATTCATATGCAATGCATAGACATAAAAGTGTAGGTTTCCAATAGCAGGTCTATAAAAGCCACATTCAGAAAGCTAAACACACACACATTCACACATATAGCACACTGCCACTTCTTGGTGTAGTGGCTGTGCTTTCTTTTGTATTCTGCCTTTGCTTGCTTAACGCTTTTTATGCCCTGCCAGCCAAGGGATATTGTTACCATTTTTATGCTGAACTATGACCTGAAGCAATATTGTTTATCTTATGGCTTAAAGATGTGTACGTATGTTGATAGAATGGTTGTTCTTGATGTTGTTGCTTTTGTTGTTGTGTAAAGTGTTGGTTTATGGCTTAAAAGAGTGGGAAGTGGTGCTTGTTTTTATGGATGCTATACAGTGTTGCTTAAAGTGGAATTTAAATTAGAAGCTGCATGAAAGTGGTTATGTAAGCGAATAAAAAGACAACAAAAATATCAGTGATATATGAAGAACCATTAAGAATTGAGTAGTAAATTTAAAAGCTGTGAACTATTAAGGTCTTTTTCTTATTTCTTCTTCAGCAGCTTTGTAGGTTTTTATAAAGAATCTGGAAATAGCATGAAATGCATGCTAGTCACTTCTTTTTACAGTTAATTTTGGTGTTGGAAGAAGCAAAGTCATAAATAAGAAATTTTTGAATGTGCATAAAGTAAGTTTCCAAAATTTTTGATTTATTTTCGAAGATATGTGCTGCTCCACAGAGATGGTGGAGTACAAATAATCCCTTATTAGGCTGTCGAAGGTGGCTTTGTTATCGACAAAAAAATGGTGCGCACAATAGATCGTTTTATGAACAAAAATCAAAAATGTTTTTGTGTTGAAACTCAATAAAATGAGTATCGTTGTAATGGAAATACTTCAAATAAAATGGATCCAAATTATCAGTCCAAAAAATAAAAAAAAAAAACAATATTTGTGGATTCCATAACCCTTTAAAATACTTTAAGATAATTTTATTCTTGTAGAACGTCTTTGTTTTTGAGCGTCTAGGAAAAATATTTTTGTAAACAAATTTTTCAAAACATCAAAAAAATTTTAATATTTTTTTATGAAAAAAAGACAGTTTTCATTATTTGGAAGAAAAAAATAAAGTGATTTTTTCACAGTATTTTGAAAATGATCAAAAATATAGGAAATTTTAAAAATTATCCAATTCTTAGAAGCAGTCTAAGAAAAAAATTCACACTGAGTCTCGCATTCATATTAAGAAATATCGTTAGAACGTTTACATGAGTAGCAGTATCTGTAAAAAAATTCACCGAATTTTACTGATTCTTTATGAAATCTCATTTTGAAAAATGGTCCAAAATAGATATTTCACAGAAATTTTTTATTGTTATTGCATTATATCTCAGTAAAAATGAGAGAATATGTGAGAGTATTTTCTTCCAATTTACGTGAAAAAAATTCATCGAATTTTACCAATCGTTGAGTAAACTTATAGACTAAGATTTGACCTCAAATCGGTTTTTTTAATTTTTAGTTCATAACTAATTTTTTTAGCACAATCCATTTTAATAACATTCTGACTAAGTTTCGTTAAGATCGGCCAACCTTTGTATGTACCTCCAAAATAAGATCATATAAGTCATTAATATAGGTCCAAAGAGGGGTAACTCTAGAGTCAGACCGATTTTGAATATTTTTAGTACACACACGCAAAGAAAAAAAACGTTTATCGCCAGTTTGCCGCAAACGAACTTCGTTTGTCGTGCTTGAAATCGTTTATTGCAAACGTTTCAACAGTTGTCATAAACGTTGAACGAAAAATAAACAAAATTTTCAGTTGTGAGAAACGAGTCATTTAGTTGCAGGAAATGAATTTCGTTTGTCATAAACGCGAGTGATTTTTAAATTGCAGCAATTGAAAACTTCGTTTTTCCCAACTGAAAATTTTCTTTATTTTTCCCTTCGTTGTATGAACATAACGCTTATAGTTTAGAGTTACTTTTTTAACAAATTGTTAATATATAAGGAAATTGGTAGTTTGCTTAATACGCGGACGAAGATAGCAACAGAGGTGGAATCCATAAGAAGACGGACGGACACAATGAGAAAGATTATTAATATAATAAATAATAATGACCGAAATAGCTTGCGGTTTATATATATAAGATATATTTTTAAGTTGTGACAACTGAATTTTCGTTTGCGGCAAATACAGCTCGCAAACGAAGTATAGTTGGTGAATTTTTCAGTTGTGGTAAACGAAAAATTTCTTTGGGTGCAGCTATTAGTCTATTTTTCTAGCATTCTGACCAAGTTTTGTTAACTTTTGTAATTACCTACCATACAAAAATATCTAATAAATTAATATAGGTCTAAGGGAGGTACCTAGGGACTGATCGATCTCAACTATTTTTGAAATCTTTCTATGGTAGATTAAACTTACAAACCATAAGGTACACACACTGAGTTCTGTTGAAACATTTCATCGGAATTAGTTAAGCGAGCGATGACGGAAATATATTAAATAAAAGACTAAATAAAAGACTTATGGGTCTACTAATGGGCCATTGCCCATACATTGAGATGACTGTATTGCATTTTATGTATAAGATTAAATTTAAAAAAAATTTAATTTTTTTCAACCATCCCCATGCCAGGGTCGGTTGAAACAGTGCCTGGGGTCAATTGAAACACATGTAAATTATAAAAAAGTTAATAAATTAACATGTTTTATTCATCGTTTAAAATCATTTTACGAATCGTAATGGCACACTTGAATATCACAAATATTTTTTTATTAATATTCAAGTCGTTCACGATACTTAACACATAATCTTAAAAATAAAAAAAAAAAAAAAAATAAATAAATAACTGGCCATTTCAGCCCTTGAAAGGACTTTGACCTAGCTTCTTATGATCAATTGTGTTGTGCGTGTTATTAAGTTTGTACACAATTGACCGAGAACCGGACCTACATGCTTAACGCCGACTCCGAACGGCGATGAACGGAAAGTTCTCGTTCTCAAGAAGCCTTACATGGCATTTTGATTACTCTCTGAGGTTTGCCATTGTCTGCAGAGAGGTGACGGCCGTACAGAAAAATTATTTTAATTCAAATAATTTTCTGTCGCTGCTGGGGTTCGAACCTGGGTTTCCAAAGTTCTTTGACATAGCGGGCACGCACTTTAACCAACTACGCCACGGACGCCACATATAATCTTACATTATTTTTAATCAGCCTTCAAAGGTTTATATTAAGTATAATTTAAATTATATAATAATCAGATGTTGATGACGATTATTTTAAGTAGTGTTTGCGTTCTATTTTCTACTAAATTTCTCAAAATTCAACAGCATTATTTATAAACCCGTTTTTTTCAACTGTTTCAATTGTCCCCAACCACCAACCAGTTATAAAATGTATAATCTACAAACTTCAATTAAAACGAATTTATAACTCTCAATACTCTAATATAAAAAAACCATAATAATTACAAAAAAAGTACGAACAAAAGATTCTTACTTTTCCGTTAAAAAACACAACCACAGTGCGCGAAGAGCGAGTCAACATAAAAATTCGTATTTCGACTTGTCGCCTGCTTCATTCTCTCTTTGTACCCCTCAACCTCACTACGCACGGTGGTCTATCCTACTAAATTTCACTATCATAAGAGCACTCCTTCTACTCCTTCTTCATAGGATCAGTCTACATACTGTGTTGTGTGTCGGTTTATTTTGCTAGGGTTTCCTCCAGAATTTATTGTAGCGTAAATGTCTGGACGATATAAGATATTCCATTTATTTTTCTAGGGTTTTCTCCAAGATTTATTGTAGCGTAAATATCTGGATGATATTAGATCTTCCACACTGATAAGGTCTAATCAGCTAGTTTACGATGGGCTTTAGTCTTTCACAGAATACACTCAACAGGACCTTATCAGTGAAACTAGCAATCTTAATATTTTTTTTTTTTTTTTTTTTTTGTAAATACCCTACAGAGAAAAGAACCGGTTCTAAACCTATCCCGTGATAAGTCCCTAAAGGAGAGGGATCAGTCCCGATTCTGCCACCAGCTTATGAAACCGACCGGTCATTTTAACACGGCGTTGTCATTGACAGGGGTCAATTGCCACCTGCTGCGTCACCTTGGACCTGTCCCGTGACCAGCCCCGAAGAACAAATTTGTGACCTATCCTAACTATAGAGTAGTTCGCAGAGCAATTTCGTTTGTTCGCTAAACAATCATTCGATATTGCCCTTCACTTTGTTATATAATTATTCTGTGACAGATGCAAATTTTTTTCTTATCAACTTTGAATTTCCACACCATACGAATACAGCTTTGACTTTTAATCGATCTGACTCCGCTTATATTATGTAAAATTGGTCCCGTGCTGAGTAAAATAAAATCCGCCCCGTATAAGGCACAAAGAACCTGTTCCGCGACAAGTTATATCAGACCTGTTCTGTGATAGGTTACATTTGAGCTGTCACGGGACCAGTCACTTAAGAGCAATTGACTCTGCTTTCTCCGTAGGGTACGTTCCTAAGAGCGTGTAAGTGTGAGTTTGTAAGCGAGTTTTTAAAAAGACTTTGCGGACATTGCAGTCAATTCCCATTATTTCCGCATACATTTTGAACTTCAAATAATAACACTGAACAACAAAATCAATTTTTTTTTTCAAAATAACAAGGTTCCGACAATAGATTCTGGTAGAAGGTACAAAAAAAAAAATATACGTGTATCGGCGTTTTGAAAGTTTATGTATGAGTTTTATTTTAGGGGGAATTTAAGTTACTCCCTTTTTTAACATTCTTATATTGAATCGGCATACGAAATCATGTTATCCTTATATTTTGGGTATAGAATGTGTTATTGAATCGATATTGAATCGGCATACGAAATCATGTTATCCTTATATTTTGGGTATAGAATGTGTTCTGAGGATTTATGTAAAATTCTACGAGGAATACTTTTGTGCAACATTTGAACCCCATAACTTCTCAATTTATGGGTGTTTTTTTACTCTATTATGATAAAAGGCAAAAAGATCCATAAAATAAGGATATATTGGGTTTGAGTGTTTGACAAAAAAATTTGTCATAAAACTCTACTATAAGTATCTCAATACACTAAAGCTGAAAATTCAACTTAAATGCCAGAAATAAATCAAAACTTATAATGTGCTTAAGGGTTAATTTCTATAAATAAAAATAATGAGTTTCTTTTTGAAATAAAAATAATTTGACTTAACTCAAATTCGGCACAGAGATTACTTGAATTCTAACATAGGTTGTGGCGTACTTAGTTTTGACCACGCCTATTCCGCCCCCTTACAAGAAATGCAAATCTACCTACTAGTACATATATTTTTGTTGAGCGAAAATTATCGTCAAATTAATTTTTAAAAATTCTGTTATTTTGATACCATACAAAATGTACATATTTTCAAAATTGCACAAACCTTTAGTACAACGTCTTTTTCTAATAACATCGTTTTCTTAGAATAACAAAAACACTGTCAGAAATTCGTATGTTTTACTTTCGATGCAAATAACTACGGTGTTTTTTTATATTTTTTATTGAAAGTTTTTTCGTTGATAAACTTAATTCAAGCACTCAACAAAAACCATTTCAGAAATACTGTTACTTTGGAGTATATATTTTTAATATTTATTTTAAAAAAAAGTCCATAGTATAGACTTTTCTCTTAAAAATGGCACAAAGGCTGTTTTTGTTATTAAAATAAAAAAACTCAAAATTGCATTTATGACAACCTTTAAGATTACATAACATTTAATAGCAAAAATTGTTTCAGTTTTGCGAAAAATTTTATGAACTATTTATGTTATCAAGAAACAAGACCCCAGTGATTTTTTTAAGAAATTAGTTTTTCAAAAGTTGTTTTTATTTTATTTCATAGAATAGTTAAGCACTAAGAATAATTAATGTGAAAAAATTATACCAATAGCTCTTTTCGATCAAAAGTTATCTGTATAAATTTATATTTTTGGCCCCTAGGCATCTCTTTATTTTCAACTTCGATAGAAAAAAACGATAGAAATTTCGATAGAAAAAAACATGAACCTTAACTATGAGCTTTTAGGTAATTTAATAATCAATTTAGTTCAGTTTATTTTTCATTGTTTGGATTTTTAAAAATATTAAAACGAGGACTTAATATCAAAATTTTACATTATTTCACCCGATTAAAACCGGGCATATCAGCTAGTGAAAAAAGTACGTAAAGTTTTAAAAACCATTTACATAACATCGCAGCGCAACCATATCCCATCAGCACAATTTCCGATTTTCAAACAAAAACAATTGCGGAGCTTGATTCACTCTGAGAAAAGCATTGTTTCATAAAAATTATACAAATAGAATACACTAGTAAGCCCGTATGGCGTTAAAACGCCGAAATGCGCCCACAATATCTTCGTTGTGAGGCTTAATAGCAGATCTATTCTGTCGTGAACTAAAATTTACCGTAGCACGTCTCCTGAGCGAGTTATAATGCTACGATACTAAATTTCTGTTGGATAAGCTGCTATCTTCACGACCTGACCTTCCGTGCGTAGAATTGGGCTTATCACCTAATACAGATGTCTTGGGAAGAGGTATAGGAAGTTTGAATTAGTTGTGCAAAGTATGCACAACTCCTTCAAATGAGCTGGCGGTGATGCCAGTAAAGGCTCCTGGAATAGGGATTTTGCATGAACTTGCTATTTTGTGGCTATTGTATCAATATAACATATATTTGTACGTTTTTCGCTTCGCTCAACTGCTTTAATAATACAATAGTAAGTGTGAAATTGGAAAATTTGAGAAAAAATTCATCACATAGTTTTAAGCATAAAATAGAAATCTGACTTTCTTCGTAGAAGACTGTTTTAGTTTTTCTTGGTTAAATACATAATTTTTAAGAAAAAGTAAGACCTTATTGCACATCTACAGAGCAAGACCTTTCTATTGATACCCTCTTAATAAAAATCGCACTTACAGTATAGATTTGATGGTCATCACAAAAAAAGCGCTTGCGTAATAATAATATAGATTTTTAAAAGCACATATCGGACACTTTGTAGCAAATTTTTTTAAAAAAATTATAATTTTTTAAAGATATTTTTGTTTTTTGTCAAAAATTATGATTTTCTTCATAAAATAAGATCGTTTTCTAACAAAAACCCAGAAATATTTAGAGGTTATTACTACAAGGTCACTACCTCAAATATGCTTCACCATATATAAAATGGTGAAAAAAAAACAGTGTAGCCGTATTATAAGTCCAAACACGTGTGATACTAAAGTAATATGGAGTCATAATTCAACTCTTATCATGTTTCTTATCCATTAGTATTCACCCAAACTCAGATATAAGCTAACGATTAGTATATCAGAAGCTAAAAAGTTCTAACTGCCTGCGGATTCCATTCCGTTTTATTTTATTTATTTTTTTTTTTTGTTTTGTTTTTGATGGATGAGGCGTGTCTCATCAAACCTCATTAATTTTGCTTTGTTTTTGCTGTGTGAACATAGCTAATATTATAGCCTGGCCATAAAAAAAGAGGCAATAAAAAAAATTATGCCGAATAAACGACAGAATTAATTCCGGCACTACAGGTGGCGCAAATGTAAAATGCCTATAATTTAGTAATATTTCGAGCGCCCCTTTCTACACTCTTTAATACTCTGTTAAGAATTCGTCAAATAACAGCAAGAAGAAAAAAACAACAACAATAACAATAAGTATCATATTGTAAAGCATGGAATAAATAAGTAAGTAACATGAGTAACCATTAAATGAATATCATAAAATGATGTATGACAGAAATTCAAGTGGTAAAGCTTGCTGTACAAGGCAAATATATACTGACAATATAAAAGAATTTTTTTTTTTAAATAAATTTTTCTTTAAGGCAAGAGCAATATCTGTATATTGTTTATATAAAACATATGTATATCTTTAGTATAATGTTGATTCTACATCATTCTACATTCTACATGTTGTAAATACAAAGATGTTGGGAATCCCGAACAAAACAGCCTCATGTAGAGAATATAACATTCAAGTTTAAATTGAAAAAAAAAAAAATGAATTTACGATTGGCTCTTTTCATATTTTATAGCAAAACGTTGATATAAAAAAATTTAGTTTTCACAGTACCCATCTTTCATAATTTACTGTACAAATATCTATTCATTTTGTTGAATTGTTTTTATTTTTTTTCCCCCTTCCATTTTTTTCTGTCTATCTGTCTGTTTCCTAATGTCCTGACATATTTCCGCCTTACTTAGAGAACATTTCAATAAATATTTACCTCCACGTTATATTAAATTATTACAATGTTTACATATAAAGCAGAAAATTGTCTTAATATTTTTTGAAAATTTTTTCAGAGAATACGTGGCAGCAGCCATCATATCTCAATAAAGTCCAGCCATCATCTCTTAGCTCAGCCAGAGTATGGCTACAAACTTAATAGCAAAGTATATTTCATAATTATTTGCCATTTGTAATAGTCATGAACGAATAAGTGAAGTAAAGCAGAAGACAATCTTGTCAAATTTTATTTTATATTTTACTTTTGCGAAACGTTTCATTACTGCAAAAAAAAAAAATAAAAATAAGGACACAGCAGTTACGACCATGTCGTAACACAAGAGGTAGAATTAAATAAAAGTAATACAAAAGTATTCAAATATTAAGATTAAAAATAATACAAAAGTTAATAAAACTCAAGTTACTCACTTCATATTGATACTAAGGCTCTGTACAAAATGATCTAAATTGACTTACTTAACTAAATTGTGTGAAAACAAGTTTTTCGAGCTCTAGGCCAAGATGTTGTCAACAAGACAACATGAAGAACAAAGAAGGCAACAACCAACAACAACAACAACGGCTCTGTATAGAGCAAATCACACAGCTTGACTATACAGACTGTTTCATTGGCCGCTACACCAACTCATCAGTAGCCTTTGTGTGACTTTATCTTAGGTGTACCATCAGTTAAACTAACTGAACCCTAAAATGAAAGTGTGGAAAAAAGGGAGGAGCTAAACAGCAAAAATAACAACAACTTCAATATGCTCTGATAGCAGTAAACCGCTGTGATCGAATTTCGAAGATGCACATGAATTAAGGCTATGCCTAAAAGTATGATACGATCTAGGTTGTTAACCTTAGTACAGTATGCATCAAAAAGTAGATAAGAACTCAGTTACAAAAATTCAAGCGTTCTCTGCCAAAAACTAATTCCGGGTAACTTTCTCGGCATATTGGCAGTAGATTTAGAACCTAAGTAGCTTGAGTGGATCACAGTGTAAAGTCATACAAAGGCTACTGATGAGTTGGTGTAGCGGCCAATGAAACAGTCTGTATAGTCAAGCTGTGTGATTTGCTCTATACAGAGCCATTGTTGTTGTTGTTGGTTATTGCCTTCTTTGTTCTTCATGTTGTCTTGTTGACAACATGCTTGGCCTAGAGCTCGAAAAACTTGTTTTCAATATAAATAACACGGTGTAACAGTGAAAATAAACTCGGCTCGAGACATAGTAGAGGTTGTAGGTCTAGTTGAACATAAGATAACTGCATACTTAGTTTTTTGAATATACCCTCAAAATCGGGATTTGTGGTCAAAAAACCGATTTTAGGTAGGTGCATGTATAGTTTGTTATGTAACTCCGTTATATCTAGCTCAATTTTAAAAATTTAAACATTGATAGAAAGAAGAAAAATATACCCTTAATATAATACATAGACCGTTTTTTTACAAAAAGAATTGACAAAGTTACAGGTAAAATCATTTGAAAATTTCTCATTTTTTTTTAATTTTTTCAACTTCAACAACGTTTTGTTAACAAATTTTGTTTTGTGGCACTATTACTTTTAGCAGGATTCTGAAAGCCTGTTAAATTTTGCGTTCAACAAGCTATCATTTACTTCAATTGGCTGAAATACAAAAGCACTATCGAATTTTTAGTATTCGTAAAAAAATACAAAAAAATGTTTTTTTTTTTTTAAAATGTTTTTTTGAGCTTTTTCGTTTATATATATTATCATAAAGCTGGTGTATTGCCCGGATGTGACGGAACTGTTTTCAGTTTTTAACCACAAACACGCTCCGAATGAATGGCGTTTATTTATTGAGGGATCTTGCAAGAGTATGATTTATTTAAAAACTTTTTGTGTGATTCTTGATATGTTAAATTCTGATATATGTATATCGCCGACTTAAAGGCTCTAACAATACTGTTTGGAATGCAAGGTGGATATACCAAGTATCCTTGCATTATATGCGAATGGGATAGTCGTGCGACTAATAAATATAAGCAAAAGGAGTAGCCACTGCGTGCTTCATTTTAAGTTGGCAAAAAATATGTTTTGAATACTCCACTGGTGCGACCTGAAAATGTAATCCTACCGCGGCCTCGGTAGTCGAGTTGGTAGCGTGCTCGACTGCCACCCCAGAGGTCCCGTGTTCGATTCCTGGCCAGGCCATGGTCCTTCGCTTTTAACCTTTCTTAATTTTCTATCCTCATTTCTAATTAACTGAAATTAAAAATTCATCAATATTTACGACATGAAGTTGTAGTTGATGGTAGAGAAGTTTGTGGATGAGATTGACTTATAACTTGAATTGACTGAGGTAAAGGCATAACACTTGCGTCTGATTCAAATTCATATGTTTCTTTGGCTTTCCACCACGCTTAGAACATCCTAAACGTGTTTCACTTGATTGCCCTTTCCTTCCCATTAATCTATCATCCCATTTTCGAACCAAGGCAGACTTGACTGAATAGGTATTTCACCTCGAACCAACTTCAGACTTGACTGAATAGGTATTCCCCCTGAAATCCTTGGTTCAAAGCTAAAAAAAAAAAAAAAAATGTGATTGCAGCGTTTCCTAGGTTAAGTGAGGCCAAAATCAAGAAAGTATCCTGCACGTTCAAATCTTTTATAAAAGTTATTTATTCATTTCGGTTATTCTAAGGTTTATTTGTGGGGCCACAAATTCGGAAAATTTTCTTGGACACTGATTTCGTTTCTAAATTAAATCCAGTTGAAAAAAAGAGCTTGGAGTAGTTATATTTCGTTATGCATTTATTTCCTCGGCAAGAAGAAGAGTCGAAATTACTTAGATGTTGTAAATGAATTTTTAAGTGCCTACGAAGAAATGGGCTGCAATATGTCAATCGAAATACATTCTTTGCACTCCCATAAAAACTTTTTCCCGAATAGCCTTGGGCAGTTTAGTGATGAACAAGGAGAAAGGTTCCACCAGGAGATGGAAGCTATAGAAACCGGCTTTCAGGGAAAAAATTCCATAAACATACTGGTAGACTACTGCTGGTCCCTAAAACGTGAAATCGATTATAATATATATAAACGAAAAAGGTCAAATAAACATTTTTAGAAAAAAAAAAAAAAATTAAAATTTTTTGTATTTTATTACAAATACTAAAAATTCGATAGTGCTTTTGTATTTCAGCCAATTGAAGTAAATGATAGCTTGTTGAACGCAAAATTTAACAGGCTTTCAGAATCCTGCTAAAAGTAATAGTGCCACAAAACAAAATTTGTTAACAAAACGTTGTTGAAGTTGAAAAAATTAAAAAAAAATGAGAAATTTTCAAATGATTTTACCTGTAACTTTGTCAATTCTTTTTGTAAAAAAACGGTTTATGTATTATATTAAGGGTATATTTTTCTTCTTTCTATCAATGTTTAAATTTTTAAAATTGAGCTAGATATAACGGAGTTACATAACAAACTATACATGCACCTACCTAAAATCGGTTTTTTTACCACAAATCCCGATTTTGAGGGTATATTCAAAAAACTAAGTATGCAGTTATCTTATGTTCAACTAGACCTACAACCTCTACTATGTCTCGAGGCAAGTTTTTTGATTTGTTTTCATTTTGTAACACCGTGTAATTAGAGGCCGTATACAAAATATTAATATTAAATTGTGTGAAGTTTGTCGGTAATGCAGTGCTTACCTACAATTTAGAAAATTTTCGAGTAGACTTTTCGTGATTAAATTGAAAGTTACCATATTTTGGGGAATAAAGTGGGTACATTAAATTGCTTCAAAGTAAAAAAAGGATCCAAATTTTCGAAAAAATTCTTACCGAAAATTTTTTGAATGCATATTGCTTCCTTCAGAATATTTTCTAGGCACATTTCTATTTTATTGTTTTAGGAAAAACTAAGCTTTTATTTTCTAGTAGACATTTTCTACAAAAATAAAAACCTATTATTCAGTCTATAGTAACTTCGGGTATTATGGTATAGGCGCCTAATATGGTACACTTGTCTTTCTCCTAAACTATTTGCTATGTGGCAACGCTGATTGCCCAAACAGCTGTTAAATTAGAAAAGAGAAAAGAAAAAACTCGGCAGTTGTAACTGTTATCAAGTTCTCTTTCAATTGATGAAAACATGTATTTGTGTATATTGAAGTTTTCAAGACGGTTTAACAGAAACGGTTTGGCAGGGAGCAGCAAGAAAAAATCAAAGAAAAGTATTATTGCAATAAAAAACCAAGGAAATATATTTCCTTTAAAAAAGGTGAGTTTTCAACAGCGTGTTCTTTTGAACATAATAATAAATTAAAAAACAGAAAAAGTAAAATGCGGCTTATATGGTACACTCGTGGCAGGCCAATTTGGTATAGTGTACCATATTACCTACCATACGACCATTAGGCTAATGTGTTAATATTTTAGTTGATCTAATAGCAATTATGCCGAATAAAGGTGAACGAAGGCAGTGGAGTGTGGAGAATATGCGAAAGGCCATTGCAGCTGTGAAAAAAGAGGAAATGGGAATACTATTGGCATCAAAAACGTACGAAGTTCCACACACCACACTGCAGCGTATGACCAGAAGCCAAAAGCCGGCAGAGGAGCGCTGAACATGTCTTCAGCGAGAAAATCGAAAGCGATCTTGTAAGGTACGCTTTGGAGATGAAGTCTCGCTTTTGGGGGCTGACGAGATTGGACTTACGGTCCCTCGCGTTCCAAATGGCATTAAAAAATAAGATTCCAAATAAATTCAATGTGTTAGCAAAATGTGACGGCAGAGACTGGTTGTATGGTTTTCGTAAACGACATCGTGAAATACTGACTTTTCGTACACCAACCGGCACTTCTTTTAACCGTGCAAAGGGATTCACACGCCAAAATGTCACTTCGTTTTTCAACTTGCTGGAAGATGAGTATATTAAGCATCAGTTTTCAGCAACTCGCATTTGGAATGTTGACGAAACGGGTCTGTCAGTGGTGCAGTCTCGGCAACCCAAAATTCTTGCACTAAAAGGAAAAAGGCAGATTGGCGCCATGACTTCCGCAGAACGCGGATCCCTTATAACTGTTATAACGTGTATGAGTGCTGGTGGATCCTTCGTGCCACCATATTTTATTTTCCCAAGGAAGAATAATAATCCACTTCTTATGAAGGAAGCTCCACCTGGAGCGAAATCGTCGTGTCATCTCTCTGGATGGGTGCAAATACCGATCTTTACAAATTGGTTCAGGCATTTCTTGGAGTTTACAAAACCAACTCAAGATGAATCGATTTTGCTAATTTTAGATGGGCATTATAGCCACACGCGAAACTTAGAACTACTTGATTTAGCGCGTGAATACGGTGTTGTTATTTTGTCATTACCTCCACATTCTACACACAAAATGCAGCCATTAGACAAAACTTTCATGGGCCCACTTAAAGTGTATTATAGTGACGAAGTAAGACGCTTTACTCGAGAGCAAGCTCGCAAAGTAACTTTATATGATTTGGTCGGATTATTCACAAAAGCGTATTTGAGAGTTCAAACCGGCAAACTGGAATTTATTCTTTGGACAAAAATATTTTTTCGGAAGCAGGTTTCATAGCAGGTGAAATAGAAATTGAGCAAACAGAACCAGTTTCAATACACGATGCGGACAAGGAAACTGCTTTGCAAAATTTCCAAGTTTTTCCATCTACATCCATTGACTCCGTTGCCAGTACAAGCACTGGATTATCGCCATGTGTTTTCCCATCGAATAGGTCTAGTAACTTGCAATCAGAAAATATCAAGTAAGCACTTTAATTTATTTCTACAAATATTTCCAGTTTTCAACTTAACCATAGGTGACATTTCCGTGAATGCAGTTGCAATACACATCACACCATGGGAAATCTCTCCGCCACCGAAAATACGAAGACTCGTTGGCAGCAATAGAGGAAGAAAGTCTAAGCCTACAGTTTTGACCACATCTCCGTACAAACGTGAGCTGCAAATAAGTTTTGCAAAAAGATCTGCACGAAATTCCCCCAAGAAAACGAAACCACTAAAGTCTAAGAAAGGAAATTTACCTAAAAAACAACAACGGGAGTCAACTAGCGACTCCGATCAAAGCGTAACTTTTGCAGAATCAGATGGGAAAGAGGAATTCTCCGAAGCTCCTCCTTTAAGGGAAAGTCTGTGCAATTTTTGCAATAAACGCTGGGAAGATGATACAGAGATACAAAAATGGACTTCCTGTTTGCAATGTGACCTGATCTGGGCTCATGACAGATGCATTCCAAAGAGAAGTGCCATATTTCTTTGTTACTCCTGCATATAAAGCTTAAAAGGATTTTTTACTAATAATACGCTTTAATATAACAAATTTTTTTTCTATAAAATCAATTTTAAAGTCCTTTTCTATATATTTAGCTTTATTTACTGAAAAATTGCTCTCATATTTGAAAAAAAAACGAAGCCAAGAAGGCATTGTTAATTTCATTTTATGTTCTTAATAAAATATGTTTCATTTTAAAATTAAAAATATCGTTTTTCACTTTTACATTTCTTACAACTTTTTTAAAAACCTTAATACTGTGTTGGTAATATGGTATAGTATACCATACATAACGAACCATCTATACCACATTACCCGCGTGTTTTTCATGATGCCCCTTTTCGACTTTTTTCAGATTTTTTAGAATAACTTTTGTATCATATATTATTATGAATTTTTTGTCAGGCACTCTATTAGCCAATATTTTAGTGATGAATAGTATCAATTTTTGAAAGCTTTGAACTCGTACTTTCGTAGTTATGATCCGAAAAGAAATAGGTATTCCATATTACCCGAAGTTACGTCTGGCAACTAGGCTAGGGTAGTTCACGAACGAACCAGTTCAATTGAACGATTCCCACTCATAAACTATATGAAATAGTTCAGTGTTTCTCGTTCTTGTAGTTCATTTTAGTTCACTTGATTTTGCAGCGAGTAGGAACAAAACGAACGAGAGCAAACAACTAAATTCATCATGATATGGTTTGAGTCCTTGATTTGAGACACTTACTATGTTTCCATGGCGAGTTAACTCGGTGTTTACTCGGGGTTAACTCGCCATGGAAACGCGAGTTGAGTTGAGTTTTGTTAAATCCACGAAACTCCACGAAACTTGTAAGATTTAACTGGGTTCTACCTGTCAAAGTGAATGCTGCCATTTAGTATCCATTTCGCTAGTAAAAAACAACAAAAATGTTAAATGAAATTGAGAAGTTCAACTCAACTCGATGCTGTGCATGGAAACACTATCGAGTTAGCAACGCCAATTTCTTAGCTCGACGAAAATCCTAACCCCGAGTTAACTCGCCATGGAAACATAGTAACTTTTGTGTTTGCACTAATAGAAATGGTGGAGTTGATGGCTGCCACATTGGCGAATTTCTATCTTTCGTTGAAATTATTTTTAGTATTAATGCTTTAATATAAATTATCATGTAGTTTGTTTTCAGTTTTTTAGGTTCTATTTTCTTAAAAATTATTTAATCAATACAAGTGCTTATTTTTGAAAATTTGTTATTTATTTTTTCTAGATGTAGCTAAGACAAAGTTGTAACAATCTTCGTTCGGTTGAACGTGTGAGACAATATTCATTTATTTTATTAGATGGTCACAAAGAGAAAAATTATTAAATTTATCCAATAACTTTTTTAATTTAACCCAAAATATTTAAAATTTATTTAAATTCTTTTTTAATTAATAAAATATTTAAATATTTAAACAGAATTAATAAAAAATATATAAAAATTATTTGCTTGTATATTATACTTTATTTTTTACTTTTTTCAAATCTGTCAATCTGTTCTACTGTTCTCTAATTTATTCAATTTTTGACAGTTGCATCACAATATTGCATCATAATATATATGGCACCAAATGTCAAAAATATTATAAAATAGAGAACGAAAAAGTAGGAAAGAAAATAAAAAGCAAAATATGCAGGCAAATGACAATCTGCGCAAGAAATTCGTGAGGAAATATTGAGTTATCACCTCATCCTACATAATTGGATCATGCGATCACACATCGCACTCACAAAGCATATTGGCCAAACATCCAAGCTATATAAGCCTCGCAACAAAAAGCAAACGAGAACTATAAGAAACCGAAAGCAAGAATCTTAATTCTAAAAACTTCATTGATAACTGCAGGAACAGAGTGCAAAGTTGTTGCTGCTTGTCGGCTATTTCAGCTGTATTAAATAGGTGTGTGGTATAAATAAAATTTATATACGGGAAAAAACGAGTTGTAATGACAATTTTGGATTTATTTACGTAAATATTTAAATAAAATTTATACTCAGGCGTGGATAATGTTAATATGCGGTATTTCCTTTAGTGTAAAACTGAATTTAAAACATTAATTGAATTTTAATTTGAATACAACCTAGTTTGATCCATTTTATTTAGCTGGACATGCACGAGTACACGAAATGAACTAAAAGACCTAACGAACTAAAAGGACTAAACGATCGAAGTAAAATTTAAGCAACGATCAAAAAGAACGAACGAACTAAAAGAACTTAATGAACCAACTAGTTCATTACATACGATTGAACTAAAAATAGCGATCTTTGTCGTGAACTAAAATGCCAAAGCCTACTGGCAACATTGAGCTTTTATATATTATTATAAGTTCGTAAATGCAAACAACAAAGATAGAAAAATAGAAAGATAGAAAACAACAGATTATTAAAGCAACAAGAAAAAAACAATGACAAATCCTTGAAAGTTTGAGTTCATTGACAACTTTAGTTATTTTTTCAAATTGCAATGCCTCTTGTGTTAAGAAGCAGCATTGAGAACACAGTGCGCTCTATTGTATTTCACCTCCTGCGATACCCTCTTACGTTAGATATAAGCACTAACTGCTAACTAAGTTTAAAGAAAAAGCTTATCGATTCATCACGTGGCGTCCGTGGCGTAGTTGGTTTAAGTGCGTGGCCTCTATGTCAACGAACCTGGAGACCTGGGTTCAAACCCCAGCAGCGACAGAAAATTTTTTGAATTAAAATAATTTTTCTGTACGGCCGCCATCTCTCTGCAGACAATGGCAAACCTCAGAGAGTAATCAAAATGCCATGTAAAGATTCTTGAGAGCAAGAACATTCTGTTCATCGCCGTTCGGAGTCGGCGTTAAACCTGTAGGTCTGGTTCTCGGTCAATTGTGTACAAACTTAATAACACGCACAACACAATTGATCATAAGAAGCTAGGTCAAAGTCCTTTCAAGGGCTGAAATGACCAGTTATTTTATTTTTTTTTTTTTTTTTTATAAAACCTAAGAGTGATGCTCGACTTTTGAATAGAGCCTGAAACAACAACAACATAATGTTATCGAACAAAATTCATTTACATGCATTTTATATTGAGAAGAACTTTGTGGTATTGTCGTAACGACATGGCTTTAATGCAACAATGAATACATATCTCTGTTAAAGAGGCGTCTTAATATTGCTGTCGCTTTCAATATGTCCAGGCTTATGCTAAGACATAGTTCCAGTTCATTGACTACTCATTAGGCGAAACAGTAATATTCATCTCCGTTCTTAATATAAGGATTATGAGACTTCATGGAGTCCTCTATACTGCTAGTTGGCTTACACAATTGTACCTATATATGTAAATATTTGTGAAATTATCCGTTCATTCTGTATCACGAAAAAACACACCAACGATAAGCAAGACACATAAGCAATAGATTTTTGAATGCATTACTAAATATACATATATATTTAATTCTAATTAATTTTAAAGCTAATTAATTTATTTGTATTAAAAATGTTTAATAATTAATTTTTAAACGTCCTTGCTTATTTCGGTAAAACTTTTTTAATTAACCAGAAAATACAAATTTCAAACTTTTCATCATGTTTTCTACTCATAGACGACTATAGAAGTTTATTAAAGGTCTTGGTAAATTAAAAGAAAATGAAAAAAAAAAATGAAATCAGAACATTTCATTAACATCAAAGATAGAAAATATTCTCCATAGAATTGATTTATTTTTGTGCAAAACAAGCGTAACCTTGATACATTCGATTGGTGTCACTTGTCTATCACGATGCTACGATAACAACAACAACAACAAAAACAGCACCGTTTATCATTCGTTTGCCATAAGTTGGCATTTCATATCTATGTGAGCGTAAACAAATATCATCTATCTGCGGGTATCTCTACATGTCTAGATACTTGTTTCTATTCATCTAACATCTTGTTACATTTGATGCTAAGGCTATTAAGGGTCGTTTTGTCATGCTTCTAAAGTGTCGCACAAACATCTAATGTGATGCGTCTGGGTTACATGCCGCCACCACAAATGCCTGCGTTATCAACAGTCCCATCATCATCCTGGCCTTAGCCAGAGCTCGAGCCCGCTGAAGAGCGTTGATCTCGTATTGGCGGCATGTAACGGAAAAAACTGAAAATGCCAAGCAATAGATTTGAAATTTAAGTTGATGTTGATGTTGATGTTGCTTTGGTTCTATTTGTTATTGTTGTTGTTGTTGTTGTTGTTGTTGTTGTTGTTTTTTTTTGTTGTCAAGTTGTTTGAACCAAGTTGCCTTAAACACAAGGGAAGTGTGCTGGTGTTTTTGTGTATGTGTGTGTGTTTCTTATACACTGTGTGTGTGGGTGTAAGCCTGGTCTTTATGTTTTTTAATGCTGCAGCCTCAAGCAACACAGCGTGTGTCAAACAGTTATTTGTACTTAAGGGAATTACAAGAAAAACACTACCTTCAAAAATAACTAAAGAAAAACAAATCAAAGCAACTCCAAAAATTCGTTACGCATTTAACCTTGTCAAGGAGAACTAAAGCATTTCTTTGTGTATGCGATTGTGCTAGTGTGTGTGTGTGTGTGTGTGAGCTATGTTGTATTGTCGCTGTTATCCAATTGTTGCAAAACTTATTGCTCTGCCTTTAAGTGCTGACCGTTTGCTTTTCGTCCCTTTGAACTTCTGGGACTAAAAGTAATCTTTTGTTGATTTATTCTTATCCCAGAAGGAAATTATAATTTTTCTGATGAAATCGTAAAATGGTTATTATATCCATCAATTGCATTTGTTTCTTGAGGCGGCAACAAAAGCTTTTGATTTAAAGTTTGATTAACATTTTATGTTAAATAGTAAGAAACATAAAAAAAGCTACATGGACCCACCTGGTAAGGGGACTTGATGTGATAACTTATCACTATCCTTGATCTTATTCTTATCCGTATACTTTCTTTCGTTCTTTCCTTTCTTTTGCTCATCCTTTTCATCAATCTGACATATGTCGAAATTATTTTAATCTTGTTTGAAGTCCTTTCGTAATATTTCTCCCACTTTTTGTCCCAATCCTTGCCGCAATCCCTAGGTATTTAATCTTTTCCAAAGCATTTTCAGGTCTTTGCCCTGATCTTCATCTCATTCCTGGTTTAAATCCTTGTTCAAGCAAGCAAATAATTTTTAATAAAAACATAATTTTTAAATTTAAAATATTTATTTTTATATTTATATTGAAAACAAGTTTTTCGAGCTCGATGTTTCTGTTTCGATGCTTGGCCTAGAGCTCGAAAAACTTGTTTTCAATATAAATAATTAGAGGCCGTATACAAAATTTTAATATTAAAATATTTTTATATTTTTTATTTAGTTTTTATTTCTATTTCTAATTATTTTATATTTTTATTTTTTATACTTGTATATATTTGTATTTTATATCTTATTTTATTTTTATTTTAAGCTTTATTGTTCTTTTTCTTTCATATATTTTTATTTATATTTTTATATTTATATATATAAAATAAATAATATAATTTTATTTTCAATTTTTATTTTAATTTTTATTTTTATTTGTTTTTATTCATATTTCTACTTTTGATTTTAGTATTAATTTTATTTATATTTTTTTTATCTTTATTCATATTTTATTATTTTTATTTCTTTTTTATGTTTATTTTTGTTTTTATTTTTAATTTTATTTTTATTGTTATTCATATTTTTATTCTTTTTTTATTATTATTTTTTTTTTTTGTACTTTTACTTTTACTTTTACTTTTACTTTTACTTTTACTTTTACTTTTACTTTTACTTTTACTTTTACTTTTACTTTTACTTTTACTTTTACTTTTACTTTTACTTTTACTTTTGCTTTTACTTTTACTTTTACTTTTACTTTTACTTTTACTTTTACTTTTACTTTTACTTTTACTTTTACTTTTACTTTTACTTTTACTTTTACTTTTACTTTTACTTTTACTTTTACTTTTACTTTTACTTTTACTTTTACTTTTACTTTTACTTTTACTTTTACTTTTACTTTTACTTTTACTTTTACTTTTACTTTTACTTTTACTTTTACTTTTACTTTTACTTTTACTTTTACTTTTACTTTTACTTTTACTTTTACTTTTACTTTTACTTTTACTTTTACTTTTACTTTTACTTTTACTTTTACTTTTACTTTTACTTTTACTTTTACTTTTTTTTATGTTTATTTTTGTTTTTATTTTTAATTTTATTTTTATTGTTATTCATATTTTTATTCTTTTTTTATTATTATTTTTTTTTTTTGTACTTTTACTTTTTACTACGTGAGCTTGAAGTGAACGGACGTGTTTTTAAGTGTCTCTGTGAAAAAATTCTCTAAGTGCCAATATTTAAATGATTTTATGCAAAAAATCTCATAGATTAATTGGCAATAGGCTGCTGAAATAAAAACAATAATATCTTGTGCCGTGAAATAAAAACAAATGCTGAAACATTAAATTTAAAAACAAAAAACAGGAAAATTCATGAATATATATATATTCTTTGTGCAAAGATTAAAAAGCTAAATCGCGCCAATTTGTGTTCGCTCAGTGGGTGATCTCTCTTATCTTGTTTCTCTTTTTTTTTTGTTTTTTTTTTTTCTTTTGCTTTCTAATTATTGTGAGAGTTCTTCATAGAAAGTGCGCCAAAATCGACGAGTATGCTCTGTCACCAATGTACTCAACCCCTCCCTTCTACTGGAGACTTCGTCACCTGTCACCTATGCAAGGCAAAGTACCACTATTCACCATGCACAACGCTCTCTGAACTCTCTTACGTGAAGATGAGCAACGAACGAAAGCTTGACTGGAAATGCCAAAATTGCAGGATCAAACCTAAAGCTACAACATCGAGCGCAAGTGCAACTCCGACAACAAGTGCGCTTGCTACAACAGAAGGCGAACAGAAGCAGCAAAACCAAAAACAACGTCGAAGCGAGGAGAACGATGAAGAAGACGCAGAATGCAAGCGCTATAAAATCAATAACACTTTGTCTACGGCCGCTTCTCAAATGGACTTCAACTCTATGAAATCCGATGTTGTGGAGCTTAAGTCCGATACAAAAGATATAAAAAATATGATGGAGCAAATGAGCATAAATCTCGCTGTCTCACAAATTGAGATGAGGAAAGAAATGGCCAATGCGTTTTCTAAAATAAATGAAACAATGGCCCAACTCGCACTGCAGGTTACAGATCTTTCAAAACAAAATGAAGAAAAGGATAAACGAATTGAGCAAATGGAGAAAAAGATTAACGCTCTCGAGCAACAATCAATAGAGAAAAACATTGAGATCGGAAACGTCCCAAAGAAAGATGATGAAAACATAAAAAATATCGTAGAAGCAGTCGCTAAGTCAATAAATGCAAACATTACGGAGCGAGATATCGTTGATGCGTACCGCATTAAACAAAAAAGCAACAACATCATCGTTAAACTAGCTTCTCCAAAAGCCAAGCACGAAATGATGCTAAAATCCCGTGGCAAAAAAATTAATGCGGATTCTCTCGGTGAATCGTTTAAAGACCAAAATAATAGGATTTATCTAAATGAACAATTAACAGCAACAAACCGCCGCCTTTTATGGTTGGCAAAAAATAAAGCAAAAGAGCAGGGATGGAAATTTGTGTGGGTTCGAAACGGACGTATTTTAGCAAGGAAGGATGAAAAATTAAATATTATTCAAATAATCACTGAAAACGATATCGGCCTAATCATTTAATCAGTAAGCTTTATATTTTCAATAAATACTTTCAATCAAATACTTAAATACAAATATATATAAAAATAAAAATGAATACAATTACAACAAAAACAATAAATAATTTTCAAGATATTAACAACAATGAATTACAAAACCGCAGTATCTCATGCTGCTACTTAAATATACGCTCCATACGCAAAAATTTCATTACTTTTAAAATAGAAATAGAAAAAATTATAAATTTAATAGATGTTATAGTTCTGGTAGAAACAAACATAACAGACGACGAGAACAATCTATACGGCATTGAAGGCTTCAATTCAGAATTCTTAAACAGGAAAAATAGTAGAGGAGGTGGAATAGCAATATATATAAAAGAAAATATTCCCTTCGACTTTTCTTTACCAACCATAACATCATTTGAAGCAATGCAAATTAATATGTTTGTAAACAATCACCCTCTTACGCTTCTTGCAATTTACCGACCACCGTCCTCTAACGCAACAGAATTTGTTAAAGAGCTTGAAAACACAATCAAAAAAATTGAGCGAAAACAAAACGCAATCATAGTTGGCGACATAAACATTGATCTGCACAAGACGGACAACAACACAATGCATTACCTCGATATGCTGTCGTCGCATGGCATGCAAAACACTAACAACAACAACGAAAGCACGCGAGTGGACATCGCGCGTGAAACAAGCACAAACATCGATCATTTGTTTATCAGGTATAAAGAGAGTGAGACTCTTTTATCTATAATCAAAGCTGACATCTCGGACCACTACGCTCTTATATGTAGAATTGCATGCGGAAAAAAAAACATAAATAATGAAAACAAACAAAAGAGAAAAAGCGTGAATGAGCATAGGGTAAATGCACTTATTATGGACACTAACTGGGAAAATATTTTATGTTTAAATAATGTTGATGAAATGTATGAAAAGTTACAATGCACGTTTGAAGACATTTATATAAAGGCACAAATTGAAAACAAAAAAACGAAAAAAAGAACAAGAAACCCATGGATAACTGATGAACTACTGAAACATTGCACACATAGAGACAAGTTGTATAAAAGATGGCTAGCTAAACCTAAAGATAAGCAAAGAGAAAAGGAATACAAATTATTTAGAAATGTCACAAACAAAAAACTAGAAGCCGCAAGAAATAGATTCTATCAGAATCAATTTTATGAAAATAGAAATGATATGAGGAAAACATGGCAGACTATTAATGAAATATTGGGCAAGAAAACATCTAACTTAGATGATATTATAATAAAAAATATGAAATCATCCAATACTGCAGAAATATCTAATACTTTCGCAAATAAATTTCAAGAAAACATAAATAAAATAATACACACTTGCTCAATTGAAACATTAAATTACAACAAAAGCTCATTGCAAAACTCAATTTTTATGCAACCGGCTAGTGAAACTGAAATCTTCAATATCTTAGCCAATATGAAAGTAAAAGGAGCTGGTTTCGATGGCATCCGACCCAGAGACTTAAGAAATCATGCTCATGTTTTTAGCCCACTGATGACAAAAATAGTGAACTTGAGTTTGGAGGAAAAAACAATACCAAAAATGTTAAAAACATCATTAATACGACCTATCTATAAAAGTGGAACAAAATCTAACTATGACAACTATAGACCAATCTCAATACTACCGGCTATTGAAAAAGTTCTGGAAGAAATCGTGGTCAGAAGATTAAGAGATTTTCTTCTAAAATATCAGTTAATCAACCAAAATCAGCACGGATTTCAGAAAGGGAAAAATATTAATAAACTATTAGGTTCCTTTGCAAGTATTCTGAACAAGAACTTGAGTAAAAATCAACACAGTCTTGTGGTTTTTGTAGATTTTAGTAAAGCATTTGATACATTAAAACATGAAAAGCTGTTAGAAATTTTATATAACTATGGCGTGCGCGGTGATGTTCTCAGATGGTTTGAAAACTATTTAAATTCAAGAAGTTACCATGTAAAAATCAATAACAACCTTAGCGATGAGAATCTCATAACACATGGAGTCCCGCAGGGTTCGAAACTGGGCCCTATTCTTTACTTAATATATGCAAACGATATGCTCAAACAACTGAAGGAAAGCCAAAGCTTTGCATACGCAGATGATACTGCAATCGTTGTGACGCATAAAAACATCAAAGAAGCGACTAAGATTATGCAACGAGAAGTCGATATAATTACCAGATGGTCCCATGATAATGGTCTGACAATAAACGTTAGTAAAACAAAGCTTATACATATCAAACCACCTCATATCCTTCATCACAACATACAAGTCAAAGTTCACAACTACGAATGCCTACATGCAACAAACACAACTCATATCAGCAACGAAGAAGAAGAATGTAACTCCACAATTGAGCAGGTAACATCCTATAAATATCTCGGCATAATAATCGATCATAACCTGAAGTGGTACGATCAAATAGAACATGTCCGCAAAAAGCTTCGTAAGACATCATATATGTTATATCACCTAAACAACTGCAGCAACTTCAGGGTTATGAGACAAGCATACTTTTCACTGTGTGAGTCATATATAAGACATGGGATAACGGCATGGGGTACTTCATCCCACTGCAGACTACTACAAAGCAGTCAGAACCAGGTGCTCAAAATTCTGCAAAGACGGAATACAAACATCGAAAATGATCACAATCTACAGCTCAATAAAAAACTTAGAGTACTTAGTGTTGAAGGAATTTTTAAATCGACACTGCTCAACGAGTTCTACGATGCGCAACAATATCGTATTGATATCAACCACCAACACAACACGCGAAGAAGGGCAGAAGGTAGATACCAAGTGGCACGGTTTTATAATAACTATGGTAAGCATACTCTGGAAGCGATCATTCCAACAGTACTCAACGAACTCCCGGTTGAAATAATCAACATCAGCAACATCGTACATAGGAAAAACCAGATCAAGTCCTATTTCTATTTCATCAATGCCTAAAATTAAAAACGAGAAAAGCAGCAAACACCAAATCAACAACAAATGCAAAGACCAAAAAAAAAAACATCATCACAAAACATGATAAATTAAAAACAAAAATATACAATCTGAAAAACTTCGCAAAAAACAAACAACAACAAAATTATCAAGTAAAACAAAATAAACCCACACTAAACGCAACGCAATCAACGGCACAACATCAAAATGAACACAACAACAACAGCAGATTTAGAAACATAATAAAAAGAATCAAAACAATAGATAAAAACAAAAACAATCTGAACTAAATGCCAAAAAGAACACAATAAGCAACAAATATTATACAAAATACCCCAATATCTACAATAAAATTGCAAAAAAAAAACATAAGCGCGAAGATAGCTACAACAACAACACCACTAAAAATGAACATCAACAAGAACATCATCATCTAGATTCTAGAACATCATCAAGAATATCATCAAAAATATAATTCATCAATTCTACAACAAACGAGCAGATACACAATATCAAACAAGAAAAACAAGCAGCAAACAACAACATCAAACAACAACATCAAACATCGAAAGCTACAACAACAACAACAACAACAACAACAACAACAAAAACAACAACAACAACAACAACAACAACAACAACAACAACAACAACAACAACAACAACAACAACAACAACAACAACAACAACAACAACAGCAGCAACAACAACAACAACAACAACAACAACAACAACAACAACAACAACAACAACAACAACAACAACAACAACAACAACAGTAACAAACATCGAAAGCAGTGATAACAGCACCAACAACAAAATATACAACATTAGCCACGATTAGATGCGAAAATAACAAATCCACAAAAGCAAAAAATACAACACAAAATACAAAATAGAAACAAAGCACAAAAATCGCAAAAAAAAACAATAACGTTTAGTTTAAACAGAAAAAAAAAAAAAAAAAATAAACAAATTTCGAAAAATCAACACAAAAATAAACTAAAGACGATTGCTAATGCAGAAATGCACCAACTCAAACCTTAAAAAAAAAAAAATTATAAGTGCCAAAATCACAGCAACAAAAAATTAACCAAAACAAAACATCAAGAAGAGCTAGTGCACAACAACAACAGCATCTAAATGCATCAAAACTAAATAAGAGACAAAGAGAACAAGATTAATCAAAACAAAATAATTTCAAAAGTAAACATAAAAAAAAAAACAACAGAAAACCGGTTTTAAAATGAAACAGTCATAAAACGAGAAAAAACACAAAAACTAAATGCATGTGAAAATCAGACAATAGCCAAAAAACAAAAACAAACAAGAGCAAACAATAAAAATATGGAAAGCCATAAATTAAGAACGCAGCATCAGCAATAGCTGAACAACAACATAGGGGAAACCAACAACCTAATGTTTTCCAGAATATTTTAAGTATTATATAAAATTTTATTGAGTTACTTGGATTTTTTACTAAAATTAGAAAATTATTTTTTAACTAAATATGTAAGCTATTTTGATTTTATTCCTGCAGACAAGCCCTAAGGGCTTCGCGGGATTTATCAATTGTAAAATTATATATTTTTTAATTATAAAAGAAAAAAAAAAAAAAAAAAAAAAAAAAAAAAAAACTTTTACTTTTACTTTTACTTTTACTTTTACTTTTACTTTTACTTTTACTTTTACTTTTACTTTTACTTTTACTTTTACTTTTACTTTTACTTTTACTTTTACTTTTACTTTTACTTTTACTTTTACTTTTACTTTTACTTTTACTTTTACTTTTACTTTTACTTTTACTTTTACTTTTACTTTTACTTTTACTTTTACTTTTACTTTTACTTTTACTTTTACTTTTACTTTTACTTTTACTTTTACTTTTACTTTTACTTTTACTTTTACTTTTACTTTTACTTTTACTTTTACTTTTACTTTTACTTTTACTTTTACTTTTACTTTTACTTTTACTTTTACTTTTACTTTTACTTTTACTTTTACTTTTACTTTTACTTTTACTTTTACTTTTACTTTTACTTTTACTTTTACTTTTACTTTTACTTTTACTTTTACTTTTACTTTTACTTTTACTTTTACTTTTACTTTTACTTTTACTTTTACTTTTACTTTTACTTTTACTTTTACTTTTACTTTAACTTTTACTTTTACTTTTACTTTTACTTTTACTTTTACTTTTACTTTTACTTTTACTTTTACTTTTACTTTTACTTTTACTTTTACTTTTACTTTTACTTTTACTTTTACTTTTACTTTTACTTTTACTTTTACTTTTACTTTTACTTTTACTTTTACTTTTACTTTTACTTTTACTTTTACTTTTACTTTTACTTTTACTTTTACTTTTACTTTTACTTTTACTTTTACTTTTACTTTTACTTTTACTTTTACTTTTACTTTTACTTTTACTTTTACTTTTACTTTTACTTTTACTTTTACTTTTACTTTTACTTTTACTTTTACTTTTACTTTTACTTTTACTTTTACTTTTACTTTTACTTTTACTTTTACTTTTACTTTTACTTTTACTTTTACTTTTACTTTTACTTTTACTTTTACTTTTACTTTTACTTTTGCCCTGTCATGAACAAAAACAGTTTATTGTATTCTAGTTACAATAGTTATTCGATTCCATGGATCTCATGGCCCTTTGTCAACGATTTTCTTTTGTTTATTGTTATCTCTTTCATTTTAAATTGATTTTAAGAAAAACGATTCTTTTAGAAATTATTTTAAAAGTTGTTTTCGCATTTCAAGTAGAATAATTTCTATAAGCTATGCAACTTACTCTCACTATTACTCAATTTTGCCACTACTATTTGTTATGCTAAGTACTTTATAATCCTCGGAGTAACATATTGCCCGACTGTTTTAGTTAATTTTGTGTTATAATTAATTTATTTCAATAGATATTTTTTGCATAATATTCTGATATTTAAAACCACCATTTTACAACTGTGGAATACAGCTAATTGAGTTCTTAGAAGAAATATATTATATTTCAAAGAATATAAGCACGAAATTCTTGGAAACATTTATTACGCTGCTTAAAACATGAACTTTTTTCAGTTTATATATTTCTCTTAGAACTTGAATTTGATGAGTTGAAAAATAATTTTCAAGTTGCCTTTGTTGGCAAATCATTATTATTATTTTTATTTTTTGTAAGCTATGTGAAGAAATTTCATTTCAAGACATTTTGTAAGGAAAAAACTAGATTCATTAGATAAATTTCTTTAAAAAATCACTGAAAAGTAATAATTAATTCTTTGGAAATTTAGAAACATTTTCAAAGGACAAAACTCGGGTAGAGTGGACTAAAAAGAATGTTACTTGACATGTTGTTGACGAGATAAGTTTTTTCAATATAAATTAACCTGAGCCAAGTTTTTAAGTAGAATTGCTTGATTGTCTATAGATAAATCCGCTAGACACACATAAAAAAAATATATATATATAAAAAATATACAAAAAAAACAAAAAGTTCAAAAACAAAAACTATTTAGCCGGAATCGTTGCCTACGACTACCATCAGTGCAACCAGTGTGTCACAAGCAAACCCACTTAAATAGAAATCAACATCAAGTACCTACAGAGGTTTTGTAGTCAAAGCATACAAAAAATTCCATTTCTTTCATCCTGCTCGGACGAAAACTTTTTGCTAGCCACTGTTTATGGCCTAAAATGCGCTGTTTAACTATTTATAAGTTTCGGAAACTGTTGCATAATATTGACCAAACGCTATAAACACAACTTTAAGGCTGGACCCATACCACACACACCTCTGTGGTTTAGAGGTGGTAGAAAGAGTGGTGTGTGCAAAGCTCTTAAATTGTTTAAAATACCCCGAAGAAGTTTAGCGCGTGTCACTAACAAAAGCTGAGCCAAGTGGTCACCACACTTAAGTTGGGCACGTGAGCAGCAAAGCTTTTGTTGGAAGTGCTCTAATGGCTGCCTAAAGCAGGAAATTTTCACTTTACAATCGCTTGTTTGTGGGCCTGGCAAATAATTTATTAAAACTCCAAGAGGCTCAATTTAAATAGAAATCGCTTAAAGTATTGTATAGTGTGTGAGTGTGTGCGTGGGTTGGAAATGATAATCTTTTGGTTTGATTTAAGTTTGTTGACTAGTGTGCACTTTCATAAAAATATTAAAAGTTAGTTGCGTGAAGCTAAGAGAAGACTCAAGAGGTAATGCCACTAAATCAAGTGAAGATTTGGCGAAAGTGAGACTTTTGCGTATATGTTCGAGTTGACAGTTTTTCTTTTATAAATTTTTGTTTTTGAAATCGGAGTAGTTTCCTTGCGTTTTATAAAAAAAATAAAGCTTTTTGTATTTTAACTTAATTTTTGTTTTCAAATCTTAAGAAATTAACTGCTTTTCTGTCATTAACAAGTTCACAAATGATTCATAAACGACACTTTTGTGTTAATGAATGAATTTGTAACAGGATCATTATTTATTTTCAAAATGTGTTCAATTATGGGTATAAAATATATGTAATTAATTATCATATATTGATAAATTATAATTTTTTGTTCACTAATGAGTTCGAAAATGATTCACTTATAATGGTTTTGCGAATTTTTTTAAAAAAGAACGTTACGTTGATAAATTTCAACATTTAAAATAGTCTAAAGGTAGAACAAACAGACAAACAAGCCCGTGATTCAAAGTTTTCGAGTTTATGTTTTGCATTCTATAATTTTTTGTAAAATTTTTAATTTTTTTAAAAATATGTTAGTTTTTGTAAAATAAGAAAGATGAATGCAAACAACTTTTAATCCAAAAAGTTCATATTGATTTAAAACAGTGATGTTCACGTAATACCGCGCATGGTGAGACTCGACGTCTTTATTCGAGAACCGAAACACGCACACGATCAAAAGCACGAAGTTCTTTCAATCAGTTGGCACTGAAACTTCAAGCGAGAAAGTTTGTGCCGGTTGCTCGTGTTTTTTGCACTGCACAAAAATTTTGAGGTAAATATATGAAAATGAGTTTTTGTGCAATTATGATTTAAAGCAGTGGTGTTCACACACATACTATTAAAATTTTCAAATTTTGTACTTGGTTTAATAGATCTCTCGCTCTCTGCACTGACAAAAATTGTTATGCAGGTATTAAGCAAGAATTGTGTTATAACTGTCATTATAATCATGATTATTGTTGGAGCATTTCTTTAATCAATTTATTAATCTTTACTAACAGTTTTTTCTATGATACAATCTCTTATTCTCATTTAATAAGTTCTCTTTATTATAACTAAACTAATCTCTTATCACTAATTATGCTTACTTATGCTAGCGCGCTCTTTTCTTATTTTAGTACACAACATTTGCGTTATTTTAAGTTCGTTATCTTTTCTCTTCTCTTTACATAATATGTATATGTAGTTAATATATATTTTAATACATAAATCACGCGAGCTTAAAACTTTGGTGTATTAATAATTAAAACTGTTCTTATACTTCACTTGTTTTCGAGACGTAACTCTGCCTTGCTGCATACAGTTGCTTAAATAAAACTAAAGTTAAAAACCACAAAAAAAAAGAAACCTTTTTTTTTCTACTCAACTATAACATTGGTGCCGAAACCCGGGAACATTCCCACATTACTTGGACTACGATTGGATTTAATATTTTGGAACTGCGCTGGACTAACCTTGATTTGAACGACATTGCATTGAATTTGGATTTTTTCTTTGATTTGGATACCAACTAGCTTGAAAATTGCTGACTCTGCTTTGTACTTGGACTTCGATTGGACAAATTTTATATCTTGCGCTTTGGAAATTGAATGGTAACAAATTCTGCAACTAATTGGACAACGATTTTACTATTTTCGATACGTATGTATAAATCATTTTATTTTCAATAAAATGGAAGAAATTTCGAATAAAATAGAAAAGCAACGTCACATGCTGCTTGACCTTGAGAGCATGTTGCGTAACTTTGAAAGCAAACCTAGGGCAGAAAAAACACGCGGTTTAGTTCAGGGTTACTTCGAGGAAATAGAATTAAATTTTCTGCAATTCAAAGACAACCATGCTAAACTTTATGATTCTATTCGAGATAAATCTATAAATACCGATGATGTTCCTTATTTAAAGGAAGAAGTGTTCAACACTTTCCGCGATAAATATTTAGTATTTAAAGGCAAACTGCTCGACATTCTTTCAGAATTCAATGTTCCGTCTTCGCCAGTTTTTCTTTCTAGCACCGCTGGCGTTCAACCAAATAGTCGCAATGACAGCGTGTCTGCTTTGGTGTGCTTACCTAAAATCGACATTCCAACCTTTTATGGAGACTACCTCGCTTGGATACCATACAGAGATATGTTCACGTCTCTAGTCCACAATAACCACGATCTTTCTAATATTCAAAAATATTATTACCTTAAAGGATCATGCAAAGATACCCCTCTTGATATTGTCAATGAGTACCCAGCTTCTGATACAAGCTATGAGCTTGCTTGGAACGCTCTGAATCTCAGGTACCATGACAAAAGGAAAATAGTTGATACAGTTTTAAACAAACTTTTCTCGATTAAAAGTTCGAATGGCTCCGCTGTGAGCATTCAGCAACTTCTAGATACAACTCGCAATAGCCTTGCACTTTTGCGCTCTTTGGGAATAAATCCCGATAGCTGGGACGCTATATTAATTTATATGACGGTGAATAAGCTTGATACTCAATCGCGTAAGGAGTGGGAGCAATCTCTTAAAGCTACCACTGAAATTCCACACATAAAAAATTTGTTTTCGTTTCTGGAAACTACATTTCGTACACTGGAAACAGTTCATGATCGGAACTACTCATTTTCAATTTCGACTAATCTCAAACCACCTCATGCTCCTCGAAACCCATTTCGTCGAAACGTGCATGTAACTACGGCTTTTTCTGCTGACTCAAACTGCCCTTGCTGCAATAGACGCCACCTACTTTTCAAATGTTTTAAATTCGCCTCACTGCAGTCTGCTGCTAAGCGCGAGTTTATTAAAACAAACCAAATTTGCCACAACTGTTTGAACACTGGACATTTTTCGAAAAATTGTCACTCAAGTTCTCGATGCCAACTCTGCCAACAACAACATCACACTGTAGTACACAATGAGTTTTCTTATGATTTTGATCATACAAAGAAGGAGTCCACTTCTCCAACGGACAAAACAAAAGCGTCTACGCATCATGAACCAACAGCTGAAATCGCGCGTGCGAATTTAACGTGCAACTTCAGTACATTGTCCATTCCCCAAGTTTTACTAGCTACAATACGTGTGATTGTCAAAACTCCCCATGGTGATTTCCTTTTGAGAGCGCTGCTTGACCAAGGTGCACAAGCTTCGCTAATTACAGAAGACGCAGTTCAAATGCTGAGATTACGCAAATTAAATACACTTGCAATTGTAAATGGTGTAGGAGGAAAAACACCCTCTACCACGCGCAAGTATGTAAAAATGTTACTTGGTTCTGTTAGAGAGCAATGCTTTAACTTGCAATGTAGTGCGTTGATTCTCCCAACGCTTACGTCGTATCAACCGTCGCCTGTTAGCAAAGGTTCTATCCCAAGCTTAGAACACTACGCTCTCGCTGATCCCAGTTTTAAAGAAAGTGGTAACATTGATTTATTGCTCGGTGGTGATGTCTATGGTGACATCGTTCTACCACAACAAAAGAAATTTGAGAAATGCATATTTTTGCAACATACACACTTCGGCTGGGTCGTGTCGGGACCCACGTCAGAGATTTCATATGGTGTTGACGTAAACGTAAATTTATGCTCAATTGATGATCAACTTCGTGCATTCTGGGAGCAGGAGGAGATGAGTGAAAAAAGGCAACTTACAAAAGAAGAACAAGCATGCGAAGAATATTTCAAAAAAAACCAGTTGTCGCGATTTGACTGGTCGGTACACTGTCGCTTTGCCATTTATTTCAAAACTAAACAATTTGCAGATGCCACAATTTAGTCACACTGACTATAGTGCATTACAACGTCTAAAGCAGATTGAATCAAATTTTAAAACAAAAGCAGCTTTATACGAAGCTTATTGTAAGTTTATGGCTGAATATGAGGAACTTGGCCATATGCAAAGAGTTGGTACTTACCCTAAAGATTTAAAGCCAAATTGTTATTTTTTGCCACACCATGGTGTGCTCCGAGAGAGCAGCACTACCACTAAACTACGAGTCGTATTTGATGGGAGTAGCAAACGACTCTCTCAAGCTTCCCTTAACGAATCACTATCGCCAGGTCCGGCTCTTCAAAATGATCTCCCGACTATAATCACACGTTGGCGACGATTTGAAATTGGTTTTCGTGCAGATTTAGAAAAAATGTTCCGCCAAATCCGAATTATTGAAGAGGATCAAAAGTATCAACATATTTTATGGCGTGATAAAATGGAAAAAGAAATCTATATTTACAAATTGTGTACGGTAACCTATGGAACCACTTCGGCTCCATTTTTATCAATTCGTGTGCTCCAACAACTATCGGATGACGAGAAAAGTAATTATCCCGAAGCTTGTAGAGTGCTGCTGTCAGATACGTATGTTGATGATGTCATATCTGGCGCTGATACTCAAGCAGAAGCGAAAAGTTTGCATCTGGAGTTATGCAAATTATTACAAGCTGGTTGCTTCAACTTACGTAAATGGACTACGAACTCACTAGAACTACTTAATTTTATTCCGAAAGATTATCGGGAAATTTCAAATAAATTTCAGATAAGAGAAGAAAATGTTGTCAAGGCACTTGGTCTTGAGTGGGACACCGTAAGTGACACATTTTCATTCACGACAAATTTCGACGTTAAGCGAGCTATAACCAAAAGCAGCCTATTATCTGATGCTGCAAAACTCTATGACCCTTTGGGATGGTTAGCGCCGACGACAATCCAAGCTAAAATTATATTTCAAAAGTTGTGGCTTTTAAGTTTGGATTGGCAGGATGTATTACCAGAAAACTTAAGTCATGAATGGAAAACTTACCGCCATAACTTGAAAGCATTAGAGGCAATTAAAATACCGCGTTGGATCGGCAGTAATAAAGTTAGTAGTATTGAAATACATGGGTTTTGTGATGCATCTCAATCGGCGTTCGCAGCCGTGGCATATGTTAAGGTGCTTGATAGCATGGGCTGTGGACGTGTAAGTTTATTGCAATCAAAAACCAAAGTTGCACCGCTTAAAACTGTTACAATACCACGACTTGAACTATGCGGAGCTAGATTACTCGTTAAACTTATTTCAAAAATTCGTACTCAGATGGATAGAGAAGTTATAAACATTTGTTATTGGACTGATAGTACAACAGTTCTCTCGTGGATCCGCGGACAATCGTCGAAGTGGTCAGTCTACGTCGGAAATCGCGTAGCAGAAGTGCAAAGATGCTCAAATGCAACTCAATGGCGCTACGTTTCTACTCACGATAATCCTGCAGATTGCGCATCGCGCGGCATTTCTTCTGAAGAACTTTTACATCACGGATTATGGTGGACTGGACCAATGTGGTTGAGTCAGCCGCCAGGAGCTTGGCCAGAACAGCCAAGTATGAATTGCAACATAAGCGAAGAACTACGAAAGTCTCAAGCCAGCATACATATTACAACAACTCAAATTTACGAGTATCCGGAATTATTGATGAAATATTCCACCTTAAGCAAAACCGTACGTATTACGGCATACATCTTACGATTTTTTAACAATACATTGCTGCGACAGCAACAAAATAACGAGAAACTAACAGGTTATCTTCAAACACATGAGTTGCAACATGCTTTACAACATCTAATAAAGATTTCACAACAAATCGACTTTGAACAGGAAATAACTGAACTTAAAAAACAAAACAGCGTTTCATCAAGTAGCAAAATATATAAACTGTGTCCATTCCTCGACACCACGGGAGTTTTGCGTGTTGGTGGACGCATACAAAGCTCAAACTTTTCATTTTCAACAAAACATCCTATTTTATTAAAAAAACAAAATCCATTATCATCTCTTGTTTTCGCAGATACCCACATGAAGACTCTACATGGTGGCTTGCAGTTAATGCAATCATACGTCTCAAGAAAATACTGGATTCTCTCCGCTCGCAATCTCGCAAAAAGCATACTAAGGCGATGCGTTGTGTGCTTTAAGTACAACGCAACGGCTGCGCAGCAGATAATGGGTAATCTGCCAAGTATTCGATTGCAGCCTGCTCGACCATTTAAGCATAGTGGAGTCGACTATGCGGGACCAATTATCATCAAGCAATCGACCACACGCAATTCAGTTACCACAAAAGGTTATATTTGTCTGTTTGTGTGCATGGTGACAAAAGCGCTCCATCTTGAGGCAGTAACGAGTCTCTCTACTGAGTCTTTCATTGCAGCGTTCAGGCGTTTCATTTCGCGACGTGGCATCTGTACAGACTTGTATTCGGACTGCGGTACAAATTTTATTGGAGCCAATAAAGAGCTACAGCTGCTAAACAGCCGCAGCAAATCTTCGCTCCCTCAAGATCTCGTCGAAATGCTTGCAAATACAGGTACCCAATGGCATTTAATACCGCCCGCATCCCCCAACTTTGGTGGCCTCTGGGAGGCGGGCGTAAAATCAACAAAGTTTCACCTTAAACGCATTATGCAAAATCGTATATTGACATATGAAGAACTCAGCACTCTGCTAGCTCAAATTGAAAGCTGTCTTAACTCAAGACCACTGTGCCCACTCTCTACTGAGCCATCAGACTGTAATGCGCTCACACCATCGCATTTTCTAATTGGAGAGCCAACGCTTTGTGTTCCAGAAGAAGATCTGCTGGACTGTAATGTGGAACGTCTCAGTCGTTGGAAGGTTGTCGAGAAATTGAAACAGCATTTTTGGAAGCGTTGGGCAAACGAATATCTTTGCCGTCTACAAGCTAGGCCAAAGTGGCTGAAAATACACCGAAATGCTCAAATAGGAGATTTGGTACTTGTATTGGATGAACGCTGTCGTCCTGGCCATTGGCCATTAGCACGAGTAGAACAAACACACCCCGGACCAGACGGGTATGTAAGAGTTGTGACCTTATTCTGCAACGGCAAGAGCTTCAAGCGACCAATTTCTAAAATCACCTTTCTCCCAGTCAACGATGTACAACCAGATGTACTCTCTGAATCTGACCAACCAGAAGTTGTGAGCAGAGGCACAGCTGGGTCAACTTGGCGACCAAACCAAACTACCTCCAACGGGTCAGACGATGTCAACACATCTTGAAGAAGTTTCAGAACAGTCGTTCTTCGTGGGGGAGAATGTTGGAGCATTTCTTTAATCAATTTATTAATCTTTACTAACAGTTTTTTCTATGATACAATCTCTTATTCTCATTTAATAAGTTCTCTTTATTATAACTAAACTAATCTCTTATCACTAATTATGCTTACTTATGCTAGCGCGCTCTTTTCTTATTTTAGTACACAACATTTGCGTTATTTTAAGTTCGTTATCTTTTCTCTTCTCTTTACATAATATGTATATGTAGTTAATATATATTTTAATACATAAATCACGCGAGCTTAAAACTTTGGTGTATTAATAATTAAAACTGTTCTTATACTTCACTTGTTTTCGAGACGTAACTCTGCCTTGCTGCATACAGTTGCTTAAATAAAACTAAAGTTAAAAACCACAAAAAAAAGAAACCTTTTTTTTTCTACTCAACTATAACAATTATCATTATGTGTATGTGAAGTGCAACACTTGATATTATACTTATTCTGCGTAACTAAATAAATTGTTTTTTCTGAAATACATTTTTTTAAAAATAACTTTCTGTTTATTTACTGTCCCGTGAAATTTTCCAATATGCCGTTTTTTTTACATATTTTGCATTTGTCCCTTATTGTTGAAAAACTATTCTGGGAACACTACTCCAGCTGGAAGTTTCAGCGCCAACTGATTGAGAGAACTTTTTTAACTTTTGTATTCGAACGTAAAGTTTCCTTGCAAAGTGTTTGAAAGATAAAATTTTGCAAAAAAATATAAAATTATGATAAATTTCATATTCAAAAGCTTCAAGCTCATTCTAATATAACAAAAACTTCAAATAAAAAATACGATTTTTTTTTTGTCGTAATGATTTCAGAAATGACGCGTAAGTGAAACTTCTTTGACCATCGATGAATTTATTACTTTTCATATATGATTCAGTTGATTACTCACAAATGAGTCCGCAAATGAAATAATAAACGATAATTTTTGTTCACAAACGTGTTCGCAAATGAATTAAAAGCAATGCTTTTATGATAAATATTTTTAAATTTCGGTAATAAGCACGTCATGCTGATTAATTTCAATAATTGGAATAGTTGAATGGTCCCAGTACTTTTACCTCATGCTTACATTGGTACAGTGGTTTAATCCCCATCAACGACATTTTTTTTTTTAAATTTTTTCACAGTTAAAGGCAAATGATAGTTATTGAAAACTACATTCAAATAAAAATGTTAATAACAAAAACAAAAAAATGAGAGATTTCACTTAAAAAACAGTGTTCTTATGTTACTGTGAACTTATTTATGAAAAACAAACAAAAATAATTTTATTTCAGAGACGTTACAGTCCGCCAGAGGATTTATTTGCGAATGCTGAAGACATATTTTTCTATCTACAAAGCTTTATAGCTCAAATCATACCTTTGAAATGCATATCTTTGGTCATATCTGAAAAACTTCAAGTTGATGATAAAATTTAAAAGCAAAAATTTCATATACTTGTCGATTCAAATACAAATAAATCATACCAAGAACTTGCCGTCTTCATCAAGAAATTAATATAAACAGACTTTAACGATGACGGAAGTATCTCATGTCTAAAATATCATCTTATATTATATTATTTGTATCTAAGTACCTAAGTACCTTGGTTAGATTTTGTTTTTTTTTTTGTTTTTTTGTTCAGATACTTCACTGGCAATTTCAAGTATTTTCTCATATATACATATATACATTAATGTATATGCCATACACATTCTACGAAAAAGTCAACAATGCTTAAAAGCCTTGAAAAAAGAAAATCCTCCGCCTTATTTTGATGGCATTTTAATATTATTTGATTTAATGTTATCTGCTGAAAATTGAATATGTAGAACAATAAAAGCACTTTGCCGTAAACTTGACAAAAGTTCTGTAAACATTGCAAAATATTCACAAACACCAGCTAGCTGAGCGTTTTTACCCTTTTAGCTTTATTTTCATTTTTTTTATTTTGTTTTTTCTTGTATCTTACCATCAGCATTTCGAAGTCATTTATTATATTTTTTTTTAATGTCAAGTGAAAGCTTGACATCTATTTACATTGTTATTAGAAACATATAAAATATGTTCATACATATCATTTGATTCTATTATTTTTATAGCACATTATAATATATTTGAATAATTTTTCCTATTTTATAGCAAAGCTTGACTATGTAAGGGTGCAGTTTTTATTGAGCCCATAAAAGTGTTTTTTTAATCTACTTTTTATTTACTAGCAATAAAAAGAATTATTACAATAAATTTTTACTACATTTATTATAATAATTTTGTCAATGGTACAATAAAAAAAAAAAAAAACGAAATGAAGTTAGACAATGTGAACATTTAATAATGATCTTATGAACTAATTTCAACCCCAATAAAAAGTAAGAAAATTTTAAGTATATCATGTTACGTTTTTCTGGTGTCGCTGCGAGAAGTATGTAAGCGAGAACTCAGGGTCGGCTGACTCAGTGGTGATGGGTCGTGAGCCAAAAAAAAATATTGATTTAAATTAATTATGGGCGCCACGCGATATCCTGAGATCCGCACCTAATGTAAAAACTATCGCGAATTTCCACTTAGGTTGCAGCTCCTTTTTAGTTAAACAAGAACAAAAGTACTTAGCTTCTTACAATTTCCTTTATTTAAAACAATTTTATTTCACTTATTTATTTTAGTTATAGTATTACCCTTAAATTTAAAAAAAATCTACTTGAGTCCCTTTTCCCCAATGTGCCACAACCGGTTGTTTCTCCTGGGTTTACAATTATTATGACTCAGATTTATTTATTTAATTCCCCCCTGAATGAATACCCCTCTTTACTTTAAATCTCCAAAATACTTAATAAAATAATAATACTATCATCAACACTTCCAAAATATAAAGTATCTTTTCATTAATGTTATATCGATTTCCAGCAGACAGTAGGACGAAATCGTACAACCCAATTTAAAAACAAAGTCTTATCAATATGTTTCTTCTTTTTTTTTTTTCTTTGTTCTTGTTATAAAACCAAAAATTAGACAACCAACGTAAAACCACCGTGGTTGCTTTGCGATTGAAAATACTACATATAGCAAAAATTCAACATAGAAAATGTGGTACTCGCCGCGCCCAGGGATTGAACCGCGCCTGTAGGACTACTGGGCAAATCCACTCATGCTGCGCCAATCTCTCGTATAAATTAACTAAGCTTAAAGAGCTTTGAGACACGACCGTTTCTGGTATAGTAGAATGGGCAGCACGATTATGTATATAACAGCTAAGCCGCCATAAAAAAAAACCTCAGGATCTGCTGTTCTAAAGAAACAATTTCATTATAGCCAGCTGATCCTAGAAAAAAATGCATAATTAGTTACCTGTTTTCCTTTCCAGTTTAATATTTATTTGCTTCGTTATTAGCGTAAGGTTTCCTTTGGCTTATTCAAAAACAACACTCGCCCGAATTTCCTTTTTCCTCCCTATGAATAGTTACAAATATTCCCTCAGTTTTCTGTTCTAGGTTTAAGTTAATATCCTTTCTACTTCACCTTAGGTTAAATTAATTCACTTCCAAACTTTTCAAAACTTTTTAAAAAAACTTGACACTGAACTTTTTGATTTTTCTTCTTTTTTTTCGATGGCCTTTAGGACTTCTTTTGTTTCCAATAATCTATCACCGAATGATCATTTCGTTTTGGCGAAACTATATCTAAGGCTAATCGCCTGATGGTCATGCGGTACTTATGTTCCTATTTTATGGTATTTATTTTAGTTATTTCTTTAAGAAATAGGTATTTATTTTATTATATATATTAGGTTTAATATTTACATTATGTTTAGTAAGAATATTATGTTATAGACCCATTTTATTCCCGTTTTTCTCTATTGATATTAATTTCTATTGTATTAAGTTTTTATTTTTTTTTTCTTTAATTTTGTGTTTTATGTACTTTAGTTTATTTATATTAAGCATATAATTTCTTAAGTTAAGTAAAACTGAAAAAAATAACTTTCCGCAAAATTTCTCGCGGCCGGGATTCGAACCCACGTCCACCGGTTACAAGGCGAACGCCTTACCCAATGAGCTAACTAGGCTATATATAAAATGATCGATTATCGGTGGTGGGCATCTACGAATAGCAAAAATATCTACACCTATTTATTTATGATATCTGCTATAAATAAACAATACGGACCATGAAAACTTCTCACTAACCAAATCAAATTGTAACAATCATTAGAACCTATTTCAAGCAGACGTATTTCGAACATAAAGTAAAATAGTTGCACTGGACGACTTTTAATCATAGAGAGTTCAAACTGCATAAGTATATCGACTTTTAAATTAAATATCAAAAGCAAAAGCTAAAGCAAAAGTAAAAGCGAAATAATGAAAGCTATTTCAAAAGTAACACATAAATGTAAAAAAAGAAAAAATAAATTTAAAAATTAAATAAAAAATGAAAAAAAATAAGAAAAAATTGAAAAAATTGTTAATAAAAATAAAAATAATGAAATATTTAAATAAATTGAAATAAAAATAAACAATACAAAAATAATGAAAATAAACATAAGCATCATGAAAATAAAAAATACTTAAATAGTAAAAATAAAATTAAAAACAAAAATAAAAACAAAAATAAAAATTTCTATAAAAATTAACATCAAATAAAAAAGTAATAAAATAAAAACATAAAAATCAATATAAAATTCAATATATAAATAAAAATATAAATAAAAAAAAATATAAATATAAATATAAATAAAAATAAAAATAAAAATAAAAAAAAATATTAAAATAATATTTGTATTTGTATTTGTATTTGTATTTATTGGACTTAAGAATTAGTACAGTAAGATCAATAAAGTTCTTAATAATAGGTAAAATAAAATTGAAAATTAAATAAAAAATGAATTAAAAGAAATAAAAATGGAAAGGAAAATTGCAACTAAAATAAAAAAATAATAATAAACATGCCATTTCAACCCTTGAAAGGACTTTGACCGAGATTCTTATGATCAAATTATGTTGTGCACGTTATTAAATGTTTGGACACAATTGATCGAAAACTTGACCTACTAGCTTTGTTCTGACTCCGAAAGGCTAATGTGCATGTTCGCAACAAGCTTTGCATGGCAATATTTACTCTCTGAGGTTTGTAAATAAAATACATTTTTTTTGTCATTATCTGCAGAGAGGCGATGACCGAACAGAAAAATTAATTCAATTGAAAAAACTTTCTGTGTCAGATGGAATTGAACCAAAATTCTCTGGCGTATAGGCCACGCACTCTACCCACTACGCCACGGCCGCCTTAAATAAAAATCAACAATATAAAATAATGAAAATAAAAATTAATATACGAAAATAAAATTATAAAAAACACTAAAATAATAAAAATAAAATTAAAAAATAAAATTAAAACCAAAATAAAATAAAACAAAAATAAAAATAAAAATTATTATGAAAATTTATATAAAATAAAAATTTTAAAACACAATTAAATAAAAATCATAAAAATTAATATAAAATTCAAAATATTAATAAAAATGTAAATAAATATATATATTTATTTATCAATATAAAAATATAAATAAAAATAACAAATAAAATAAAAATTTTAATACAAGTATAAGATATATTAAAAATTAAATAAAAAATAAATAAAAACAAGTAAAAATTTAAAAAAATTGTTACTTAAAATAATAATAATGAAATTAAAACAAAATAAAAATAATAGTAAACAATAAAAAAAAACTGGAAATGAAAATAAAAATAATGAAAATAAAAATTAAAAATATTAAAATAATAAAAATCAAATTAAAAAATACAATTAAGAAAAAAATAAAAATTAACATGAATTTAAAAACAAAAACTTAAATAAAAAATACAAATCTTCAAAATGAATATTCAAAATAAAATAATAATTCAAAATATTAATAAGGTACAAATAAATAAAAATATAAATAAATAAAAATAAAAATAAATAAATATATAGGTAAAAGTTTGGCAAAAATGTATATCAAAAATATATAAAAAAAATTAAATAAGAAGTGAAATAATAATAAAAAAATTAAAATTAACATAAAAATAGAAATAAAAGCAAACAATAATAAAAATTAAAAACAAATAATAATAAAAAAATGAAAATTAACATAAAAATAGAAATAAAAACAAAAATAAAAACAAACACAAAAATAGAAAGAGTATGGTATAAAGATTGATATAATGAAAATAAAAATAGTAAATAAAATAAAAAATACTAATATAATATAAATGATATAAAAAAATAAATCAAAAACAAAACTAAAAACGAAAATTAAAACAGAAATAAAAACAAAAATAAAAATTAATATAAAAATTAATATAAAATTAAAAAAAGCAATAATTTGAAAAATAAAAATCATAAAATTTAATATGAAATTCAAAATATATATAAATAAAAATATCAATAAATAAAAATATATATATAAAAATTAAATAACAAAAAAAAAAATAATAAAAACAAACATATATAAAAACAATCACAAAAATAGAAAGAGTATAAAATAAACATTGAAATAATGATAATAAAAATATTAAATAAAATAAAAAACACTAAAATAATTAAAGTTAAATAAAAAACAAAATTAAAAACAAAAACAAGAACAAAAAGTAAAACAAAAAAAATAAAAACACAAATAAAAACAAAAATAGAAACCAAAATAAAACAAAAGCAAAAACAAAAATAATAATAAATTTAACATAAAAGTCATAAAAATTGATATGAAATTCCAAACATAAATAAAAATTTCAATAAATGAAAATAAAAATAAAATTAAATGAAAAATAAAAATAAAATTAAAAAATAAACACAAAAATAGAATAGAAAATAAAATTAAAAAAACAATTAAAATATATATAAATAACTATATAATTATAGTAAATAAATGAACTTGAAATTAAAAAAAAATATTATAAATAATAAAGTAAAAATATAAAAACAAAAATCGATATTAAAGTAAAAATAAATATAAAAAATAGCAATAAAATTAGAAATAAAAATACAGTGCAAATAAAAATAAAACAATAAAAAACAAAAAATTAAAAAAAAAAATGACTTCAAATAAGCTATTATAGAACTAGTAAGAAATGATCTTCGACTGGGCCGAAGTTAAATACCCCTACGTCTGAATTGAAATATTTTTAAAGTCTTAAGCAGTCAAAAAATTTGTATTTGTAAAATACAATTTGTAAATTTGTATATAACAGAAAATATTCTCTTTTGTTTTTTGATAAAGTTACTTTGTATGGGAGGTAGGCGTGGTTTTCATCCGATTTGGTTGAATTTAATATTCAGAGTGTATATTAAATAGGAACGCTTAATGTTAATTAGAATCTGAGACAAGTGTTGAACTTTTACCTTAATCTTTATTAGCTAAAAGATAATCCCATCCATAAACTATAAACTTCTCTACCACCAACCACAACTTTTAAGTTTTAAATAATATTGATAAATTTTCAATAGAGAGTTGATTAGAAATAAAGAAATAAATATACGAAGGTACAAACGTAAGACCATGGCCTGGTGGAGATTCGAATCTACTCAACAACCGAGGCCGCCCTGCCCTTTTTTTTGGAACTGTCCTATTAAATGTAATACTTCTTGTCCAAACTCTAGATTTATTCTATTACCAAATTCTTGTGGATTTATCCTTGTTCAAATTCCTTTTCTAATCCTTGTCACACCTTTTTTATTAATCCGTTTTATCCTAAATCTTATCTTTAGTTTGTTCAAATACTTGTCCTATTCCTGTCCCAATTCTAGCGAGACCTTAGTGATCAACTTAATGCTATTTTAATTTTTGCTTAAAATTATTTTATGTCTAAATTTTGTAACTTAACTAACTGTTCAACCCAATAACCAACATGTTATGCTTATAAAACCATATATTTTAAATAGTTGAAGCAATTATTTGAAAGTTTAAACTCATGACCAATTTTTGGAATTAACTCGAAACTTAAAAACCTTTTTGAGGTCAATCATGTCCTTAATGCTTAATGCATTCAGCAGGCTGGTTAATGCAATTATTGAAAAATCTCCTATATTGACTGACAGACAACATTGACCGCAAGAGTAACTGTCAGCTGAGCATTAATTACGCATTGCATTTAATTCCGTGTGCATTAAAAAAATAAAACTATTATTCATAAAGTATTTTCTGTAATTATATAAAGTTTTGGGTGGAATAAGGATAATAAAAAAAAATGCCGATATATGTTGAAATTTTTATCATTAATAGTATTTCAACGAAATGAAAATAAATATTTATCTTGAAGTTAATCATTATCCGAACACAGAATTGAAGGCAATAAGTATGCCGCATAATATAATGATGTACATGTTCTTGACAGTAGAGTGCAGAATTATAGCAGCTGAGTTAAAAAGTTGAGAAAAAAAAGCAGACCAGAGTAGGAAATAAGGCATTACATTAATGATTGGCAACAAGCTATACAGAGCATACTGCATGAGACATAGAATAGGGGGCATATATTTGAGAATTTCAACTGTGGTTATTTAATATGAAATTTATTTAGACTTGAAAAAAATAAAAAAAAGATGTATTAAAAATATAAAAAAAAACTACGCCAATATGTAAAAATTACTCTTTATTAAATGAGACATATATGTATCAACATAACAATTTATGTTCTTTTATGAAGAAGTATATGTGAGTATCTATACTTAATAACCCCGTTTATATGTGTGGGCAGTTGAGGTGGAAAATGTCTGCTAGTGCGTTTGTCATATATTTGCTTTTGCATTATTAACACACATGAAAATAAATGCTTCCCTTTTATGTTGCTGCATGTTCCCGTGGGATTGATCTGAACTGGAGCAAATTTAATGCCTGCTGGTAACAGTGGTCGTTGTGACACTTATGCTGTAATGCGCTAATTTTTTTAGTTTTTTTTTCCAACATTATGTTATGTGCAAGTATGTGGCTCTGACTATGCTGATGTGGGTGTGTTTCTGTGTGTGAGTGTAAGGAATGCAGCATTTTTGTAAGGAATTTTTGTGGAAACTTAATGAGAGCATGTTAAGGGAATCAATTGATTAGTTTCTAACTGTAGCATTGGGACTATTATGTTTTTGTCTGTTTTATAATGTTTTATTTGAAATTATTTTTGTTTATTACATTCAAGCATATTTAGAGCATGATTCATCTTAAATAATATTTTATTTAAGCTTACAATAGAACTATCATCTCGGGTTGAGTCTAAATACAAACGTTTTTGTTTTAAGGTATTTTCGAAGTTTGCAGAAATTTATTAATTTTAATTTATTTCGTTAAGATTATGTAAAAAAAAAAAAAATAATTGGCATGCATGCATCGTGAACTGTTATTTGTGTTTAGATTTCATAGTCTTCTGGATGGGCAACAATAAATTTTCCAGAAATATTCAACTTCACAAGGCATTTTATTCAAAACAAATTTGAAATTACAATTGCATTGAAATAAAACTCGATACAATATTAATGTAAAAACATATGTTTTTCCATACAAATTTTGACATAACTTTTTCTTTCCTAATAAATTTGCCACCAGATCTAGCGCTTAGAAAAGAGCACAATGTGATCGGCAAACTAAAGATAAAAAGAGTTTAGCGCAGGGCACTCCATAGCTCACTGAGCTCTCTGTGAGCGTCACTTTTCGCATGTACACAAAACTCACAACAGAAAAGAATATAGTTCAGTCGTTCACAGACCGTGATGCAGTGAGGTCTATGTCGCTTTGCGCTGCATATTTTATGTAAATACATTCTTAAAAAACCAACCTATTGATCTGTAGATTCATAATAGTTATGCATATATATCTTTATTTTATAGAATTTCATATTATTCGGATATACTAAGGTTTCATATAATTGATACATACATATTACCTATTATGATTCTTTGTATGGCATTATATATGCTTACATATTATTTACTTATTTTTTATTATTAATTTTAATTAACTTTGATTAATTAGTCCCTTAAGTGGCGTCCGTGGCGTAGTTGGTTAAAGTGCGTGGCCGCTATGTCAACGAACCTGGAGATCCAGGTTCGAACCCCAGCAGCGACAGAAAATTATTTGAATTAAAATAATTTTTCTGTACGGACGCCACCTCTCTGCAGACAATGGCAAACCTCAGAGAGTAATCAAAATGCCATGTAACGCTTCTTGAGAACAAGAACATTCCGTTCATCGCCGTTCGGAGTCGGCGTTAAACCTGTAGGTCCAGTTCTCGGTCAATTGTGTACAAACTTAATAACACGCACAACACAATTGATCATAAGAAGCTAGGTCAAAGTCCTTTCAAGGGCTGAAATGGCCAGTTATTTATTTATTTTTTTTTTATTTTTAGTTCCATTGAAAACATTTTTTTTGAGCTCTAGGCCAATCATGTTGACAACAAGACAACATGAAGAACAAAGAAGGCAACAACCAACAACAACAACAACGGCTTTATATAGAGCAAAAATTTAAGAGCTCAAAAAATTTGTTTTCAATATAAATAATGAAAGGCCGTATTCAAATATTAAGATTACATATTTTTAGTTCCTTAAAAGGACTTTGACCGAACTTCTTCTGATAAAATTCTCAAGATTTTATAATATTAAACTAATTATTCTTATATATTAAGGTTTCATATAATTCAACCGTGTTATGTATTACGATTCTTTGTATTATTCGTTCATATTACTTGTATTAATTAATTTCATACAAGAAATAATGAAGAATACCAATGAATAAAAATAAAAACATAAAGTAAAAAATAAAAACTTAAAAATCTAAATAATTGTAACAACTATTTCGCTCAGTGTGCGGGATTCGAGAGTGCACTAATACTTAAAAGACAAAATAAAATGTGATTGTGTTAGAATGCCCAGCTCTGGTCTAGCGTCAAGTGGGCGAGCTTTCTTTCTCTTCACTCTGTGCGGATCGTTTATATCAGCGATGTTCGGGTATGGGCAGAGAGCGCTCTTAGAGCGTTGAGAGTAAGAATTGAGATCAAAGGCTTATGTAGAAAAACAAAACGCAACAACAAATCAAAGACAAAAGACAAACACAGAAACAATACAAAAGCTTTAAATATAGTGGTGCCCATACCCGGCGATGTTCATTCTACAACATAGATATTTTTGCGTCTGCATTAAAAAGCTTTAAGCTTCTTCACTGAGAGGTAGTTCATGAATACATGTTTTTGAGTGTACTGAAAAAAACTAAGCGATGCAGTTTTTACCGCTTGAAATGGAAGATGCATGAGCTTAACATACATGAGTGAAAGCACAAAAGCTTATTTGCACAAGTGTGCGTGTTTATATGGAACTTTTTTTGTGTGTACGTTCTGCTGCCATCAAATATACACAGAAAATCGTTCGCCTCTATTTATGTTCTTCTTTTTTTCTCTCTGTCTTCGCTCATGTATATATACATATGTAACCGAACTTATAAGGCAGTGTAAAGAAATACAAAATCGAACGAAACAATGACGAACTCTTTTTTTCTTTCTCTCCTTTTTGTGCGGATCTTTTAAGGGCATATGAAGCCACAGTGGGCGAAATACATCATACATAATTTCACCTATTCATATACAGATTATTTTTACATAAAATCGAACCTTATGTGCAAATTCAATTGATAAATGATAAAGTTATTGCCATATTTATGAAGTCACTGTTTCTGGATGATAATAGTTGCTTTTAGCTCATTTTTTTAAACTAAGTAGATGTAGCTCATGTACAATATGTGTTCAAAAAGGAATGGAATTTTTGAAATTTCGAGTTTGATTTCGCGATATCTATGCATTTATGAAAGCTTAAATCTTGATATTGGGAAAAAGAGTGACTTTTGTTTACACGTATTAACCCTTAAATGCTTGCCCTTCTTTTTTTTTTGCATTCAACATTTATTCACTTTTGGTCCAAATAATTCAATCAGCTGAATTCTGTAAGTATAACCGTTTGAGAGAAATTTGAAGAGAACGTAAGTTTTAAATCGATGTGACTCAAAAGGTTTATTATTTTTCCCAAAATTACTCTCGTTCAGACATGGGCATAAATTCTTTGCTTGTGCCATATATGGCACACTATACATTTAAAGGTTAACACAAAAAAGTGAGTGGGTTTGAAAAAGGGCGTGGCACCTTTCAAACAACTCTAAAACCGAAAATAAGACTGCTCTAGCATGAACCTTTCGAATATTTTAGAACTTTCACAATATATTTGTCTTAAAGCATCTTGCTGTAAAACGAACGAAACGTGTATTTCACGAAGACTTCGTTCAAAAGCCAATAATCAGCTGTTTTTGCTTGATGTAAATCGTTTATTGAACACAAACGAGAACAGCTAATTCAGTTACGAACGAAGACGTAACAGCAGTACAAATTTGGCTTGCTGTAAGAAAATTACCCGAAGCGGAACGTCAAAAAACGACGATAAACAAATTGCCATCGTCCTGAAAATTATAATAATGGAAGTTGCTGTGAAGAAGATGTAAATACATCTTAATAAGCATATTTAACATTACTAGTATCACCTTTGGTCGAGATTCGACCATTTAAAAATTGATTTTTTTTTTTTTGTATTTTTATTCACTCATATGCAAACGTAACCGAACTCTTACAGCACCAAACGCACCACCAACAGGAAATCACAAAACGGTAACTCAATTCTGATTTTCATGTTCTGTGATTTTTACTTTTAAAGCTATTCAATATCAAAAATGCGACTTATATATGCGGAGCCACACCCCTTTGTCCAATGCCCGTCACAGTACCCTACTGCCCTTATTCTACTTTCTAGTAGAAATGCTTCCAAAGCTATTTGATATAACAACTTTGAGTTGTATGAGTGTTTCACCCCACTTTGTCAAGGAAGGAAGTTCTTACCAAGTTTCATTGATTTGTGACTTATGTATAGTTCAAAAGTTTACCGGAAACTTGGGCTGATGAAAAGTGCCTCGCCTCTATTTGAACGCCCATCAAATGTAACCAGTGGAATGGAACGTCTGATTTGAGAGATATTCGGTGCACTCCTTTTCCCTACTCTTATTGATTTAAAAAAAATTATCAAAATTGGTTGAGAAACACGGGAGAAAATGTTTCTTAACTGTTCTGCGTACACCTATTTATATATAGATATATAATAATAATATGTATAATATATAAAGTAGATAAGGAAATGGCTTAAAACATATATTTGTGTATATAACTTTGGAGTGGTTTGAAATATTGGAAAAATTTTTTCACAGAAATTATTTTTTTTAGCTGTAGAACTTTATAAAAAATACAAAAACAACATTTTGAAAAATGTAATTTTCATCAAAAAAATGATAGGGGGTAGCTCATGATTTTCGATGATAGAAACACTTAATTAAATTATGTGTCAAAATGAAGCAATTTTTGCAAATAAATGATATGGTATATGAAAGAGTGTGAGAGAAGAAAATAGAAAAACAAAAATAAAATTACAAAAACAGAATGTCTGGTCTAATTTTTAAGCAAAAATTTAATATTTTAGAGTTTTTTTGAAAACAACATAAGAAATTGAATTAGTGAGATAACGGTCATATTTTCTTATTTCTCAAAAGTTATTTAATTAAACTTTCAGATAAAGAATATTTAGGGAAAATCGATTGAAAAATGGCTGAGATATTTGCATGCAAAATCAAAATTTGAAATATCAATTGTTTTTTTCTCATTCTGAGGCAATGACATTGCTTTAAGAAATGCATTGCATGGAAAAAATCTACAGGTTTCGAAATATCGCAATACTTTTGATGTCATAATAACGGGAAATTTTTTTAACATACTATTCGTAGAAAATATTAGCAAAAAAGTTTTCGTATACCGTTATTTTTCTCAACCAACGAATTTTCATACAAAAAACGTTGTACTGAAAACATCTATAGTTTTCGAGATATCACAATCATTTTGATGTCAAAATAATGAAAATTTTTTAAAATTTACTATTTGTAAGCAATTTTACCATCACAATATATATTGACACTTGTTACATGAAAAATTGCTTATTGTAGGGTAACCGTAAACGATGGTGAAAAATATTAAATTTTTTATTGCACATCTTATGAATGTCTAAATTTCTCTCTTATATCATGTTTTTCCATCTCTTATAGTTTAGCTTTTATTTATTAAATGCTCTTTTTCCGCTCATTTTTGAGGTCAAAGGTCACCAATCTTATATTCAATCATATTGTGCAGCCAGACCTTTCATCTGATACCACATTCTTCATTCTACCTCTTCCCAGTTTTGAGATCCCTAACTAAAATTGATAAAAACTTTCAACGTTAATATTTCGGGTCAAAGGTCATCAATTTAAAATCTAACATAATTCGGCACATCAATGGTGCAGTACCTTTCGAATGATGTACGTTTCATTGTCCTTATTCTAAAATAAATATTGAAAAAGTGTACGACAACATTCGATGTTTGCGTATTAATATATAAGATTATATAAAAAATGATAATAAAAATATATATTAACAATATTTTATATGTTTTCAGCACAAAGAAAGCTACAAGCGAGCAATTTTGGGTTCTTGTGCAGGAAATGCACTGCTCATCACTATCACTTTCACTTTCACTTTTGTTGTTAAAATTATAAAATGCTATCGCAGAAAACATTATAAAATACTATTTTACTCAAATTTAACAAAATATATGAAAACAAATTGCAGATTGCTGCAAAAGTCAGCAATTATTTCCCAGCAAAAATAAATGAAACTGCTGATGGAAAAAAGCATTGCCAACATAAAAAGATGTAATGATTTAACATTAAAATTTTTAAGGATTTTAGAAAATTTACGAAGAATATTGAAATTTTATCATCTGGTAATGCTTCTTTTGACACATATTCACGTCGAGAGTATTTGAGTAACGTAAGCGACGTAATAGTGCACGATGACGCAAAGAATAAATACAGCAAGCCAATTTTATCCGACATCGTTTGCAAACGAACGAGGCTTCAGCCGAAGTCTTCGTTTTACAGCAAGATGCCATTAATGACTATTCTGCATGAATTCTCTACAGCAGGGAATATTCACAACGATCGTTACGATTTCGAATATTGACAAATTTCAAAATAGTTCTGTTTTAATTAAGAACCTGAGCACATTAATATAAAATGAACCAGGAACATTAATACAATATGTGTGCCTATCTGTGTTACCGTGATTGCTTTGTTATCGTTTTGTGTATAAATTGCACTTACAAACGTTATGGTACATTATACATGAGCCACTCATTATACATGAGCCACACTCAATCTTGAAGACAACAAAAGCAAATAACTTGTTTAAAAGGGCAAAATGTAGAGCAAATGATCTGCAACACTGTTGAGCACTGTTGGGGGTTAGTTTCTGTCAAACGCTGCACATCAGCAGTAATTGAGCATAGCAAATACAACAACAAAAACTGCTACTAATGACATTCCACACACATACACACACGCAACATCAACTCACAAGCAGCTTGCCGTTCGCACTTATTTTGAATACAAATGCAATATTTGACATTGCTGTTGACAACACTGTTTTTGTTGTTGTTGTTGTTGTAGGCGTCGTCATCCTTCTTGCAGCATATACTTAAATAAAACAATATTAAAGCTCAATGTTGCCATATGTTTTGTCACAGTTTATCCTTTTTTCCGCTTTCTTCTTAACGCTACAAACATTTCTAATATCAGTTGATCATCATCAACATCAACAACTTATGGCAACAACAAATTGCTCGCACGATTAAATTGCATAACTTTATTAATATGCAAGAAGATTTATCGAGAGTGTTGCCAAACATGTCTACTCCCCGCTCCTCAGCCCAACAAAACTCCCTGCACAACTCGTTAACGCTTCATAAACTTTAGATGTACTAATAAATTGCATTAGCAGCAATTCATAGCTAAGTGTTGTTGGCGTTGGTTGTTGTTATTGTTGTTGTTGTTTGTTTATGACAGCAATGATAATTGATGAAGTGTAGAGAGTTTGTTGTTAAATGAAAATTTATTTTTGAATCAATTACAAAATTTATTTACCAAATAAGTGCTTTCTTTATAACTTCATTAGCCAAACGTTGGGACGCTGTTTGGAGATTGTTGTATTGACTTATGGCGTGATAGTTCCAAGGAAACAACTCTTGTGCTGGCAAATTTATAAAATCGTCAATACAAATTAAGTCATTTGGGGTAGTGTTGGTCTTTGAACCTTTGATAATTGTTCTATCCCATGACGAAGATTTTGGCGGAAAAGGATTTTTTAATTTTTATTTATTCTAGAAAGAAAAAAAGAAAGAAAGAAAAAAAGAAAGAAAGAAAGAAAGAAAAAAAGAAAGGAAGAAAGATAGAAAGAAAGAAAGAAAGAAATAAAGAAAGAAAGAAAGAAAGAAAGAAAAGACCATGAAAGGACTTTGACCGAGCTTATTATTAGAAATTGTGTTTGGAATGTATTGATTCTAGACCTGGAATTACTAGTTTCTAGGGAAACTCCGAACGGCTAAATTTTATATTCTCAAGGAGCTTTACTTACTAACATACTTATCTGGTGCTCAGCTATATTTAGATTTTGTTCTATTCCATGAATTTTCGCCAGCTTAGCAATCGGAGCCGCTCGATTTTTATGCGTTTAACTATGTCGATGACGGTATACAGCTCATACAACTCGTGGTTCCATCGAATTCGATACTCGTCATTGACGCAGATTGGACCTAAGATCTTTCTCTCGAAGGCTCGTAAAGTCTTTTCATCAGAAATGCTCAACGTCCAGGTTTTTGAGAATAAAATCGCCTATACTAAAAATAACCTATATTATCCAAATGTATAGTAAGGGGATTACGTTCTAATACGCGAGAAATATTTTTGGCGTCTCGGAATTTCTCTGAGAATATTACTGTATTTACAGAAACGTGGCTATATAGAAGAGATTTCATTTTCAAATTGTAAATTTTGTTCTTTATCTATACACTAAGGGAAATAACGCATATTAACATTATCCACGCCTGAGTAATATATACTAATATATATATATATATTTATATTTAAATATTTACGTGGATAACTCAAATATTTTCCTTACAACTCGTTTTTTCCCGTATTCAAATTTTATTTATGCCACACACTGACGCACATATTCCATACAGCTGCCAAGAAGCCGCCAAGCAGCAGCAGCATCGCACTCTGTTCCTGCAGTTTATTTCTTGCAGTTGCAGGTTTCTTATAGTTCTCATTTAGTTAATGTTGCAAGGGTAATATAGAATGGATATTTGGCAAATATGATTTGTGAGTGCGGTGGTGGTCAGACTCTAATACAGACAGAATGCTAAAAATAATTTAATATGTAAACATAAGCATATGTAAATATATATTATTCAGTGCAAAAGAAGCGATACTTCGTCTTTATACGAAAACACGAAAGAGTAAATGAGACAAATAATGTTGCTGTTTTCGACTCAGACTCAGTGCTGTCAAACAGTAGCAGGGGTGCTGCCATCTCTTATTAAGTAGCTGATAAAAAGCTTTTATTAGCAGTGTTGCTAAGCTCACATTACAAAGGCTAAAGTTTTGATAAAAAACTTATCAAGATCCATTTTTGTGTTCCTCCTTTTTATGTGAGAGTGTACCACGGTTACGACAAAATAATGGCTATGCTAATTTGATGAAAGTCAGAATACTTTAAATTGTTTATAGGTGGAAAAGTATGTGCACATTAGTTGATAGTTGTAATTATTAAATCTATATAAAAAGTAGTGTACATTTTGATGTCACCACTTACTGCGGAAATGGGTCGACCGATTTCAACCAAAATTTCAGGCACGTTGGGGAAGTTTGCTTGAAATTGGCCCATTTGTTCCGGAGATTTGGCATTTTAAAGATTTTTACATATTTCATATTTATATATGTATATAAAAAAAGTCGTGATTTGTGTTTGTAATTCCATAACTCAAGACCGGAGCGTCCGATTTGCTTGAGGTTTTCTTTGTTGTATTCTTATGGTTATGAAACATTTTTTGCCACACCCCCTTTTACCGCCCACAAATTAATGAAAATTTATATTTCAGACGGATCGGGTCTTATCAGACTAAAATTTAATACTTTAGTTCATATGGTCACTGTTGGCAACATTACTATAAATGGGGGGAGAGCTATATAAATATGCTGGGGGTTCCCCCTCTCTTATATATGTACAGCTATCTATATTCTTATCTATCTTGGTTTGTTCGGTTGCTTAAAACTTGAAAACAACTGGACCAAATTGGATACTTCCTTCTGCGAATATGTGATATCGAATATTTTTGGAATTATAGGTCACACAGCATCAAAATTTGATATTCGAATGAAATTTTCACGTGCCATTCCACTGATGATAATTAATGGGCGTTAGACGAGGGGTGTGGTACTTTTTCAGCAGCCCAAATTTAAGGTATAACTCTCGAAATATAAATCACATATCAATTTAACTCGGTAAAAACGTACAATTAGTAGTGTGTTTTGACTGGAAAAATTGAGTTATCATTGGAAAAGTGGGTGTGGTACTGCCGATACAATTCAAATTTAGGTATCAATAGCTTTCGAAGTAGAAGTCACATAACATTAAAAGTTTTGAATTTACTTATTATTTCCAATATATGTACTTGCCGGGTGCAGCAACGCGCGCCAGGTATAACTAGTTTTATATAATTTATGTATTTACTCTCTTTATTTTCAAGATATTATTAAGATTTTATAAATTAGATTTAAATCCTTGCTATGTGTAACAGAAAATTAACCAAACATTTTTTTTTTATATTGTTCTGTCCATGTTTTTTGTATTTATTTTTAAAATTGTTAACTATTTATTCGTCAAAGCTTCTACAAAAGGTATTTTTTTTTCATGAGCTAATTATGTGCAAATATTTTATAAAGATTATCCCTGCTGACTATCTTTGCTGTCTTCTATCTTTGTAGCAGCAGTACTTTTTGTTTTCATTACATCCTCACAGGGTTGCCATTCCAGTTGAAGAAATATTGTTGCTCCAAATTTCGTTGAGCAGAGAATATAAATTCACATTTTGCTTTAGTTTGCACAGCACTCGAGTGGTCATGAAATCATCGGACCGTGCCTGCTGACCAAAGCGACTTAACGTTTGTTAATTGCCAGATGATTCCCGAATGACCTAATTCACTGTCCATTGTTTGCAATGCTCTTGCCGAATGCTGACCAAGCCAAGATGAGGGTTTGCTATAGCTATGGTGGGGCAGTATTGAAAGAAGCCCAGAGAAGTAGACGAAATAAATAAATCTTGTCAGCAACTTATTTAAGGTGTTTCGATTCATCTTACACTTGGCTGGGCAGTGAATTTTTTTGACACACAAAAAAAAAGAAGGAAATAAAAAAAAAACAAAATGGGAGAAGTTGACAAGTACTAAGCAATCAAATCGATAAATATTTTGAGAAAGAACCATTGATTTGTGGGTCAACAAACTATTTAAAGAATACGTCAAGATCAAAAAGTTGCTGGATACTGACAGTTTTTTTGTTGGAAAAATGCATCAAATTTACAAATTTAATCATTTTCACTTATTTTTTTTTATTTTTCCAGACAACGTTGACTCCACCCAGACAATTAGAATGCATAAAATTTTGTCGAAGACATTTTCTAAATATGTATGTCTAACTTTGTCTACACTAAGGGAAATAACGCATATTAGTATTATCCACGCCTGAGTATAAATTTTATTCAAATATTTACGTGGATAAATCCAATGTTTTCCTTACAACTCGTTTTTTTCGCGTATTTGAATTTTATTTATACCACACACGTACACACATATTCCATACAAGCAAGCAGCAACAGCATCGCACACGTACACACGTACACATACTCCGACAAGCAGCAACAGCATCACACTTTGTTTCTGCAGTATATTTCTTGCATTTGCAGTTCTTATAGTTCTCATTTAGTTATTGTTTCAAGAGTAATATAGTATGCATGTTTGGCAACGAAATGAAGTTATGTAGGGTGGAGTGACAACTCGGTGTTTTATCAAGAACATCTTGTACCCGTTGTCATTTACCTGCATAATTTGCTTCTACCTAGATGTATTTTGTAGATTACTTTTTCGTTCTCTATTTTATACTATGGTTGATATTTGGTGCAATATTAGTGCACCAACTGTCAAAAATAGTATAAATTAGAGAACGAAAAAAGTGAAGCGAGAATAAATTATGCAGGCAATGGCATTTGATGAACGCAATATAAAGAAAATAATACCATAAAACCACTAATAACATATTCAATTTAAATATTTTTTTTTTAAATTCAATATTTTTACATAAATTTTCTTTAAATGCGATAGTTTATTTTCAAATAGTAAATATTTGAAAGATATTTTAAAAAAATTCGTGCATAATTTAATATATTTTTATTAATTCTGTTTAAATATTTAAATATTAGTTTTAATTAAAAAAGTATTCAAATAAATTTTAAATATTTACGTAGTCGATTTATTCAAATGCGTTATTGGTGCAAAAATGACTCGCTTTTTGGATAAACTAAAAAAGTTTTTGGATAAATTTAATATTTTTTCCCTTAGTGTAGGAATTTTAAATAAATATTGCTTTGTCTGTTCATCGCCAAGGTCAGTAAAATTTTCTGCAGCATTCAATGAAATTGCATTAAATTAAATTTTACAGATTTTAATCAAAAAGTCATTTGAATTTTCGCTAAAATTCAGCTTCTGAACTACAATTCTGTCTTTAAGCACTTCAAATGCAACTTTTTATAGATTGTGTCAATAAGAAGTGTAGGATTGCTGAGAAATGTTCTGAATAACCACTCCTTCGGATGTCGAAAATCGTACACCACGTATATTTCTTTTTTTGTTTCCGAAAATAAAAAAGTCATTAGGGCCCAAATCAGGGCTGTACGGTGGATGATCCAACAATTAGATTTTTTAGCTGGTCAAAAAGGTCTTTTCCTACCCATGGAAAACAAATTTTTTTGTTAGCAAAACTGTTGAGTATTCAAAAGATCGAACAGTGGTAGAAAATGGATTAAGAAGATGTGTGAGAGCTCATGCTCATGTATAATGCATAATGTCAAGTAATGATGATTCAAAATTGATCGGCCTACGTTGTTCTTACACCACAGTCGCCAAATAACCGCTAAACAGGTAACTTAACCTAAAGAAACAGGCAACTATTTGCTTCGATGTGTTTCTGCCACGAACAACATTTCTGGGATTTAGCTCATTTTGGAAGACCCATACAGCTAATTGCTGTTTTGTTTCGGGCTCATTTGCATAAATCCATAATTCGTCATTTGTATAGATGTTACTTATACATAGGCTTGCCATATGTCAGGATTTAGTCCGGATTGTCCGGACTTTTCAACCATGTGCGGACTTTGTCCGGACTTGTGATTTTGTCCGGACTTGGACCCAACAAATTGAAAAAATAATTATATCTCTTTCCTAGAAAAAAGTTCTCGTGTGAACACAAAGTGGTCTTTAAGAAAGTAGCTGTAACACCCTGTGTAAGAAACTAATAAAATAATTTAATGAACTGTTAATCATATCGTTGTTATATTTACGATTGTTGTTTGCAGTTAGTATTAATTTGTTTTGACGCTTCTTGATTTGCGAAATGTTGCAAATTGTTTTTGTAGGTGTTTTAGTACTACTTTGTACTAAGTAGCCCCACATTTGATACATATTTAGTGCAAAATTCATTTATGTTTTTATTTTATTTTTATTTTCATATAATTATTTATTGTGGAGTTATTGTTACGTTTTTATATTAATTCTAAGTTTATTATTTTTTAAAGAACTTGTTTATTTTTAAATATTTCGTTAAATATAAATGAATTACATACTTCCTAATTGTTTTATATTCCTACTACTAATTTGACTATCTATACTACTATACTATACTACTAATACATCAAAGGTATCAAAGAAGATAAGAAAAAATTAACAGCTTCTTACATAATTAAGTTAAGAATTCTTGCTGCAAGCTTTATCGTAAAAAACATGAATTGTACAAGTTAAGCAAAATTGTGGATGTCATTTACTCATACCCCCCCCCCCCCCCCCCCCTCCATAAAAAAAACTCTAAAAGTGTCCGGACTTGTTTTCAAAAAATTATGGCAAGCCTACTTATACACAACCTTAGATGCATCTTGATCGTATTTTGTCAACATTTCTATTGAATGCACACGACTTATGGTCACTTTAATTATTATCATTATTATGGTCACTCTAATTATATTTTAAATATATATAAGCGTTATAAACTTTTTTGTGCAAAGCAAAAGCAACATTGATCTCTGTCTCTATTGCAGAAGTGTGAGAGAGATAGAACTACTATCTACATTTGCATGGAAGCATAAGTCTTGTTTATGTTGTTTACTTGTACACACCCTTCCAGGTTGCCAGTTATGTGGAAAAAATCCCAATCGTGGTATTTTTTAATTGCTCTTGGGAATTTTTTTTGCTGGGAATTCTTTTGGTATTTTTTAATTCAGCGTGGTATTTTTTAATTAGCGTGGGTAATCAGTGTGGAATTTTTTAACTGTCGTGGGATTTGGGAATTTTTTTCTTAAAATAATTTTTTTAACATTTATTAAGCGAAAACTTCATATGAAATCACTGCCATTATACGCATCAAACGCTCTGTTTACACAACGATTTTGTGTCGAAAGTTGCGTATGTAAAATCCCTTAAATTTTTGTTGCATATGGGATTTATTGTGGTATTTTTTAATGCGTATGGGATTTTTTTTTTGGGATTTTTAAATGCATATGGGATTTTATGTGGTATTTTTAAAAATCGTGGTATTTTTGTGCTAATTTTTAATGATTGTGGGATTTTTTGTGGTAGTTTTTAATTGTGGTGCGAATTTTATTGTTTAATTTTGCAGTGGTAAATTTGGTGGTATTTAATTTATGGTACTGTGGCAAAAAGTAATTTCCGTGGGAATTGCTCTGAATTATAACTAGCAACCTTGCACCCTTTTGTTAAATGTTCTTTTCGTTTTGTATTTTTAGTCTCTTTCGAAAAACCAACGAGTATAAATTGACAAGGTGTAGATAATAAATAGAACTTCTCTTGAAGTCTAATATAAAAAAAAAAATGTTTTGATCGTTTGTTAGATTATGTGGGATCCAAAGAGAACAAATCTTCTTTACAGCCAAATGATCATTGATGCTTGTCATACTAATACACAAAGATATCTCTATGTCATGATCACATACAACATGAATGTGTTTTGGCAATGTTTTGTGGCAATTTTGGATGAACTTCACGGAATTTGTCCGGGAGCGAACGTAGGTCACGATTGATTGGTCACGATTGAATTCGCAATACCAGTTTGTTAGAGTGCTGTAGGATGGTACTTTATAGCCGCATAAAGAATTAAGTTCATTGATGCATTCTTGCCTTGATAATCAACGTCAAAAGTTTTGAAAAAAAATCGCACAAAAATGTTCACGAGTCCAGTCCGAGATGAATTTTTCAAGTTACTTTAAACAACACAAATCGAGTTCCAATGGCAAAATGTTCTGAAAAAGGGCATGTTCAACAATGTCAAGTTTTCAAATGGAAACGTCAGATGGTAAGTGTTGCCACCAGAGATCTGCATGAAAGGATTCATTGGCTGTTTCAAGTTCCTTTAATATCTTCAACTCACTGCAAGTCGAGGCTGGCAAACAACAAGTTTGCGCGAATCATAGGCAGCAAAAATCAAATCGCCCAATGTAGAAAACTTATAATGTAAGAAAAAAGCTTTATTTTCAAGTCTGTTTACGAAGTTCGTGGAATTAACTTCGTGTCGTCAGTGCAAACTTCGAGTCGCGAGCTGTGAGGACAGTTTCATTTTAAAGCTTTAGATTGAAGTATGTTTGTTTGTTTTTGACGTAGAATACGTCATTCTCGGAGGTAAGTGGGGTGGTTGATAGTGATCAGGTGTCGGTATTTATATAACTTTTTGAGCCTTTGGTGGGTCTAAAGTACTGATCGTACAATGTTGATGTTAGCACTTGTTGGTCTGCTTGATCCTCAATGCGACAAAAATTCATGTTAGAACTCTCTTACTCAGGGGCGAACACAGGTAGGGGTTTTGGGGATTAAAACCCCCCCCCCAAATGAACGAATAAAAATAAAATTAAATGTATAAAGTAAAACAATTACAAATTATAAAGCATTATTTATTTAAGTTGGAATGTTTAAAGCTACTTTCATGGTGTTATTTATTGTTTTTATGAAATTATGCTCTGTATACGCAAAAGAGGCCTGCCAGAGTATGATTTTTTGCCTGAAATATCATTAAATACATGTATGTTTTGGCAATGTTTTAAATAATGTAGACAATTATGTATTTTTAATTAGGAAAAGAATAACCTAAGAGGAAAAGATTACCTAAAACTTAAAATTAAAATTTAATAACTATTTATTAAAAATAAAATTAAATTTACATTTCATTAAAAGGTAAAGCAAAAAAATGATTGTGCTATTTTTTATGTTACTTATTTCATCAATATCCAATTTGATTTAAAAATATTTTTTTTATTTAAATTTCATTTAAAATCGCAATAATTTTGTTTTTCAATCAACTCATCAATCACCAACTCAAATTAAACATATTTCGCTAACAGTTAATCAGTGCACCATAGTACATTGCTGAATATTAGCATACTTTATCAAGTATTCGATTAAGAAACATAAACAACACAACTCACAAATTCAGATCAGCGTAAGAAGTGTGTTGTGAGAGAACAGAGAACGAACTAGCAGTTATTCTCATGCGCTGATTTTCTCTTTACTACATGATCTGTTGTTTACATTTATTCGCTTACAGTGTACTCCTATACTCAAAAAAAAAAACACTAACTTAAAATGAAACACAATGTGTTCATAATTTGCCTTTTCTCATGTTTTTTAAAAGTTTGCTCTTACTTTGACGAAATTTGCAAGCTAGTTTTTAAACATAAAATTCATCAAATTAATAACAGTTGTCGTCAATTTTAAAACATTTTTTTCAGTGTACAACAGTTAAGCAGTGTATATTCGCTTAACGAATATATTCATGCAGGGCTCTAATACGCATACATGCTCTACTACGCTGTTGTTCTCTGTAAAGTCGAGTTCCGCTATCAATGTGATATGAAGTTAAAACTAGAACTAGATTTTCAAGCTTTTCGAGCACCCACGCTACCCGAGTATTTTCGAGTATTTCGAGCTACCCGAATTTTGAATTTTTGTTTTTTACAAAACTTAAGAATCTCAACGAAAAATTAAGATGCAGTTTAATTAGTAATCGTTATTTAGTAAAAAAAAAAAAACAAAAAAACTTCTCTTAATCAGTCTACATCAAACATATCTACGGACTGCCAAAGCAATGTTCTTTTTTATTTAAATGTAGCCACACAGAGCCAAAACAACCTAATAAAATAGAAAAAAAATTAATAAAATTTCTCTATCGTTTTCATTCAAGAAGATTGTCTTATTAAAACCATTGAGAAAATCTTATTAAAACTTGGAGAATTTTTTATTGGGCAATCCACATAATTTTAAGAAAAATCCTATTATATTTTTATGAGAAAAACTTTAAAAACTATAAGGAAATTTTATCAAAAATATGTGATTTACTTATTGATTTTAAAAGTTACCTTTTTGATTTTTAGGAAGAAATCTTATAGATTTAATAAGATTTATTCATGAAAGTTAAGAAGGAAATTCTATTGATTTAATATGATTTCTTTTAAAATTTTATTAAAGAAATCTTTTTAATCAATACGGAATTTTGCTAATCTTTAACCTAGAAATATATCTTTAACTGCCTATAATATTACATACAAATCTACACATTGTTAAGATTTTATTAAAATTTATGCATTATTAAATAAAGTTATTATTTATGAATATAAAATAGATATGTTAAAATTAAATTAACTTTGACTTTGTATCCAAAATACCCGTCGCTGTCGAGGCCTTCAAAGAAATTGGCGGCATTCTCAATATCTAACTTTTGTCAAGAACCTTACCATACATTTTTAATAAAGTCAAAATTGAGTCACTCAAGCCCACGACTGAAATATGGCTTGAGTTTCGAGAATTTTAGTCTCGTCGAAAACAAGTTCTGGAACACAAATATCATTCTCCATTATAACATTTTTCTTATTTTACTTTATTTAAATCGACGGATAACTTTTCGAATTCACTTCACAACTACGACTGAAAGCTAAAGCAAAGAAAGCAAAAATAAGTAGCATTTTCACCATTACTATCTTCTTCAAAGGGTGTCTAATAAAAAAATTTTATAAAAGCAGATCAATAAGATTTTCTTATTAGTTTTAACTCTTAAACTCTCAATTAACTCAATTTGGTGGTCTTATTGATTTTATGTGGTGGTTTTTGGCTCTGTGCAATCATATCGGTTTATTTCCGTCTATATGTCTGCATGTAATGACGATCACAGCAGAGATTTTGGGGGCCATCGTTATGAATTTCGATATATTATAAGCTTGTATTTAAAATATCAAGATCATAATGCAAATTAGCAATCTCGTATGAAAATTACGCTAACCCCACATATAAAGTAATATGAAATTGGAAGAATCTCTTAAAATTTCATAAAATTTCAATGCCTTAATTAATTTCAATTTTATTATTGAGGTCATATTAAATTCAATGGCACAAAATAAAAGAATAATTGACTTTGTACTGTAAATATTGTATATGAAATTTGAATAAGTCTATAAATTAAAGTATAAAACACCCCCCAAAATTTTTTTCTGGGTGCGCCCCTGCTCTTACTTATATAAATTTTGCACAATTACATGAAATATAAAGCCAACATTTGATGTTTTTGTTTGCTTAAACTTGCTACCTATTTATCGACAGTTTCCGGTTTTATCGACAAAACCATAAAATTTGTATGGGAGCCCCCCTAAGGAGTGGTCGGAGGGAATAGGTGTCAAAGGCAAAAATATTCCTTTTTCAAAAGTAATGGGGTCAGTCATACCTCTGAACCCTTTCCGGCACTCTCTTAAAGGTCATATGCTCAGGTGTATGGAATAAATATACTAAAACCATAATATTTGTAAGGGAGCCCCCCTAAGGAGTGGTCGGAGGGAATAGGTGTCAAAAGCAAAAATGTTCCTTTTGCAAAAGTAATGGGGGTCGGTCATACATATTAACCCTCTCGGCGCTCTTTTAAAGGTCATATGCTCAGGTGTATGGAATAAATATGTTGCTGAATATTTTTTAAAAAAGATGTCATCAAAAGCGAATCTACGTCTTGTGTTAGAACATAGTCGAAACTACTGTATCTTTTTGTTGTTGTTTTTTTTATTCCCTACACCTGAACAGGGAAGCTTTAAGGGAGGATCGGAGAGGGTTAATATGTATGACCGACACCCATTATGTTTGCAAAAGAAACATTTTTCTCTTGAAGACCTAATCCCTCCGACCACTCCTTAGGGTGGTTCCCTTATAAATTCTATAATTTTTGTATATTTATTCCCTACAGCTGAACAGGGGGACTTTAAGGGAGGTCCGGAGAGGGTTAATATGTATGACCGACCCACCCCCATTACTTTTGCAAAAGAAACATTTTTTTCTTGGGGACCTATTCCCTCCGTCCACTTCTTACGGGGGCTCTCATACAAAAACGTAAAAAGGGTATAAAAGGGCTCATCAGTGGCTTTCTACTGCAACGCAGTCGTATGGACTTGAAAACAGACTTGAAAAGTTGATTTTTTCTACCAATTCATGTAGAGTAGAAAAAAAAAATAGAGTCAAAAGTCTGACTTATGATTCGTCGACAGAAGCAAGTCTCGGGCTGTAGGGTAAAAACATATCAATTGAAGTCAAGATCTACAAGCGAAGTCAAAACTTGATTTTTTTTTCAAGTAACTTGATTTTAATTGACTTGTTACAGATCTCTGGTTGCCTCCTACTATGGCTTAGGTCAGAAATATAAATAATACCAATTTTTGTATAAGTGCGATGTTAAAATCAAAATTTTTCACAAATATTTCATATTATATATATTTTAAATCATAAAATTTAAATTTTTCACAACAATTTGATAAGATATATATTTTAAAAAAATAATTTTTTAATTAAATATATTTTCTTTCTCTTTTTCAGGTAAGTTCCCACGTATGCAGAAATTAAAAATTCTATCAGCAATTTTAAAATCTCAAATAAGAACTTGATTTGGGTAGGTTTAAATAAATATTTATGGAACATTTTAATTTTACGTTTGTAAATTGAAAAAAAAAAATACCCCAAAAATACACATTTTATGTGGACAAAGAATAATAAATGAAATTATTTTGCTTAACTTTATTGAATTTTGTAATTTATACATATAGCAGTGAAGAGCAATGAAGAGAGCATTGAAGAAAAATGGGGGAGAATGGAGAAAAATGACAAAAAAAAAATATGCTGAATGTGAATTATTTGCATGCTGCCCAGTCTGTCAATCCATCACTGCAGTAATACACACAAATACACACACACATACAAATCCAGTGTGTAAATACGTATGTGCATTACGTGACGCACGTTAGCAATTTTAAAATATCAACAATAAAAAAAAAAAATATATAAAAAAAAGAAGAAAAGAAACGAGACAAGAAAAACGGTACAAATAAACCACACCAGAAAAATCAACAGTCAAATAAGCGCTCGTAAATAAGAAAAGTAAAATGGAAATCCGCACGTAAAAATCGGGAAATCAGTTAAATTGAAATCGAGCTATGCATACCGTAGCAGCCAGTTAGTATGAGTTCGAAATGATAGAATTTTTTATAAAAAAAAAAAATTTACTTAAAGTAAAAAAAAATCAAGATAAAAAATTGGTGTGTACCATATAATAAACGGACTGTACAACTAGCTGTAGATTTATTGAATCCGTGTTTGAAATCGTTGAGCATGTGTGGAGTCTTGTCGAGTAGAGGGAGAAAAAGCAGTTCTAGATGAACTCAATCAATTACCGTTACTTTTTAAATATATTACAAAATGTCTGCCCACAAAAATGCAAAAAAAATAAGAAAACAACTAACGACAACAACAACTCTGTCTGAAGTAATCACACGGCAGAGTAGACAGCTGTTTCGTTAGCTGCTACACCAACTCATCAGTAGCCGTGCATGGTTTATGCTATGTCTACACAAAGAGTTTAGCTTGAGTTTAGTTTTAAGTTAACCATAGCTGTTTTAAGTTAACCAAAGAGATGCGTTGGCAGAATTGTGTGTAGTGTGACATTTCTCTTTTAACTTTTGTGTTCTTACATTTTGCCGGTACATCCACCACCGTGACATCAATTCCACTTGAGGACAAGGCTGCAGCCATTTCTGTGTACACATGTGAATTCTTCTACTTGCGCTGCACAATTTGGAATTTTTATCGGCCCATACTAATATGAAAACCTATCTTCTACATTTGCCCAAGTTCTTTTCTTCGCTTTTTTGTAAATTTTTTGCAAATAATAAATTGCACAAACAAACAGCTATTTTGGACATTTCTCACCACAAAATTCTACAAGTTGCATCTGAGCGTACTTTTTTTATGATAACATTAGCATACTTTTAAGGATTTCTCAAATTGACTTTTGATAAACACAGAAACAAAGTTGAGTTTCATCTTTCAAAATTGTACTGAAGAATTCAAGAGTTTATTTTGAGTTCAGTGGCAAAACTCAACTTTATACTGGATACTCAAACTAAACTCTCTGTGTAGACATGGTATTACGTTGTGTGTCTATTCATCTGCTTAAGTGCAATCTTATTCAGACAAATGTTACGAGAACTTCTTATATACTTTCTTCTTCGTACTATAAGTATCAATACCATACCATACCAGGGATGACACGTCCCAATACTATACCATGCCAGGGATCAGGGCCGAATTTACGCACATGCTATATAGGCTATGGGCCTATGGGCCTATGGGCCCGCACCACAACTTTGAAAATTTTAATTTTTTACTCAATTTCATTTTAAACCAATATAAAAATTCGTTTACTATCTGCACTATCGCATTATCAAGAATTGTTATTTAAAAAAAAAAACAAATCATAATCTGATTCTAATTTTTTTCAGCACTTCACTATTTTTAGTTTCCATTTCATAATTCATATTCATATTTCATTAAAACTAAAATAATAAAGTCCGTTCCGAGTTCGAGACGAATCCGAAAAAGAGGAAAAACGATTCTCGTTTTTGAGAGGAATTTCATACGAAAACGCATCAGTTTCGGATCAGAAGTTAGTCCATCTTGAATTCAAAACGGATCCTAATGGCACACTGGGTTGTTTTATTGTATTTTTATTATTATTTTAATAATAAATTTATCACTTATTTTGTTTTCTTTGCTCTGTTTTTGAATGTTTCTCTCAGATTTTATGTGATGTCTTATACAAAAAAACCCACTCAAAAAATTCTCACTCACACTAAGCAACATCTGCCCTGGCATACCATTATAAATCACTGCATTTTCATCTGCTTAAATAAATACCTTTTTGAGCCTTAATTTTCTGATCGTATACGTGACACTAAAACATATACAGAATATGTGAGTGTGTAAGCGTCTCGTACGTCCTCAAGTAAAATGGTGCTATGCCGAGCCAAGTTCTTTAACTCACTTTCATACACTTGCATACAAATGAGAAAAGTACCTTGAGTGGGAGTTATGCCGAGTCAGCTCTATTGTTAACGAGTTTTGGTGTTGGTGTATTCATATTCTCTATTGGTGTGTGTGTTGGAAACATGTACGTGTAGTTATGTATGTATGCCCGGATGTGTTTTTCAATTTATTAGCAAACATTAAAATTAAATCCTTTTCAGCTGGCAAACTTGTCTGCGACAGCATAAAAACCCCGCATAAATATGAATGTGTATCTTTGCTATTCATTATATTTTTGTGTTGTTGTACTTTTTTTCATATACATATGAATTAATGAAGAGTTGGCGTCTGTATTTTTATAGCTTGTGGTTGTTTCGGTTAGTTATGACCTTTTGACAGCGCTTAAGCACGTACAAGAAAATCTGCTCAAGAGGTCTTTCTATACCAACACATACAAACCCACGCAAACACACACACACGTTCACATTTTATTGTGAATGCATACGTAAAAAGTAAGAGATTAAAATCATTTTAAATACTAATATTGTTGGTTTCTTGCTTTACGTGGCTAATTAAACTCAGTCTTGCATGGAACAACCCATTAGGTAAGATGTAAGGTGTAGCGTATTGCATAAATCTTAGATGTGTAGTTATATCATAAACATTTTTATTTCGGCTTAAAAGTGTTTTATAACTGAAATGAGTTGCCTCAACACATAATAATTTTTTTTACAAAGAGGAATAAACTTGCTACTAACTTCCTAAAAATATTCATGTGAGGCAAAAAATAAAAAATAAAAGATTTTAAAGCAATTCCTTATACAACGGAGAATTGATACTCGAGATGATAAATATTGTTTTATAAAAACTGCTTAATGATTGCAGCAATTTTTCAACTCTTAAGGAATAATATAGCAGCGCTGATTACGAAACTAAAGTTAATTTTTCTCCATCACTTCTAATACTCTCACAATCTGGGTTTAATGTTTAGAAGAGACCACTTCTTAGAGTAATAAATAGGTATTACTATTTCGTATTTTTAGACAGCAAATTCTAAATATTTGCATACAATAGCATACAATTTTAATTGGATAAAACACATCTGAAAGACCAGAAGGATAAGACAACTAGCTGCTTTTTATTATTTCCTTATATGTAACTTTATCTTATTAAAATAAATTTTAAAGAAGAATGCGTCTTCACTGCACATTTTATTCAAATCAAATTTAAAATTTTAATCGCATTGAAATAAAATTCGATACAAAATTAATGTGTAAAACATATTTTATTCCATAAAAGGCATTACTTTTACTTTTCTAATGAATTCGCCACCAGTTCTTTTGCTCAAAAGAGAGCACAATATGAGCAACAAACTGAAAACCGAAAAAGAGTATATTTTGTTTATTCCTGCTTCATTCGAAACTTAATAATAAAATCTTAAAAACGAGAGGTTAACTTTTCGTTAAGCTAAGCAACATAATTTTATGAAGTGAAATGTGTATTTTCCTATAATTATAGTGTATTTGTGCATTTTCCTATAATTCAGCGGCATTCTTCAACAATTTTCATAAATTCATTCAAAAAGATAGATTATCTGCATATTTCGTCCCAAATAATGTTGGTTTATTTTATAAAAAAGATAAAAATATATTGATTTGAACTTCATTCATATAAGAAATACAGTAGACTCTCACAAATTAGAACAACTTTGTTTCACGGGGTGTTCTAATTTCTGAAATTTTATAATTTTTGGACGTTATTTTTACACAGAAATTTAAAAGAAAATAATGAAACTGGTTAAAAAATTAAAAAAAAAACAAAAGAATTTTTATTTATTAATATTTGATGTTTTTTTTTAACATAAAATTCATATAATTCATATACAAAAAAGAATAACTCTAACTCAAAAATCTTTTCTACAATATTATTTATTTTTTTAATAACGATTCAATGCTTTTTTTACATGTAATCTGTAATGCTTGTTTTTTTTTATTTATTCAAACTAGAAACAATGATGTCATTACGAATGCTCAAAAGATTAGACAAGTGTTAACTAGAAAAAATATAACAGTTTGACACCATGCAAAAAACCTTGCATCAATGGTGAGTCTGCTCTATCACGTACGCAGGCATTTGAGTGGTACAAATTGTTTAAAGAGGGTCGCACATCAGTTGGCAACTTGCCTTACACTTCTCGCTCAGCAACGATGAAAATCAATAAGAGATGAAAATGTCAAAAATGTAAAGGATAAACAGAGAGTTTAGTTTGAGTTTCTAGTACAAAGTTTAGTTTTTCCACTGAACTCAAAATAAATGCTTGAGTTTCCTATACAATTATGCAGGCTGTAACTCAACCTAAACTCAATTTGCTTTCGGAGTTTATTAAAACTCAATTTGAGAAATGCCTTAAATTATGCTTATATTTCGATGAAAAGGTACGTACAGATGCGTTCTTGGTAAAGTACGTTCAGAGAATTGAACGATTTTTTTGCAGAGAAATGTCAAAAAGAGTTGATTCTTAAATTGTGCAATTTACTATTTGCAAAAAATAAACTAAAAAGCAAAGAAACGAACTTGGGCAAGTATTGAAGAAAAGGGTCTTTATATGAGTTTGGGCCGATAACAATTCCGATTTGGGCAACGCAAGGGCACTCACATGAGGTGGCTGGCTGCAGCCTTATTCTCCAGTGGAATTGATGCCACGGTGGTAGAGGTGCAAAAAATATGAGAACACATAAGTAAACAAAGAAATGTCACACTAAACTCAATTCTGCAGACGCATCTCTAAACATCTTTGTTTGAACTAAAACTAAACTCAAACTAAACTTAAACTGAACTCGCTGTCTGAACATAACATTAAGCTTTTTTTCATTTCTTTTTCCCATTTCTAATCAACTGAAATTAAAAAGACGCCAATATAATTATCTCAACAAAAGGTGTGTTGGTGATACAGAAGTTTGTGGAGAGGATGGCTTGAATTAGCAGCTTGAATTGGCTGAGGTAAAGGCATAACTCTTGCCTTAGATTCAAATGCACATGTTTCTTAGGCTTTTCTCCACGTTTAGAACATCCTACGCAGACTTGACTGAATAGCTTTAACATCTGAAATCCTTAGTTCAAAGCTAAGCAACGAGTTTTTTATGTTCTCTAAATTTTGCAAAATCGTTTGAAATTTACGTTAAACTTCAGTTCCTTGTATTTATTATGCTGAATGCATAAAATTAGCTTTGATGCAGTTCTGAAAATTTCGAATTATTCTGATTCTATCAAAGAATTTCTTGCAAATTTCAACTCCCAGTCGATTCCACATAAATATTGGTTTTTGTTGCTTTCATCTTGAATTCTGCTTTATACATTCTGTAGATATTTATGTCTTAAGTTTTCAAATATGTTCAATAAATCCGCTTTGTTATAATTAATAAGATTCATTCTAGGAATTTTGTGCCTCTTTTGAAATACTGTGTATTTATTTATTTTATTTTTTTTTTATAATGTTTTTATGGAACTAAATTTAATAGAATTTGATCCAGTTAACTGTTAATAATATATTTTAAATGTCAATGCATTATAAATGCTTTGCTTGCAGTATTCACACGAAATCACGAAATAATTGGAATTCAAACGGTTTAATAGTTAAAAGCGTTAAGAGCAAAAGGATGCTGTGATAATATTCTACAAAATCAAATCAGTTATCAGTTAGTTTTGTTTTTGCTTTTCATTTGCAGAGATTCAGATTTTCAATTATTGGTTGCAACTGTTTGTGTGCAAACAATATCATCGCTAAAGTAATGCCTTCTCAGCGGCTTGTTGCTCACATGTAGCATTTAAGCAAATACATGAGTGCTTGCTCACTCACGTACATACACAATCATGAGAAGTTATGGTTCATGATTTTATAATAATCTGCTGTTTGTGTCCTTTATTAAAATACCCTTCATTAAAATGCAGACTTTGCTTAGGATTATCCTTTTTGTTTTCCTATTCAAATAGAGAGAATTTGCGAAAGAGCCTTAATAATAGTTTTTTAACCATTTTTTTAAGAAAACTAGTTAGTTAAACAAGGGTTAGTTAAGCAAAAAAAAAAAAAAGGAAAAATTATATAAATATTACAACAAATTTGCGAATTTTGACATCTATTAGTAAAGCAGAAAATATTTTATGAAAAAACAGAGAAAAATCGAAATCGAAAGGGTAAAAGTCCGAAAATAGCTCGGAAGTCCTCATTTTAATATGAAGTTTCTTGAAAAATACAGCCTTTTCTTTAATTTTATCGTAAATACAACAACAATACTTCCAACGTCAGATTTCGAAAACGTTTTGAATCGAAAAATTGTTGAGCAACTTACATAAAAGCACTAAAAAAATCATTTAACCCTTAAGTGCCCAGTGTATCTTTTTGGATACAACCGAGAAAATAAGCTAAGCTATTAATTTTGAAATATTGCAAAAACTAAAATGCTGGATATATAGTTTCACTCAGAAAACTACAAGTATAAAACAAAAATTTTATTATTGGCATAACATTGCTGGTTTGGGAAATATTGACCGTCAAATTCAAAAAATTGTTTTTTTTTTAATTTTTACGGAAAGTTCGCTTTTTTGCATGAAATCTCTTTTAAACTATTTACAATTTTAGAGTATCATTTAACAAGCAAATTTAGAGTTATCATAAAAAGAATCGTTTTCCACGTTTTGCCCTGAATACGTCGGAATTCCCACTGTATCTTTTTGGATACAACCATGTCTTCTTTAATAACTCGTAAACAAAAATTTTTTTCAAAAAAATAAAAACGGGGTCGTGTTCAGGGATCATTTAGCACAACATAATTTTTTTTTAATGAAATCGTATTGTTGGGCATTTAAGGGTTATACACAAAATGTACCTAAATTAAAAAAAATAAAAGACAGATAAAATGTGTACACAGAGAGAAATAATATTTTTATATACAGCAAATATTTTGCTTCATCTAAGAAAATTTAAAGTTAAGGATTTTTGCTCAAATTCAGCACAAAAAAACTTAAATTAAAAAAAATTCATTTATAATGGGCATCTATCTAAAATATATCTATACTATTATATAAAAGGCGTCTCTCGAATTTTCATCGTTCAATCAAGGGGGTAAATGCTGAACCGATTTAAATAATTCTTTCACTATTCAATTGCTATAATAAGCGACCCTGCTACTGGGTACTACGTTTTTGGTAAATCTTTTTATTTAATTATTTAAGAATTCGTGCATTTTAATCCATGCTGCCATTGTATAAGCAGCACGAAATAACAGCAAACAATAGCTTAAGCTCTTTGTTGAGAGAGAGAGGTGAGATTCTACAACTCACCGCGCTGGTCTCTTGAGTGGACAGTTGCACTCAGTTAATTCCTGCTATAGTGTAGCCATAAGCCCAATATATCGTATTTATTTGCGTGCCACTCTTTTTATTTCAATATCTACTGAGTTAAATAATCCAATAAATATATTGAGATAAATTTTACAGCATCCTAATATATTAAAATGAATAGTGGTTTGTTCGGATGCTTAAAACTTGAAAACGACTGGACCAAATTAGATACTTCCTTCTGTGAATTTGTTCGTAATTGTTACGCGAAGGTTTTGGAAAAAATGCACGGAACATTGGACAAGGAGGCGGGGCACCTCCAATACAACCCAAATCTACGATAGCGAATAGCTTTGAAATTATAGGTCGCATAGCATCGGAATTCGGTGTTCTACCTCAATTTACAAGTGCCGTTCCACAGGTAAAATTTTATGGGTGTTGGACGTGGGGCGTGGCACTTTTTCAGCAGACCAAATTTTCGGTATAACTTTCAAGCTATAATTCACACATCAATCAAACTTGGTAAGAGCGTACTATTTAGTCGCGTCCTTCGACTAGCAAAATTTAGCAAGCATTGGACGATGGGGTATGACACCGCCCATATAATTCAAAAATATGATATCGAATAGCTTTGGAAATACATGTCGCATAACAATAAAACTCAGAATGGAATTACTATTAGGTGATGTCCTTCTATGTTCTAGAAAACTGAGACGGACTTTGGAAAAGAGGGTGTGGTTACGCCCATACAAGCTTAATTTGTGATATAGAATATCTTTGGATATAAATGTTGCACAACAAGGTTACTCAGTATGGAGTTGCAACTTAGTGATATCCTTCTACTGAAAAACTGGGACAGACAGGTCTTTCCATATATAGTGGTTTGCATGTACGTTGAGTGTTTTAACGTTATCTTTTTTGGGCCATCTTGAACACCAGAGGGCGCTGTAGTACAACATTTTTTGCCAAAACCACCTTAAACTCCCAAAACTTTCATGCGATTAGAATGAAAATTGGTATATAGTGGTTTTTGTGTAAGTTGAGTGTTTTAACGTTATCTTTTTTGACGCATCTTGAACTCCAGAGGGCGCTGTAGTATAACTGTTTTTACAAAACCACCTCAAACTCCTGAACCGCTCATGCGATTAGAATGAAAATTGGTATATAGTGGTTTTCAGGTACGGTGAGTTTTTTTTTTATCTCCTTTGATCCACCTTGGACACCAGATGACACTGTAGTATTACCGCCATGTAAAACTGGCTAAATAGAATTTTTTGTTATTTTTGTAGGTAATATTTTTTTATTTTTATATATTATTCAAACTTGACTTATACGTTGCGTTTCTTAATAAATGAAGTATATAACCAGAAAATTTGGTAGCGCTATATAGAAAAATGGCTTTGCAACAGTCAAAAATGCATAAAAGTGGAAACATTTAGCCAGTTTTGCTCGCCACTGTAGTTGCTGGGTGCAGCTACGCGCGCCGGGAAAAAGCTAGTATAAATATATTTAAAGAAGTGTACATTTTGATGTCAGCAATAACTGCGGAAACGGGTCGACTGATTTCAACCAACATTTCAGAGAACATTAGGATGGTCTGTATATGGTTTATGTGAAGTTTGCATGAAATTTCCCCAGTTCCGCAGACATGGCATTTTAAAGATTTTCGGATATACTCCCATAAAAACATCAACAAAATGGCCGCCATTATCCATGCAAGGTTTTTAATTGTCAGTTGAAAATTTACAATAGTGTAGTGTTTTTATATAAACTACTACTCCCACTTTTCCCGCCCACAAATCAATAAAAATGCTATATTTCAGACGGTTTCGATCGCATTGAATTAAAATTTGGTGAATAATTTAGTTCGTATGGTTATTGTCTGCAATTTTAATAAAATGGGTGTGGTCGAACTATACCTAAGCCCACTTTTTTCAAAGCATTATAATTCCTGAGTTGTACATGTTTTGATAGTGAAACTTGGTATGTACTTGCTATGGGTCCAAGTTGCGGTCATATGTATATTTATATATAAATATTACAACGCCCACTGTTACCGCCCATCTATATATTTATATATATAAGAAGCAAAGCAAAAGTGTGTCTGATGGCTATAGACTCTAAAACTACTAGGCCGATTGGGCTGAAATTTTGGCAGTAGATTTATTTCGAGTACGAGATGGTTTATGGGAAAGAAATGTTGCCACACCAATTGCTGTCGGCAACTATACTAAAAATGGGCGTGCTCAAACTATATATACGCCCATTTTTAAGAAATCATTATAATTCCTGAGTTGTGTATACATGTTTTGATATTGAAACTTGGTATGTAGATGCTATAGGCCCAAGAGGCGATCACTATATATTTGAGCGAGCATTAGACAAGGGCCAGTGACTCCGCCAAAAAAGATAAAATTGATAATACCGGGAAAAAACATAGCTTTTAAGTAAAAATTTTAAGCTAAAATTAAGTAAAATAAATGATTGGAACAAGAACAAAATTATTGGTTCTAGAACCGGGAACAAGACTTGAATCAAGAAAATATTTTCTTAATTTAAGCAAACGCAGAGAAATATTTTAGTTTGCAGCAAATTGTTTACTTGAATCAAGCAAATGTTTCTCACTTCAATTATTATTAGCATGCTTATAGTTCACAACATGTTTACATGAAAATATATTTAAGATTGTGCGGATTGACAAACTATGGCATGATTCGAAGGCGCAGTGTCTTGTCTGTTACTTTACTTGGACTTAAATGTTTTGCTTAAGTGCAATTGCTTAAATTATTATTATTTAATTTTATTATTAATTACAACACTAAGCGGTATTTATTTAACAAGATATAAAGGGAGATTTTTTTGTCTTTTGGTTTTTTTAGTTATTGGTTCGTGATGCAAAGACTACTGAAAGTCATGGCTAAGACTACTGATGAGTTGGTGTAGCGTCTAACGAAACAGTCTGTATAGTCAAGCTGTGTGATTTGCTCTATACAGAGCCGTTTGTTGTTGTTGTTGGTTGTTGCCTTCTTTGTCTTCATGTTGTCTTGTTGTCAACATACTTCGCCTAAAGCTCAAATTTATTTTCAATATAAAATAATGAAAGATCATATTCAAAGGTCAAATAAGATTAAAAAAAAAGGTTCATGACATGGATAGAAGTCAAAAATGTTCATTTCGACTTGCCATTTCATCATGAATAGATTTACGCCCGAACAAAGGTTGCAAATTTACTAAGTATTCAAGTAACGTCCATTATACGGTCGCCATTATCGGCTCACCGAGCAGGCTATTCAAGCCATTCTGGCCAAATTTCGCCCCAATTTCACTCTATTTGACATCAACCCACCACCAACCCGTAGTCGTAGAGTGCGAACTGAAGAGCATACGGCTGCGGTATCCGCAAGTGTTAATGAAGATCGTAATATGTCGTTCCGTTGCCGAAATTGCAGAAATTGAGGGTTGAGAAATTGAGAGTGTATTATTCGACCACCTGGAAAATTTTACGGAAAGATCTTAGTGATTTTTTTTTTCAGAATTTAAGCCGGGCGACTTGCCAAAGTGCCAAATTTGAGTTAATGGGCTCAAGAAAAGCTGGACGAAGATCCGCTTTATTATTGAAAAATTGTCTTCAGCAACGATGCTCTCTTCTGACTCGATGGGTACGTGAATAAGTAGAATAGTTAAATTTGGTCCTAAGAACATCCAGGGGCAGTTCAAGAGCTGCCAATGCACCCCAAAAATGCACTGTTTGGTGCGGTTTATGGGCCGGCGGCATCCTTGGGACGTACTTCTTTAGAGGTGATGATGGCCGTAACGTAATGGTCAATGGGACTAGGTACCGTTCGATGATTACGGACTGTTTTTGCTCAAAATGGAAGAATTAAACTTGGTTTATATGTAGTGGTGGCCTTGACGCAGTGGTAAGAGTGCGTGACCCATACGCCAGAGAACACTGGTTGAATTCCATCTGACATAGAAAATTTTTTTCAATTGAATTAATTTTTCTGTTCGGGCGTACATCTCTCTGCAGACAATGGCAAATATCAGAGAGTAAATAATGCCATGTAAACGTTCTGGAGAACAGGCACATTTAGCCGTTCTGAGTCGGCATAAAACTAGTAGGTCCAGTTCTCGATCAATTGTGTACAAACATTTAATAACACGCACAACACAATTTGATCTTAAGAAGCTCGGTCAAATTTCTTTCAAGGGCTGAAATGGCCATTTTATTAATATTATTTTTTATTAACATGTAGTTTCACTAGGACTGTGCCACAAACCATACCGCACGTGATAGCATGAACCAATTGAGAGGCGAATTTGTTGAACGAATTTGGTCTCTCGTTTTGGTGCAGTCCATCGCCCTCCAAGATCGTGCATTTTGACCCTACTATACTATATTTAATAGGAGTACCTCAAGTCTCACGTCTAGAGAGCAAGCCAACCATTATTTCTGTCTTGCAAGACAACATTAAACGTGTCATTGGTGAGATACCCGCCGAAAAAGGGTTGGAAAAAGTGCGCCAAAATTTGACTTTCATAGAGGACCACCTGAATCGTAGCCGTGGGCAACATTTGCATGAAATAATCTTAAAAAGTAAATGGCAGGCATTGATTTATCGATTCAAATAAATATTTCATTCACTTTTTCAAATTTTCTGTGCTTTGTTTAGTTTTCAAAAACCAAACGCTTAAAAATCACCCTTTGTTTAATATATTCGATAGTTTTTTATGAGCGGTCCTCCCAGCGGTAAAAACATTCTAGTTTTAACTCATTTTCTAGTTAGTATCTAAGCTGTTGAGTGTTCGAAAAATCGAACAGAACTTGAAAATGAGTTAAGAAAATTCTCTACTTGAATCAAGCAAATTGTTCTCACTTCAAGCAAATATAAGACTGGAATCTAGAAAAAATATTTTTGAGTTTTAAGCAAATCTTTCTTGAACTAAGCATTTTTTTCTTAATAAGTATCATGTGTTTTAAATTTGTAGCAAAATAATGCTTGAAATGCAAGAAATTTACGTTTGAGTGTAAACTGATAGCCTATCTGCTTGCTTCAAGCATAGAATGCTTGATTTTTTTCTCTCTGTGTATAAAACAAAAATGGCGGGAATGTGTTAATTCGGTCACGTGCCACATAAAATGCGGCCACCCCAAAATGTTGGCAAATTTACAAAACTTTTGTAAAATTTTTGGGAAAAGCATGAAAACTTTGAACTTTCACTGACGCGGCAAACTTTGATTGCGGCAAAAGAAAAGCTTTCCACATCAAATTCAGTTTAGCAAAAGTTTTTAGACGAAAACCGCTAACATTACAGTTCTAGGCAGCAGCCATTTTTGGATGAGTTGAGGTGAGTTAAGATGAGATGAGCTAAGGTGTTTATGCATGTGCTAGTGTCTCTGTGTCTGTGGTTGTGCGAAGAATTTCTGCCAAACAAGTGAAAATTCCGCTGCTGACAAACCAAGAAAATTTTGAAAATTTATCAGCAAATTTCTCTGTGTGTGTGAGTGTGTGTGCGTGTTTGTAAGTCGCTACGATTCAAGCCATAAAACTGCGTGCTGTTAATGTATATGTGCCTGCCGGTGAACGCGGCTATGAACTTATTTATGTATCTAAAGCATTTCCCGGTACTCTTACGAAAAAACCAACAACTGCTGATTACCAGCTCAGCACACAAAATAATCGCATATTTGAGCGTCGAAGTTTTAAGAACAGAAATATAACAACAACAAAACAAAAAGCTGTAAAAAAAAGCACTGGGCGGAAGTGCGTAATGAAGGTTAAATAAAAGAAAATGAAACGCAATGAACGAACGCATGCTAACCTAGACGTTCTATTGGCGTTAATGTAGGCGTTAAATTGATGGGAACCAAAAAATATGTTGAATACATTCTAAGCAATGCGCCGCCAGCGACTCCCGCTCCAGCTTTAGACAAAACATGATGGTTTCTTAAGCTAGTTGTCAACACGAAAAGGGTTTCTTTTTTCTTTCTTCATCTATTGTTAGGCAGGCAAAAGTAATTTCTCAAAATTTTGGATAGGAAACATAGCGCAAGTAAATAGCAGATAAGCCGATTGTGAATATATTGAGAATTATAAGAGAATCAATTTGAATCTAATTTGAGCTCTTTCAAAGAAGTAACAGTTACATAATTAGTAGCAAGTGCCTCCCTACGCGGTAAAGCTTTCGCAGTTTCAACCCTCGATAAGCAACCTTTTTTATAACAACAGCAACTTGTAAACAACATGTTTTATAAATTTTTATTGAAGCGAAGCTCCTCGTTTTGTGAATTACTTGAGTGAAATCTCAAAAATGACACTTTTTTCCGACACCGTTTTTCTTAGAATTAATGTTGCTTTTTGCTTGCATCTAGCACAACAAGAAAATGTAAAATTAAAAATGATTTCTTGTTCGCCATTAAAATTGAACTCATATCCTAACGGTTTGTAATTCCATTAACTAACCACCAAACCGTAAGCCGTTTCGTAAATGTCAATAATTCAATATTATTCAATAGTATTGTCCTAAGCTATGTTGCAACCAATCAGAATAATCTATTAAAAGGTTTGTGTATTGGCTATCCTACATTGTGGATTGTGTATTGGCTAAAAAAATGTTGCTTTTACTTATTACACGTTCGTTAAGTAGGTGTTTATTTTTTTTTTTAAATAATAACATGTATAAAATTTATTGGTGTGAATATTAAGGTGACCTTTACTTTCTAAATCGTAAAAAATAAAGGTTTTTAAATTTAATATTGTGAAAAAAGTATTAAATATATTCAAAAAAGCTTCGCTGTAAATTTTTAAGTACCAAACCTTAAAGAAACATGCACTTTGAAAATTTTATTTTTTTGCACAGACGCAATTTGCCAAAAAAAAAGAGAAAAAACACGAAAATTTTCGGAAATATTAAAAAAAAAAATTAAATAATCAAAAAAGCTGGAAATTTTTTGCATTCGGTCGGTGCCCAGGCCTCTAATGAAGTAATCGTATTTTGAAATTTTGCTTTATATTTTCATTTTTTCCAAAAAATCATGGATGACCTAAAAATCAAATTTTAGAAGACGCCCAATTTTCTTGTGACGCCAGGAGGAACCAAAAGTGGCCAAACTTTATTTTTGTTTTTTGATATTTGATATTTACTTAAAAATGTACAGAAATGCTCTTTTACTTTTTTCACAATATTAAATTGAAAAGCTTTAATTTTTTACGATTTAGAAAGCAAAGGTCACCTTAACGCGAGTTTTTATTTTTAATTAACGTTATTAAATTTTAAATTTTTTAATCTAAAAATTATTTTATTCAACAAAAAAAAAAAAAAAAGACATCAAATTATTAAATCTATGAAACTGCGAGAAAGCTTCACTTCTCTCGTATGTCCAAAGACGCACATGCGTTTGTTTTTTCTATTTTTGTCTTAACAGGTCATTCAATAAGTCCGTAGGATAAGCAAGAAAAAACCAAAATATTGATAAAACTGGATTAAATTACTCAACATGGTTGCCTTCGAGAGCGATATAGTAAATATAGCGATTTTCCAGCTTTTCGATACCACTTTTACAGTACGATATCTCTTTGTCGTCAATAAATAGGTCTCAGTTTCAGCGATTACTTCATCATTGGACTTGAATTTCTTTCCAGCAAGCCTTCTCTTGAGATCTGAAAACAGAAAAAAATCGCTGGGGGCTAAATCTAGAGAATACAGTGGGTGTGTAAGCAATTCGAAGCCCAATTCATTCAATTTGGCCATAGTTTTCCTCGATTTGTGACACGGTGCACTGTCTTGGTGAAACAACACCTTTTTCTTTTGCAATATTCGATGAATATTATTCCTTTCGCATCCCAAAATACAGACGCCATTGCCTTACAGGCCGACTATGGGGACTTTGCTCGCTTTGGATTCGGTTCGTCGACTGCTGTCTACTTAGCTGACTGTCTTTTGGATTTTGGTATGTAATAATGAAGCCATGTTTCATCCATTGTCTCATATCAACGACATAGTTCGATTTTATTGCGGGTTATTTGTGCTGGTACGACCACGTTTAAATTCAGCAATTCACTTTTGTGAGTTCATTTGTCTCGATGGAGCAGAGTCCGGATAATGTTTATCAATCCATTGTTTGGTTTCCACCGTATTTTTTTTTTCATCAAAAAGCAATGCTTTATCAAAACTCGAAATTCTCTTATTTTCCATTTTTTTGTGTTTTTCAATAACAAAAGTTGCACACCAAACGCCATAACTCACGAATCAATAGTCAGATTTTTGTAATGTCAAGTTTATATATGTACGTATCGTTTGAAGTTAAGTACTAAATAAAAATCATATGGAAAAAAATCTAGTAACCATATCTATGTGTCATCCTAAGGACATTTTGAACGGACCGTTATCTATCTTATTATTGCGCTTTTTTTGTGATGACCATTAAGAGCAAGAGAAAGTTTTTGATCTATAAAAATGCACAGAGAAATTTTTTTTTTTTTAATATTGTTTTAAACATTACCATTTATGCATAGAAACTTTGTATATAATGTTTTGCCTAAAAATATGTGGTGTTTTCTTTTTATGGTTCATCAATTGACTAATAATTGTGCCACTGTAGATACTTAGAATGTATCAACAAAAGGTGTATACTTTGTTTTTGAAATAAAACACACAATTGTTTAGATGTCTCTTTATTTTTTACTGAATTATAAAGTAGCGACATGGAACTTAAGTAACAAATATACTGAACACAGACTTTGGCTTAGCGAGCTGACATTAGCATACTTTTTTTTTCAATTCTCGATCCCTCTTTCGCATAACTGGGATACTATTTGGCGATGGCGTTTTTAAAGTTCACTTAGAGAGTTGGAATTATTTGTGGATGGTTAGAGTTTATCTTAGTCTCAATATTATCACAAAGGAAGAAGTCAAATGGTGTTAGATCCCAAAATCTTGGTGAAGAATTTGTTTCTCAAAATGCGAAATTAAAATGATCACTGACGAATATTACTCACAGCTGTTGGACAGATTTGACATTGATTTCAAGCAAAAACCGCATTTGGTGAAGTAAAAAGTGCTATTTTTAGTGCCGGCGCACATAACTTTAGCCGCCATGGCAAAAATCCATAAATTGAACTACGAACCCCATCCAACATATTTTCCAGATTTAGCCCCGTGTGACTATTTCCTATTTTAAAACCTTTTTTTGACAAAGATGACTACACAAAAAAAGGAAACGTTAAAAAATTGACTTATGTTAGTTTCTTATTTTCTATTTAATGATAGAATCTTGTTCCTTACAAAATGTTGACATATATAAATTTTTGAGTTTGGTCATTTTTTGCAAAATTCAAAAATATCAGTCCAAAAAGTGGCCAAAACACTTCTAAATTAACAAAAATTTCAGAAGCGCCCAACGGCGGTAAAAAATAAAGATTTCAAGGAAAATTTTAAGCCACCGCGTGACTTTTTATCTTAAAAATTCAGACGTTTAAAGAATTAAAACGCCACCATTCGGTGGCCGATTTGATAAAGAATGCCCCATATATATATGATATATTTGTTATTTCGACTAAATATATTGATCTACAACAGACATGAGCTTCCAGAGGCACAATTGGCCCAGTTGGCCCAGCCACAAATTTGTTTTATTTGTGTTTGCACATTTGTAAAAACAACAAGTACAAATAACAACAACAACAATAACGACAAAATTTCACCAAATTTTGAAGACACACGCGTTAACAACATGCAAAGGCAACATGCAAAACAAAGTCTCACTAGACGAGGCTGTGCTTGAGATGATTGTCCCGTTACTTGTGTAACACAAAAACACACATGATTTGTTTTTGTTTTGCACATCAATTTTGTTACATATAGAAATAGAAATTCAGTCTTGTCGGAGTGCTTTGACAATTTTTTTGTTAAGTTTTTTTTGCAAAAATGAGCAAAAACAATAATGAGGACAATTTTGTGTTTGCTTAAAAAGAAAACATTGGCCTACCAATTTATTTTCCTGCTCATGACTGATCTATAAGGAGACTATGTTGAGAAGTAAAATGTTTTTTTGCCGAAAAATCTTCATTTATTCAAAAAAATCACTCACTCACTTGTTAAATGGCATGCAGCAACATTCTGCTGAAAGTAGAGGTCGTCTGTTTCCGTACACGCTATTTCCGACCACAAAAAGTTCCTAATCATGACTCTGTAGCGCACTTCATTGACTTCTCTGTCGTTCTCTTCCAAAATCGGCAACTTTGTTTATTTTTCGCGTAGCCGCACTATTACTCGACTATCTTCACGATCCCTTATCAACTTATGAGCCACCTAGTATTAAATTTTTCAAATTAAATGAAGACTTAAAGAACTTGAAGTTTCTAAAAAATAAGTTTATTAAAATTTTTCTATTCAGTCAGAGAACAACAGGTCGCATATTTGCAGAAAAGCGTGCAAGCATACACACACACAAACACGCACATAAACTTACATACACGAGCCTACAGTCAAAGCACACAATCCGACAATTGGTCTGCGTCAACAAGCACATCTTGCTAATGGAATTCCTTTGCACTGTTGTAAGCTAGCAAAAACAGCAACAACAGTATCAACAAAAACAACAACAACAACAAAAAGAAAAAAACTAGAAACAAACCTACAACCAAAAGTGTTTCAAGCGTAACACAGAAATAAGGGAACGAGAAAAAAGAAAACACCAACAACAGCGCTTGACTTTTGCCACTTCCGCAGCCACTACAACAATCCGGATGCCAACGCATACAAATGCAAAAATTGTGCAAAAGTCAACAGACACGAAGAACATACAAAAAGACACACACACACACCCATACACACAGACACGCACTCAAGCACACACATTTTTCTAAAGAAAAGCCTCTCGCCAGAATGCACTGCCTTTGCATCCATTTCGGTTGATAGAAATTGTTGCTTTAGTGTTTGCTGTTGTTGTTGTTGTTGCGTTACATGCAGTCAACTCCTAATTGTGCCACTTTTCAAAGAAGCAGGCAAACGAGGGAAAAAAAAGTGGCCTTAGTTGAAATGTTTATTAGTTCCATAGAAAAGGTCCTTAAAATTGTTAAGAAAAGAATAAAATGTAAGGCAGAAAACAATGCAACAAAACAGAAGTCACAACAAAAACACACACGCATTTATAAAATAAAAAAAAAAACCAAACGCACATGCATAGATCAGAACAAACACACACACACAACTCTGACAGACTTAATTATTTGAGAACTTTTAATGGGCGCCAACATCGAGTGTTAAGAAACTGAAGTGGCTGAGATTGTGTGTGTTCGTGCGTGTGTGTGTGTGTGTGTGATTAATATATGCGTCGCCATGCAAATTCTTCTCTTTTTTCTTGTTGTTGTAGCTGTTGCTTTTTGCTGTTGCATATATATATGAATGACAACTTTTAATTACAGTCATACTGAGTGGCAGCCACATCATCATCATCATCATATCAACAACATACATTCATTTGTGCGCATTTGGCAACACTGTTGGCTATATGAACTGTTAATTTTACAATTATTGTTTGTTGTTGTTGTTTCGTCTACCAGTGTATAATATATCGAGTTTATGGAGTTGACAATTTTGCGTGATTAAGTGAAAATTTTGCTTGTGAGTTTTTTGACTTTGATTTTGTTTTTGATTTTGATTTTGATTTTGATTTTGATTTTGATTTTGATTTTGATTTTGATTTTGATTTTGATTTTGATTTTGATTCGTTTTTAAAGATTCGAATAAAAACATTCTGAAATTCAGTAAAATTACTTTTACAGCTCACAGGATACAATCACTTAATGCTCTCTCCATGCAATTTCCTTCAGACAACTTAATGTAGAGTATTTTTAAAGCTGGTTCTATTTCAGGTTTCTATGATGCTTAGATGAAAGCTTTTCTTCAAAAAGAAACCCTTTCTTTATTGTTATTTTTTCTTTTAACTAAGTCAGCTTTTTACATATTCAAAAGGTCAAGCATCGCACAAAGAATTCAATTCAAGTACAAATTTTTGAAAAATTTTTCATTAAGCTAAGTGGAAGGCTTTAGAAAGTTATTCAACTTTACTCTGAAATTTTTCTGTTTTCTTTTCATTTTGCAGCAAATAAATCAAATTGAAAAACTTATTCAATTTAGAATTTTTCGCACTCACTCATTCTAATTAACTAATTAGGTTACGCTCAAGAAGAGGTCAGAGTTCAGACAATTACACCATTAAGCAAAGAGCGCCTGCCTGCCAAACTCGTGACACAGGCATAAACATAAATTATAAGCTACTCAAGAGAAAGAAAAATAAGCAAACAAATTTTTAGAAATTTACGAAACTGTTGAACAAAAAAAAAAAAAAAACAAAAAACAAAAAAAAAAATAAAAGAAAACCAAACTGGAATTCGTTGTGTTCCAAAAATAAATAAAAATTGAAAAAAAATAGTTGAAATAAGTTAACAAAACAAATACATTTACAAAAGTAAGCTCCTTGAACCCTACTTCAGCGGTCTTGCGACCAATATAAATGTGGCTAAAAAGTTTGGAAAACAAATCAACAGGGCGATTATCGAAAATTGCGACTTATTTGGTTGCGATGAAAATCAATTATTTCTTTTTTACAATAATAACCACAAGGACAATATTCACCAATAACAACAGCAACAACTGTTAGACATGTTAACGAACTCATTAAAGTTTAAGGTTCGTTGAAAGGGTCGTCAGTCAAGGCAGGTCAAGTAGCATATTTGTATGGGTGCGCAAATTTATTTTTTTTTTATTTTTTTTTTTTTTTTATTTATTCATTTGTAACAGTATTTTTTATGGAAATATTTTAGACTACTTATTTAACTAAAAGTAGGTGGCATGTAGACAGCGACTGTCGTTAAGTAGCTTCTGGTGCAAAATGGTTTAAGTTTTCGATGTCTCTCTTGACATGTTGTTCTGACATTTTTGGTTAAATTTTATTGCGTTTTCTTTGTAATTGTTTTTTTTTTGTTTTTTTTTGGTTTTTTTTTCCATTACTTAAAGTTGCTCCGTAGACCAGCCAGCAATACGGAGATAAAGGCAACCCTTGCAGATTGCTATGTGATATGAGGTAAATATATAGGGTGAGCCGTAGCTAAACAATAATAAATTGCAGCAATTAAGTTGTAATTCATCATTGACTTAACCTCATTTATAACAGATATTTGACATTTTTAGAATTTTGTATTCTTTTGTGAGAAATTTGGTTATTAGTAGTAATTCGAGATATACCATAATGGATAGTTACTTGCTTAAAAAAAGCTTTCCATTTTGAAGAGTTTTTTTAAGGAAATGTGATAAGATATTTTATTTTAGGGTAAGAGTCAGAGAGGGTTAGAGTTAGAGTTAGAGTTAGAGTTAGAGTTAGAGTTAGATTTAGAGTTAGAGTTAGAGTTAGAGTTAGAGTTACAGTTAGAGTTAGAGTTAGAGTTAGAGTTAGAGTTAGAGTTAGAGTTAGAGTTAGAGTTAGAGTTAGAGTTAGAGTTAGAGTTAGAGTTAGAGTTAGAGTTAGAGTTAGAGTTAGAGTTAGAGTTAGAGTTAGAGTTAGAGTTAGAGTTAGAGATAGAGTTAGAGTTAGAGTTAGAGTTAGAGTTAGAGTTAGAGTTAGAGTTAGAGTTAGAGTTAGAGTTAGAGTTAGAGTTAGAGTTAGAGTTAGAGTTAGAGTTAGAGTTAGAGTTAGAGTTAGAGTTAGAGTTAGAGTTAGAGTTAGAGTTAGAGTTAGAGTTAGAGTTAGAGTTAGAGTTAGAGTTAGAGTTAGAGTTAGAGTTAGAGTTAGAGTTAGAGTTAGAGTTAGAGTTAGAGTTAGAGTTAGAGTTAGAGTTAGAGTTAGAGTTAGAGTTAGAGTTAGAGTTAGAGTTAGAGTTAGAGTTAGAGTTAGAGTTAGAGTTAGAGTTAGAGTTAGAGTTAGAGTTAGAGTTAGAGTTAGAGTTAGAGTTAGAGTTAGAGTTAGAGTTAGAGTTAGAGTAAGAGTTAGATTAGAGTTAGAGTAAGAGTTGACTTTTGCCTTTGACTTTTGCCTTTGACTTTGACTTTGACTTTGAGTTTGACCTTTACTTTTATTCCGACTTTGACTTTGCCTTTGCACTGAAATGATTCTGACTTCACGCTGATATAACTTTCTTGACTAGAATTATTTAGAACAATTAGTGTTATTTCTAAGTTTTGTTACAATTTGATGACACATTATTAGTTATTCTTTTTTTAACATTTTAGTCAAAATAAATCTGAAAATATTTAGTTTAAAAAATGCGAGCGTTGCTTGCATAACGTACTGAATGTAAAGATAAAAAAAGTTTGTCTCCATGTGACTAAAGTAGGCGGCAACAAGATATAGTTATTTTTATTGCTCTTTATATAAAAACATGCATTCGTAGATACTAGAAAATAATATGATCACACATGCACACACACTCACACATTTGCCTACATGTTTATGGATTTGTATCTAGCAAATGTACAGCTTATTAAAACGAAGTGCGGCGCATTTCAGTGTGTTAACAAATCGTTAATCCTGAGTCTTGCATCCAACAACTAGTTTATGGTGAACAAGCACGCTTTGTCTGTGTGTCTGTCCTGCTGTCTGTCTGTGCTAGCAAAGCCGTTAAGGATAGGTTCCGGAATAAGGTTTGAGATAACGAGAGTTATTGTTAGCAATAGCAAACAATAACAATAAATAAAGGATGATTAGAATGTGTTGGTTTTGTGGTTTGGTTTGGAATATGAATCATTGGGTGTGGGGGTGAAATCACAGAAACAAGACGGAAAGAAGCAATATTCAGTTAACCGCACGTAGCATAAGGCTGAATATATTTTCTACTAACTGCTAAAATACGAATTTATTGCTGATCGTTAGTAGCTCGTGTTGCTGTGGCGCTTAAGTGATAAAGTATGTCTTTCGTCATAGAGTTCGTGATAAAGTTATCGGAACAGATAGATGAACAGTAGTACCAAAGAGTTAGCATAAAATCGTAATAAAATTATTTGGCACTTCATCGCTTTATGTATTGTAGATGTTTATCTCGAAATTAAGCGATTGAATGTTAAGCGAAGAGATATAAAAGTGCAAAGAAAGCAAAGCAAGATTTGCAGAAATTATTTTTAAGTGTATGTAAACTGTACATTGAACAGTCTGAATATACTTTCTGTATTTATGATTTTGTGTTTCTTTTTTTTCCTAGTATTGAATCAAGGATTTCAGGTGTTAAACCTATTCAGTCAAGTCTACCTTTATTCGAAATTCGAAATGGGTTAATGGATAAGTGGAAAGGAAGGAAAAAAACTAGTGTAATATGTGTAGAATGTACTAAGCGGGGTGAAAAGCTATAGAAATGTGTCTGATGCAAATGTTCTGCCTTTACCACAGTCAATTCAAGTTATAATGCAATCTCATCCTCAAACTTCTCCACCACCAACTATAACTGCTTTGAATTTTGAATTTCAATTGATTAGAAATGAGAAAGGAAAGTCAGAAAGGTTAAAGCTCAGGACTATAGCCTTTTTAGGATTTGTTCATTGAAAATGAATTGCATAAACAAGCAAAAATGCTCTCACCACGTTCGAACCTAGTGAGAACTTCAAGCGACTCGAGTCGCATATTTTAAGTCACAGAAACACTTCGTATGTCGCATTCCTATGAAAATAGAATTGAAACATTAGAGATGAGTCACCAATTTATCTCATTTCATTACAGAAACAGTGCAAGTGAGAATGATGTCATAATGATGTCAAAGTGAGAAAATCTGGTGAGAACTGAGGTGAGAAAGTTACAGAAACAAGCTAATGGTTTGTGTAATATCACTTTTTTACTTGCGAATAGGCTTATGGTGACTGGTTCGTGAGATTTCAAAGGAGTTGTCTTCATTGCTTTCCTTGAACCATCAATACTGTCTAATGTGAAGAATTATAACAACACTGGAATGACAAAGTGAGGAAAAAACTACATTATCTGGCAAAGCAAGGCATCATATTTAAATATTGGAATGCACCCACTACATCATCAATTGTCACGGTGGCTTTAAATAAAAGAATTTAAATTTAAATTTAAATTTAAATTTTTTCCACAACCACCGTATTCACGAGATATAGCCTCCAGCCTTTGTTTCCCACGTTAAAAAAATGGTTCACAGGTTAAAAAAAATTAAAGCAAAGAGGGAGATAGTAATGCTGTTAATGCGTGTTTTCAGAAGCTTGACAAATCAAGCTTGAAAATTAGATGCTCCAATCGTCATAAAAATGTGTAAGGCTTATAGTGCAATAGAGAGCGTGTTTGAAATTAAAATTATGAAAATTTTAAAAAAAAAAAAAAAAACAAATCATATGTTCTTTTTTCTGTTTTTTATTGGACTGGAAACTTTTCATACCACCCTTGTATGTAGAATTTATCGTCAAAGTACAATGCAAGTGCAAGTTCACCACATCGTGAATACCCTTACTATTTATGTTTTTATATGAGACTAATTTGTGTAAAAATATGCTGCTAAGAAAATTTTTTTTGTTTGTAATATAAAATATACAAGCTTTTAAAAGCTATTTCTAATATTTTCATTTACAAATTTATTTTAAAATTTTAAAATATTGAGCTTATGGAGTAAAACGTAATGATTTGGAAAAGTTTGAAAGAAACAAGTAAAGACAAGTTAAAGTGATTTAAAAGCTTTGTGACCAAAGTTCAGATGTTCTGAGGAACCTTGAACTCAGTTGAGAAAAATTTAAAAATTCATTTATACTGACGCATTAAACCTGCTTAGATTATAACAGTACAAAAGTGTTATACAAAAAGTTTCATGCATAACGTACAACAAACACATGTCAATGTTACACATATACCACACACAAACACATACATACAAATTATGGTGTTGAATTAAAACGAGAATGTTTTCATTTCATTTTGTCTTTATTCCACCACTTCGATCTTAAGACTAACTTAAAAGATATCTTATGAACTAAAAGTAGCTTCACTTAGTACGTATGTATAAACAAACATAAGTATGTTTATACACACATACATTTGTTGCTGTTTTCTACATTAGATAAAAGAATATTATTTCATGGTCGCAGTTCGGTGCATGCAAAAATGCGCCGAATCAGCGTCTTAACTTATTTTAGCAAATGTGAGGGATCTCAGGTTGCGTTGGGAACGTAACTTACATGCATACATTCTCACACAAACATCATAGCCCATTCAAATAAATGCTTATGTGAGCTCACATGAATGTTGCAACTGCTTAAAATCTTAACAGCATCCTTGACGACAAAACATTTGCTTGCAGGATAATGTGCAGAAAATGACTTTGACATGGAAAATATTCGAAAAAAAGAGTGTCATCAAAAGAGTGAAAGCTGTAAAGAACATAAAATAAAATAAAAAAAAAAAACTAGAAAAAGACAAAGCAAAGGAATAAGAATAAAATTGCCAGAAAAGTGAATTCTAGCTCAGACAGCGATAGACAAACAAAAGGAGTTTCAAGTGACAAAATTTACACAAAATAAGAGGAATGAAAAATAAAAAAAAATTTAACAAGAAAAGCAGGCAAATCATATGTGTTGCAGCTGAAAGTGGTTGGAAAGGCAGTAAAAGAAGAAATTCATAGATATTTTTAGGGAAAAAGCATAGCATGGCAGAAACCATGAAAGTGACAAGTTGGCAGCACTGGCAAATTTTCTGTTTTAGCGTGAAGTGAAGTATGGCGAATAGCTTTTTGTGCACACCCTAAACACACATTCACATACACACACACTCTTGACACAAAAGAACATTTTCTTTGTCAAATCATTTTGCCATCATCATGACTTCAATTTTCTTCTTTTTCGTAATGGCATTTTTCGAAAAGAAAATGTATTTTTTTTTGCGCAATATCAACAGCGTTTTAGCGTGTGTCACGAAAAAACTGCATATAAGCAGTATTAAGAGAGGGGAAAAAACAACGCTAAAGCGCCTTAGAGTATGCAGCGTTAAGAAAGTGCTCTTGATTGCGCACGACTTGGCACTCCGAAAAAAAAGGAGCAGACAAATAAAAAGAAAAAACTCACATGTTGCTGATGCGACCAGGAAATGTCTGTACTACATATAGACAACAACAAGTTTTCAACAACATTCTTGGCATCTAAGGCTACGTCCTGCCGCCCTTAAATTGAAGCTTTACTCGAGGTAAAATTCAAAGTTGTTTTCCATGTCAAGAAATGTTTACAAATACTCGGCATTTGTGCAAAGTTTCAAATGTGACAAAAGCAACACTTGCAACACACATGTACACACACAGCCATATATATATATGTCTGCTAGTACTTTTGCTGCAAGCAATATCCTGCCATGCACACATGCAGAAAATAAAATAAAAATCAATCCTCAGGATATGCTTGGTATTGCGCGAGTTCAGTGTGCTAATCAGGATGCATGCACGAAAGCCTGGATAACTGCGACATGGCTGACTGGCTTCAATGAATTGAGCGCCTAAAAGCATACTTTTACTTAATGTGTATGTAGTAAAAATCCTTTGCAATTGCCTGCGCTTCCTACTCTCTTATTCTACAATTCTCACTCTTTAACGATAGCTTGTCGCTTGACAATCTGGCAACGCCGCAGGACACTGATAAATGCACATAATGTGCGCTGTTTAAATTTCATTAGACATTCTTATGCCTAAGGCTAGGATTTTCAGAGTTTTAAATTGAATAAAATTTGCTTTTTCTTTGATTCTTCTTAAGAATAGAATTAAAGGAAAAAAAAGAAATAGAGATCATTTAAGTTGAAAGACAGCAGCATGACATTAAAGCATGTTGGCTAAAGGCATAAAAAAGCATGGAAATAAAAGTTAAAATGCCAACAATCAAGAGTATGAAATGCATTTCTGTCAATAGGCTCATTTATATTGATATAATGAACAAAAAATTCATAACAAATAGGCTTTGGTGGAAAAACTTCTAAAGTATGAAATATTTATATTTTAGCAAGACAAGCCGAAAAGAAAAAAATTTTCCAAATTATGACCTTATTAGATTGAAAAGGTAAAAAATACAGTCCCGTGCACATAATTAGGCACGATGCCCACAAAGCACTTCAAATGATTTTTTTTTTTTATCTAAATATGTAACTTACTTGTTGAAAACATTCTTTATGTCGTTTTATAGAGAACTCCCACATTCTTTTGTGAATAAAACCTATACCAGTTTTTTACTGTCTAAGCATAGGGAGCCTTTTTATCAAATCAAGAAGAAAACCAAGCGTGGGCATAATTGAGAACGAATTATTATTTTGTATTTTTTTGTGTTGAAAATGTATATTTTGCTTTTATTTTATCAATTATTGGTTGGAAAGCCTTTACTTAAAAGAACCGCTGCACATCGCCGAGGCATTGATGCCATTAGATCCTCACAGACGGTCTTAGGAATGCTTTTTCATGCCTTTTGCACTTCAGCATACAATTCCGTAAAATTTGTAATTTTTAATGCACCTACACGTTATTTTACTACTTGCCAGAGGCTCCCTATCGGATTAAGATCCGGACTGCAGGATGGCCAATCTAAAACAGTTACCATGTTGTCCGGAAACCACTTCTTAGTATGACCAGCAGTATGTTTTGGATCATTATCTTGTTGAAAGATCCAACTCACGGGTAAGTTTTCATCGGCATATGGAATAAGGGAAGTCTGTAATATGCCTGTATATTCGAATCTCTCCATGCGACCCCCAATTTTCCTGATTGAACAAACACCACGCCATGACATACCGCCCCATACCATAATATTACCTCCGCTGTACTTCAGTGTTGAGCGTGTGTATTTATGGTTAAACTCAGCTCGTACCGGGCGCCTAACGTATGATCTGCCATCTGATCATACTCTATTTATTTTGTTTCATCAGTAAATAAAACCTTTTTCCAATCCTCAAGGGTCGAATGCCTACATTTTCTAGTAAAATCTATTCTCCTTTTTCGATTTAGCTTAGAAACTAAAGATTTCTTCCTGCAAATACGTCCAAACAGTCCAGCTTCTCTCAAACGACGTTTTACGGTATCAATAGTAGGTCCACATCCATTTTCACCGAAAACAGCAACTAAAACCTGCCTTGCTGATTTATGTGGACATTTTTTTGACTAGCGAACGATAATTTTGTCTTCCCTTTTTGACTTTATACGAGGTTTTCGTTTTCGGAGCACATTTTTTGTTGTTGAATGCTTTCGAAAATTATGAATAGCATTGAAAATTATGAATAGCATTTTTTGATCAAAAAGCTTCAAAATTAATTCGCGAGTTTTAGAGTCACACGATTTATTTACCCATCTTTTTTTTTTTTGTTTAATAAACTTTTACTAAAACCAATTAATTGTCTGCAACAAATTATTGGCAGCACAGCACACTCAAAGCACTTAAAGCGATCTTATTGACTGACAACATAGATAGTTCTTAATTATATGCACGCTTCATTCACTTAACAAGTTGATGTTGTTGTTGTTTTCTAGTTTTTTATGCACTAGACAACAATCAAATAACTGTTTTTTAAACATCGCCGCTTGGTTACAGTAGCGGATAATAAAAATAACCTCTTTTTGATTTATATAAAAATTCTGGATAAAATATAAATAAAGTAACATCGTTCTTAATTATGTGCACGGAACTGTATGTACACTAACTTGTATTGAGCAAAATTTTCAAACCACTTTTTATCTTAAATAAAAAATAAAAAAACAAAAAATTGGTATTAATATCTTTATTTTCAAAATAAAAGTACTCCCTGCTATAACTCATATTTTTTAAACAGGGATATGAGTTAAATAACACACAATAGTAGCACACAATGGGAAAAAGCTTAAGAAAGTTATAATCGGGACTGTTCAAAGCAAAGTTTTACATTCATGCTGCAAATTTCATAAAATAAAAAACCATTTGTATTCAATGGCATTTGATTTTATGATTCGCATTTGGTTTAAAGATTAATATATAAGTGGCAATAGGCTTTTTCACAAACAAAGGAATAAAATATCTTAGTAAGGAACCTCCTTTTAAACCCATTCCGCATCGAGGGTGGAAAGTTCGATACCATTTTCAGAAATTTTTTCTCTCAAACCATTATAGGTTTTACAAATTTTCCTTGGTGAATTTGGTAAATTTTTAATTAAAAAATAACAATAGATGGGGTTCATACTCGTACAAAAATATTTCTCTCGTTGTTAATTAAAATAAATTTATTTTTTATTTGTTTAAGTTCACTAAGTTAATTAAGATGTTATTTTCATTTAAATTTCACATTTGGTTTATGTTTCTGCTGCTTCTCGATTTCCTTGGAAGTTCTTCGAAATATGATCCGTGAAATCTATAGTCCGTTCGCCTGCCGGCTGTGTATTTGAATTCAGGATGGACCGTCCGGTATAGAACCACTCAGGCCAAATGTAAAATTCGGTCGTAAAATCGTCAAAATTGTCTGAAAGAAAGTGGCACGTCTACTTGGATGCTTTAAGAGCAGACCGTCAGGTATAAAACCACTTGGGTCGTCGGAAAAAAGCAGCTTTCGTGATGCCACTAGGATGTTTTATGGCCGGCCGTCCGATATGAAAACAACTCGAGTGGGTCGACAAGAAAACACTGTTCACTATTGTCTTTGGTAACTGACGTACATGGTCACTTGTTCACTGTCCGCTGTCACTGGTTCACTTCTTGTCATTGATCACTTGGTCACTCGACTCACCGATGTGCGTTGCTTGCGTGTTGCTTCAAAAGAGACACACTGTTGGCTCGCTGACTCTTTGTATACCCAAAAAGGGTAACGGGATCTTGTTTGTGTCATAAGTTTCCATCCGATCTCTACCTTGAATTTCGCTTGCCTAGAACTACACTAAGGGAAAAAAATATTAAATTTATCCAAAAACTTTTTTAATTTATCCAAAAAGCGAGTCATTTTTGCACCAATAACGCATTTACTTAAATCGACTACGTAAATATTTTAAATTTATTTAAATACTTTTTTAATTAAATAAAATATTAAAATATCTAAACAGAATAAATAAAAAATATATTAAAATTATGCACGAATATATTTAAATATCTTTCAAATATTTACTATTTGAAAATAAAACTATCCCATTTAAGGAAAATTAATATAAAAATATTGAAATTGAAAAACAATTTATTTGAATATTTCCCACGAGCTGCGTCCTATCAAACGCCATTTAGTGGTATATTTTATTTTCTTTTTGAGAAAATATGATTTGTGAGTGCGGTGGTGAGTGCGATGCATGATGAAATCATGTAGAGTGGAGTAACATTCTTGAGAAAATACCGAGTTGTCACTCCACCTTACATGAATTCATCATGCATCGCACTCACCACCGACTCACAAATCATATTTGCCAAATATCTATGATATATTACCCTTGAAACATTAACTAAATGAGAACTATAAGACCTGCAACTGCTGGTGCGAAGAAACTGCTTGGCGGCTGCTTGGCAGCTGTATGGAATATGTGTGTCAGTGTGTGGCATAAATAAAATTTAAATACGGGAAAAAAATGAGTTGTACGGAAAATATTTGATTTAACCACGTAAATATTTAAATGAAATATATACTCAGGAGTGGATAATGTTAATATGCGTTATTTCCCTTAGTGTACTGGCAACCTTTTGCCCAGTATGTTATTGTTGTTATAGTCGCTATTTATTGACCCCTATGTATTTTGTTATTGCCACTTGTGGGGTCATAGAATGCATGTTGTTTGTATGTTTTACTGGTTTTGCTTTATTCGACTTCGTTATGTTGTTTTGTTGTTGCGCCACTTGATCATGCTACTGGCTCGCTGTATATTTTGTTGTTGTTTGATTGCGGGCAACACGCAGCTGTGTAGCGTGTTTATGAACAGGAGCGGTTCGCGGTATGACCGGGTTTTTGACCAGGTGTGGTTCAGATGTGGTTCAGGTGTTCCGGGGCCCTTGAAAATAACGCTGATTTTGCATCTGATAAAATAATTTTTTGTATTGTACTTGAAAATATCTAGTATAACAGTTTTTTTATTATTTAATCACACATTTGACTAATTGACGTATTTGAATTTTATAAATTGTTCAGGAGAGCAGTTTTTCTCGCTTATTTGTATTATGGGTATTATGTTAGATACAAATAAAAGCCATTTACGTTTTTAAGCCAAACTGTGAAATTTATAGTTGTAATATTTTCTGACACGATACAGTACGGCTAAAGAAATATATTGGCATCTCCAATTTCGCATAAAATATAAGTTAGGCCAGTTAGTCATACGAGCGAAGATATTTTCTGTAACCGGGCTCAAAAGAGTCATACATGTTAAGAGCGAATCAGCAGGAGATGTAGGATTTCAAAGGAAAATAATTAAAAAGCTAGTTGCTTGGCAGTTTTTTTAGGATATTGTATTCTATAAATGACCTCTATGTGCTTACTCTATAGTACAAAAAAAAAAAAAAAAAAAAAATTAAGAGACAGCCGAACAATGCTTTGTTTTATTCAAAAAACAAAGTCTACTCCTATTGTTGATACACACTGGTGATCAGAAACTGATATTTCAAAACACAAAAAAAAAAAAACAAAAATACTGAAATGGTCCAATCATGAAATACATCTCTTAAGCCTTATTTCCCCGACTATTCCAGATTTAAAATTTACATTTACAAATGAAAGCTTTACGAAAATTTGACAGAGGTATATAAACTTGATGGCTGATATGAGCCGTGGTACGGAAAATAAAAAGAAAATTGTATTTTCAAGAACCTATTTTGTTCTTAGCGTGAAATTCTTTAGAATTTCAAGACGGAAATCGTAAAAAATAAACAATGAACTCAACAAGCCAATCTAGAAAGACTTAATGACGTAAGTGACTGCGTTAGCTTTTCGAAATTTTTTTCAAAATATCTGTGTCCACAAGCAATAATCGCTTAAGTTGACTTAAGTCAGAACTGAGTTAATTATATTGCTGTATTCCTTAAATATATCGTCACATAAGGTAGACTGAGTACGGTTGAAACAGTTTAGAGTTTATCGTCCATTGCAGCGGAATTAGTTAAGCGAGCGATGACGGATATATATTAAATAAGAGACCGTATATTTGTCTACTAACGGGTAATAATATTTGATATACTGTGTTGATATAACTGTATTTTTATGTGTAAAATAAAATTTTTAAAGAAGTATAATTTGTTTCAACCGTCCCCATGACAGGGTCGGTTAAAACAGTGCCTGGGGTCAATTGAAACACATTAAAATTATACAAAATATAGCAAATTAACATTTTTTATTCATCGTCTTATAATATTTCACTACTCGTAATGGCACAGTTGCACAAACATATTTTGTTTTTAATATTCAAGTCTTTTACGATACTTATAATTTTACATTATTTTCAATCAGCCTTCAAAGGTTTATACTAAGTATAACTTAAATTATATAATAATTAGATGTTGATGGCAATTATTTTTGTTTAGTAGTTGTGTACTACTTGCTATTATATTGCGCAAAATTCAACAGCATTAATTATAAACACCTTTTTTTCAACTGTTTCAACTGTCCCCAACCACCAACCACCAAGGTATAAAACGGTTTACTGAAAGAATGACAATAAATTTGAATAAAAACTAATTATACAGCCATACTCTACAAACTTCAATTTAAACGATAAAGAACTCTCAATACTCTTATTTTAATAAAACCATAATAATTGCAACAACAAAAAATAAAAAACGCAATGGAGCCTCCTATACACAACCACAGTACGCGAAGAGCGAAGCAATATAAAAATTCGTATTTAGACTTGTCACCCGCTTCGTTCCCCCTTTGTACCCCTCAAATCACACGCGCTGGCAAAATATTAGCTTTGTTTCAACCGTCCACTGTTTCAATCGTCCACTGTTTCAACCGTCCACTGTTTCAACCGTACCCAGTCTATCCTACGCACCAATGTTATGACAAAAAAAAGAGTTGGCTGTGCCGTGGACACACCCGTAGGTTTTGACGTGACGAAGTTTCTTGCTGTTGTTGTTGATGTTGGTGTTGGTGTTGGTGTTGGTGTTGGTGTTGGTGTTGATGTTGGTGTTGGTGTTGGTGTTGGTGTTGGTGTTGGTGTTGGTGTTGGTGTTGGTGGTGGTGTTGGTGTTGGTGTTGGTGTTGGTGTTGGTGTTGGTGTTGGTGTTGGTGTTGGTGTTGGTGTTGGTGTTGATGTTGATGTTGATGTTGATGTTGATGTTGATGTTGATGTTGATGTTGATGTTGATGTTGATGTTGATGTTGATGTTGATGTTGATGTTGATGTTGATGTTGATGTTGATGTTGATGTTGATGTTGATGTTGATGTTGATGTTGATGTTGATGTTGATGTTGATGTTGATGTTGATGTTGATGTTGATGTTGATGTTGATGTTGATGTTGATGTTGATGTTGATGTTGATGTTGATGTTGATGTTGATGTTGATGTTGATGTTGATGTTGATGTTGGTATTGGTGTTGGTATTGGTGTTGGTGTTGGTGTTGGTGTTGGTGTTGGTGTTAGTGTTGGTGTTGGTGTTGGTGTTGGTGTTGGTGTTGGTGTTGGTGTTGGTGTTGGTGTTGGTGTTGGTGTTGGTGTTGGTGTTGGATTTGTTGTTGGATTTGGAGTTGGTGCTTTTCGTTCAGCTTTTTTTTTTGCTTCCCCATTGGCTTTGCTCTAATTTCAATTAATCCAGCAAAAGTGATGCATATGCGTCACTTTAGGCGGTTCCCTGAGGGTTTTTGACACGCCGTAAATTTTTTTTTTATTTTTGTCATATGCCCGAAGACCTCACCTTTCTTTTCGTTCCTTAAAATTTACCGTTGCACCAGTAGTCACAGAGTTAAAAATCCATGCAACGTTTTTTCATGGTTGTAGCATTTTTACTGCATTATGTGATTGCATCCCTGAAATCATGACAACAAAATTTTTTTTTGTAATTTAGTTGTGAAGCGTAATAACACATCCCTGCTGTCGTAAAACAAAATTTTCTGTAGCACTCCTCCTGAGTGAGTAATAATTCCATGCAACGATATTACATTTCTGCTACATAAGCTGCTATATTCACGAACTGACTACGTCGGAATTTTTTTTATATTTTTGTCGTAAAGCCATGTATTAAAGCTTTATTTTCCTTTTTAAACTTTTATCGTAGGTTATATACTCATTGAGTAAAAATTCAATGCAACGCCGCTGCATGAATGTTGCCTTATCTATCTTTGAGCGGCTCTCTCAGCGTCCCCATGATGTCAGAAATTTTTTGTCTAATTTTGTTGTGAGGTCTTCCAGTAGGCCTTTATTGGCGTATCGTATTTCTAATCCTAGCACTTATACTCGGCGAGTAATAATTCCATGTAACAAATTTTCAGTTGTGTTGCTTACGCAGCTCCCACTACGTCCCTATGCCGTATTAAATTTTTTTTTGTTTTTTTAATATAGTCAAAGAATAAACCTTTATGGTCATACTATCTTTTTAATCATAGCTTTTATACCCAGCGAGTAACAATTCAATGAAACGCAGATGAATTTTTAAAAAATTCATTTTTCAACTTTTTTGGAAACTAGAGCAGTACAACGTAACTTCGTCACGTCAAAAAAAAACCAACGAGGTTTTCATAAAACCTATATGGTGATTAAACACTTTGAACTAGGTTTTCTCAAAATATTGAAATCCGACTTAAGCTTTTATCGGCAGATATTATGTTTGTATTTCGTAAAAATATCAAAAAAGGTGATTTTGTTATCAAAGCACTTATAAATCGATTTGGATGAAATTTTTTTCGTGACAGTTTACACCCAAATGCATTCGGAAGTACCTCTCAAACTAATTGTACTTAATTTTTTTTATTTCAAAACCACTTTCAATAACTTATCGAAAAAGTTGTTCGATTACACTACAAACTTTAAACACTAGTCTTTCTTGTCAGTATTAGAATCAAGAGAGTAGCTCCAAAAACATGTCTACTTTGACATGACATACAACAAAAAAGCAACGACAGTAACAAACATTTTTTTAATTGAGTTTAATATTTCATCTATTTAATAAAAAGAACCATTTGACGATATCTTTTTTAATTTGTCTTATTTAAGTTTTAGTGAGGCATTAAATTTTATGTCGCCAAGGTAAAGGGTGTCCTTAAGGCAGCAATCGTTGAATCAACCTCTTATATCATGTTGAGTTAATTTTCTGCTGTAATGCAAGAGGAGTGTAGGACAACCTTCTGCTGTTTCATACTCCCGAGATACAAGACTTGGGAGACAGTTTCTTAACTCTATCGCCTAAAAATGTCATAAACCTTCCGAACTTTTCTTAATTAGGCTGAAATAAAAAAACTTTATTATATTTGAGTTTTTTTTTCCGGAATTTTACTTTTTGATACAAAGCAAGGGAACTCCAAATTTGAAAATAAAAAATTATGGGTACTTGAACTAAGTAAAAATAAAACTCTGAATAAAAAACATATGCTTGAGGCAAAAGACCTTAAATACCAAAAATTATCAGAAGTTCAACATGTGGGGAGTACTTAAGTAGCAATATTTTTTAGCTATAAAAAGTATTAAATAAAAGCGATAAAAAGACAACAACTAAACTTTAGGCAAAAAAAAAAACCCACAACTTTCGCTCAGCTGGGAGCACACGAGGCAGCCCTGGCCCTGAAACTTAATGTGACCCGTGAGCAACACTTAAATTTCATTGGCGATACTTAATTTTAAGTTTTACGCACAGTGCAAAGCAGCGCAGTTTTAAGCTCGTTGTCGTTGCTTTTAGTTCTTATGACACCATTTTGAATTTAAGTGTTGTTGTGTTGTCTTGTGTTGTGTTGTAGTCGTATTATCTTAAGATGCTTTGCTGTGTCGTCATATTTACGCAGTCAGTCATGCAGTCACACAGTCACACACACACATAAATACACACTCATGTGTGAGCTTTGCGCAAGAACACAAAGAGAACATATTACGTCAGTGGCATCTAGGCCAAAGTCACTCTGACGAGTGTGTTAGTAAGAAAAGCAACAACAACAACAACAGAAACAACTATTCATTGTCATTGTTTTTGTGCTGTTGCTGTTGCTGTCTCTGTTGATTGTTGCTGCTCCCATATTGTTTTTTTTATGATGTCACAACAGCAGCGTGAACTTCTCTGCTTCTTTGTCCATGCCAAGATTTTATGAGCGTTGCCAATTTAATGTTTTCATATCCATGGCTAGTAAATTTTTTGCTTTTGTTTGTTTTTGCAAAAGCAACAAATTGTTGCGCTTTAGAGCATATTTTGATAATATTAAGTTTTGTTTTATTGTTTTTATCTTTTATAGAGTGCTCGTGTTTCAATGTAATTCACATACTAAATGCTGCTACTTAAGTACAGCCTAAAAATATGCTATGAATTTTTTTAGTAAACACTAACGATGATATAAGTTTCACCAAAAATACAAAAAAAAAGTTTCTGCATGACTTTAGCATTATTGCTGAGATTAAAAGCTGTTTATTTTATTGTTATTATTGTTGTTGTTGCTGTTGTTGTTGTTGTTGTTGTTGCTTGTGGCGTGTCTCTCGCATGATTAATGAATTTATTTTGCAAACAACACGCAGTTTAAACGGCATATTATCGAAAACATTCTAAAATTAAGCGCACACATGCATGACTGACAGCCACACACAAACACAACTACACATAAGCGCATGGATGTCAAATTCAGACTCAGGCACACGCACTTTCAATAGTGCACACACCCACCTACTCACTCACACCATACACACACACACACGCACATTTTGTAGATAATCCTGTCATAGCAGCTAATTCGTCTATGTTTGCCTTAAAAATTAATCCATCAATCAATCAATTCCAAAATCAAAAATCAACGCATTACATAAACGAGCCGTAAGCTAGATAGTTTTATTTATAATTTATTTTATGCAGATTACTTCATAATCGAATTATATTTGTTTTTTTTTTAGAATGATGACACAAAAGTGCCAAAATATCATTGAAACGTTTTAAGCTATTTTAAAATAGATTAAAATTTCAAAGCAACACTTTTATTGCCTCGTTTATTTCAAAACGTCCATTCATTCCATCAATCAAAAGCCATTTCAAGTCGGCATTAAATTTACCGACTTTTTTTTCATTATTCACTATAGCAATTTGTCTGTTTGTAATTTGTGCACTGAATTTATTCGCTTATTACCTGAGCTTAGAAGCTTCAAAAATTATGCAATTGCATTCGGAAAATGCTGCATTTGATGCAATTGCTGCTGAAAGTCGACTGATGCTGATGAGTAATGCTACTTTATTTTAAAATTAAATTTTAATGCAGTGAAAATAAGATTAAATAATATAGAGTCGGGTATATTTCCAGCCCTTAAAAAACCAATTATTTAGATTAAAGTAGATATGAAGCTTTGTAGTTCAAAATCGAACTACTGATCATTTTCTATGATTGAAAAATGTAAGAAGACCCTGAAAAAGAAGTATTTTACTCGTATAGAATGAGTTGATATGAGCTGCTCAGATCACAAGTGGCGTAAGTCCATTTTTTGGGAAAATTGAGTTTACTAGATATAATTGACACGTATAATACGTATTCCTCGTAACCTATGTTTGAGTCCGTGTTAGAAACTCCTAACTTACGTAATCTCTGAATGAAATACAATACTTTGTTATTGTTCTGAGAAATTACATAACTTTTTCAGAGCACAAGTTGCTCAAGTCCACAATTTTACGAACAGCGAAACGAGAAATTTTAAAAAATTTTCAGAGGACAAGTGGCATGAGTCCATATATTTTTACTCCACTCATTTTATTTTTCCCATAATAATGAAAATAGTCACTAAGTGGTGGTTTTGTCCGACTTCTAGGTGTTAATGCAGTCACTCCTCATCATTAACTTCTTAAAAATATCACACATTAGATTTCTACAACGGAAAGGAAAAATTGTAAAAATTTTCAGTGGATAAGGGGCGCACAGTGGGAGGACTTCATACAAGTTTTGGCCATAAATAGTAAAAATAAACCTAGAGCTTTGAAATTTGGTATGAATGCTTTGTACAGTTAAAAATTAAATATATATAAGTTTGGATCAAATCCGCCCACAGACACGCCCACCTTCCATACGAATTTTTTTGCAGAAAATAATAAAAATAAACATAGAGCTTTCAAATTTGGTACGAATGCTTTGCATACTTAAATATAAAATATATATAAGTTTGGATCAAATATGCCCGCAGACACGCCCACTTTCTGTTTTTAACAAAAGTTATCATCTTGAAGTTAGTCCTTACAAAATATTCTCGTATAATATATTGGAAAAAAGTTTTATTTTCGAATTTGAGCAAAATTTGTCTACAGACACCCCCACCTTTTATCCAAATCTTCTTTCTTTCATTATAACACTTATTAAACTCTTCCTATACAAGTTTAAATTCTATGGGTTTTAACATTTTTCTTAAGAACATAAGCAGAAGCCGTACGGAGTCAGCATAAAATTGAAAAAGCTAGTTTACAATTTTAAAAAAATTTTTTATTGCCCATAAAGCTAATTTTGTATAAGTTCTCGATGTTCTAGCGACAGCTCTTTGTATTTTTTGTCTTTCTTCAGTCGCAAATGGCTGACAAGAAGATCGGAAGATATTAAAAGATGGTGAAAATTGTCTTCATTATTGGCAGTCCTGGAACAGGTTCTGCTATTGTGTAGACGTGCGTTTTTAAATATTTTCTTGGATGCCTCTTGTGCTTCTTCAGACAAGCGTACAATTGAAACGCCTAACTCCTTTATTATTTCGCTCCCATGAATTAGTTCTTTGTGCACAGTTGGCAGTTCGTTAGTGTGTGTATTTAACAAATCTCATTGATTTCGGTTAATTGTTGTTTAATTGCTTTGACAAATTGGCGTAAATTATATTGTTATGTATCACTTCAATTAACAAATGTAAAAAAAGTAGTAAATTTGTTCATTAGAAAATGTTAATGCCAAAAGGACACTTGTTAAATTGCGCACAGTCTAAGTCAACGTATAACGCCATCTATCGGGTTGTGACATTGACCTGAAAACAGCGCCATCCATTATTTATCTCGTTACTTCTCCACAAAAAATGCACGCAAAACGTCTTTTATCACAATGAATTTAACAATCATCAGTAATCTTCTATGCCTCACAACGAATTTTCCACCTTTACATTGTTCAAAATCATCAGATCATGCGATAAAATGCAAAATTTCGTCGAAAAAAAATTCACTCAACTAAAAAAAATTACATTAAACCCATTTGGGGCAAGTTCGGGCAGCAAGAACCTTATTTTTCTGTAAATATATATATATTTTTATATATATCTTATCTGAAGTATAAACTGTCGATTAGTAAAAATTTTTTTTACCATTTCAAAACTTATACTTTTTTCTATTTATGGCCACGAATCTCTCACTGTGCGGCGTATATCCAAATTTTTTTACTAGTATGCAATATTTTTCATAATTTTTGGGTATCATTTAGTTTCTTTTTTACAATGTGAATAGTCTATTTATGCTCTTGACCTATATTTTGCTTATAAGCAAAACTGAGTATTTTATTATTAGAATTTCTTATAAGAATTTTTCTAAATGTTCGATTTTTCAAAACTACCAAAAATGTACTACCACTTGTGCTCTGAGCAGATTATATATGCTCGGTGTCACACAGTGGATCGTTTAGTATATTTTAGACGAGAAAATTTCTTTTGTGTATTTTTAGAATTCTTTCCAATTTTTATGGTATAAGAAGCTAATAGAATTGTTTTGGAAATTTTGGAGAAGTGGGTATGGGCACTTTCCAAAAAAAACTTAAATATATATTTTGTGTCATAACCTCGAAACACTTGTAGCTATTATAATGACACTATGAGAGAATATCTGATTTTAAGAAATTGTAGGAATACTAGGTAGAAATGTATTATCTTCGGCTTGGCCGAAGCTAAAGTACCTACACACTAGTGTCTAATATTTAATATTCGAATTTATTAAGGTTTTACTATTTTGATGATGTCCGCTTGTATGGCGGCCAGACATGTTTTTTTATACAATTTATGAAAATATTAAGCTTTACCCCCCACCAGACTTCCTTTTGAGGAGTTATTAAAAAACAAAGTGTACGCCATTAAACCTCATACCATTGACGAGCTCAAGGCAAACATTTGTGCTGAAAGCGTCGCTATATCGCCCGAGATGCTTGAAAAAGTGATGGAAAACTCAGCAAAAAGGACACATTTTGCTGTGGCGAAAAAAAAAAACGGCCACTTGATTGATGTTATATTAAAAAACTAATCCAAATAAATTGTTAGAAACCAATTTAAATAAAAATACCTTACATATGGAAATCGTTTTTTTTTTTGTTTTATTTATTCAATATTCACATACTGACATAAAAGATGGCGCACCCTGTATAATAGAGATTTAACATAATAACAAAGATTAAGAGATAACAAAGATTAGGCAAACCTATGACAATATTAAGGACAAAATTGGAAAAAAATATAAGAAAAAGGAATAGGACAAGGATAGAAGAAGGATTCGAACACACTTAGGACAAAAATTACAAAGAGAATTGGGGACAAGGATAAGTTAAAAAATGTGGGCATGGATTAAATGAAGAATTTTGACAAGAAATAGAAGCATTATGTGGAGAAATATAAGAATAAGGATAAGAATGAGGTCAAGTTTGGGAACAAAGAAAAAGAATGGGACTAGAATAAGGTTAACGATGAAGATAGGCTGTCATGTCAAAACCTACGGATTTGTTTATGATACAGCCAAATTATTTTTTTATATAAAAGAATATTACTTGGCAATAAGCTTTTAATATATGTCATTCAGTATCCTCCCATGCTATCGATTTTTCCAAAACTGTGCTTCTTTACTAAAGCTAATTATTTTGGCAAAATTTGTGTTAAATCCAAGCTGCTCCAGAGCCGGTGCAATGATATAACCCCCAAGGACATAATCGTCAAAAGCGTTTTAGGAGTTATGACCGCAAAAGTTTCGGTAAAAATCAACATAACCCTCGATTCTAATTTTTACAAATCTGTTTTAATCTTCAAGATTACATTTTTTTTCATCTGAAAATATAATCTTTATACAAAATTCTGTAAGAAAATATGATTGGCAGAAACGCTCCCATGATAACATACTGTAGTCCAATCAGTGATCATATGTTCTTCGGCAAATTCCATGCTGGCTGTCTTGTGGCGCTGCAAGAGTCGCGGAATCAATTTAATTTTAGCGCGTTTGATGTCTGAAGTACTTTTAAGTGCTTTTCATACAGTTTGTCGAGAAATTTCTACTGAACATAAGGCAGCAAGTTGTTTACAGCTCTTGGTTGAGTTGCTTGTGGCTCTAAAAATTGCTCTTTCATCTCAATCACTAAGTTTTTTTCTTCCACGTCCTTGTGTACATCTATATTTTGCTGAGTTACGTAAAAACGACAAAACAACCTTATGGCTTCGACAATTTTCCGCCCAATTACACTTGCACTTAATCCTTCACTTTTCAAAGAAGTAATTTGACCTTCCTCGAATTTGGTCAATTTTTTTCCACTTGGCATCACTAAAAATTGAGGTTATGTTTAATAAAAGATGTTCCATAAAAACCACATACGTGACAATATCAAAAGTCTCAATATCAAGAAAACTGGTTGATCCATTATTTTGTAACACTTTATAAAAAGCATTTTTAAACAATTTAAAATATTTTACCGTCTTTTTGGACATGGGATGCTTTTATGGAAAAAAGTTCATCAACATTCCAGTGAGTGATAGCACAGTTGTTGAGTTGATCCAAAATTTTTAAACATAACACCCACGGCAATAATGCCTAAAGTCGATTTGAGGATTATGACTGAAAAATTTTCCGCCATAACACCCAAACTGATATTGGTGGTTATTACCACTCCTGCAAGAAGTCATAAGACCCAAACATTTTCTGACACAATCCTCAATTATATTCTTGTGTAGATAAAAAAGGCATTTTGAAAAGATTTCGTACAAGGAAAATTATTATTCTTATATACTTACAAGACATAGTCCCAATGGGCTTTATGGCCTCTTGCAGGGGTGGTAATATTAACAAAAATCGAAGACGATTAAAGCTTTATTGCAGATTATGAATCTTATTCTGAATTAGAAGAAGTAGAAAGTATTGAAGATGACATTTTGAGTGAGATTTGTTTCATGGTCAAATCCGTAGGTTATGTTTTGATGAAATAAATAAAAAAAATCTTGAAAATGGGACTCTTACATAGTGTCTTTTTTTAGACAAATTATCGGAGCTGTTAAAAAATTTTTTTCTATAATTCTCTAAGACAATATTTTTTTAATAGAAATACATATATTCTTATACTATTGTTGAATAGCTTGTTGTACAGTTACTTTTGAATAAGCAATTAAGTTCAATATTTTGTTGATGTGTAATAAATAAATATTTTTTATATTTTTTATTATTTTTTATTTATTTTTTTTTTATTTTTTTATTTTATTTTATTTTGCTTTTAATATATAAATATATAAAAAGACAAACAAACTTTACTTAATTTGTATTTCTTGAAAAGGGGACATAAGCCCCAACGGGTGCTATGATCACTTGCAGGGTAGTCATTGTTCCCAAAATCAGTTTGGGTTTTATGGCCAAAAATTTTGCGGTCATAACACCGAAATTGATTGTTTAGATTATGCGCGTAGGTGTTATGTCCGTAGGTTTGCGTGTTGGCACCTCCAGAGCCAAACCAGCGAATACAATGTGTTGTCTATGGTTGCTTGTCTAAAAAGACTTACAGCCCTATTCTGCTTGTTAACTTAATAAGGAATTGTTAAGGAGCTCTTGTTAATGTGCTTGTTATGTAATGTAAATGTTCGTATTCTGGCAAATCATTTACAATTTGAAAGCTCTCAAAAGCTATTGAAGTTCACCACGCATGGTGAAAATGTAAATGCCTTAGATATAAAGCGTCAGCTGTTTGTATATTGGTCTTTTCTTGCTTATTTTGATTGCTTATGTTTGTTTTTCTACAAGTAAGATGGAAAATGTTAAGAAATAAATAATTTACTAATTGTTTTCAATTGTTTTAAGTTTCAAAATGAATTTTTTTAATAGCCAAGCAATTTTCGAGTGTTTTGCAGTCTTTAAAATTTATTTTTTCTTTGATCTTCTTCAGTATCAATGCTAAAAAGAAGTAAAAAGTAAGAATTCATCCATTTTTTTTTATTTTATTTTATTTACACAGCATTTGTTTGGCTTAATACTGAACTATCTTTCGTTGTTAAGTTGTTTTCTGTCATTAACAAAAGAGTAAAGAAAGGAGCTTTCAAATTATCACCAGAATACGAAACCTTAACAATTTGTTAATATTAACTATTTTGTTAATGTGGTGAGCTTAGTTAAGCTGCCAGAATAGGGCTGTTAGTCATTTGAAATTACAATTTAATGATTTTTACACGTTGTCTAACCCTATAACCTTACACGATTACGTGATTTATCATATATTTAAATTTAATTAGAAGCAGAGATAAATCCAGCCGATCCGGGTCATATAATAAAAATTGTGAGCTGGATAATATTCCACCCATATTTCTTAAAAAAGTGTGCCCTTGCCATGTGTCAACGGCTTACTCATATTTTCAATATGTCACTCCGTGAAGGGAAATGTTTAGACGTCTGGAAGATATCGTCAATTACTGCAATTTTTAAATCCGTATCAAGGCAAAATATTGGAAATCATCGACCGATAGCTAAATTGCCACTAATTTCGAAAATTTTAGAATCTCTGGTAAAAAATACAATTTATAACTTCATTAAAAACAGATTGTATGAGAAGCAGCACGGATTTGTGTCTGGTAAATCAACCTTTACTAATCTTACTTTTTTTACACACTTTCTATCCAATAATATGGGTAAAGGTCATCAAATAGATGTTATATTCACGAATTTCGCAAAAGCTCTCGATAGAGTTCAACACTCTGTTCTGATAAACAAGTTAAGTGACTTCGGATTTCATTCCTCGTTACTACTATGGTTAGAGAGCTACCTCTTTGGTCGGTAGCAATATGTTCAGATTGCTAAAAATTAATTTAAATACATTGAAAATTATTCATGGTACGCCAAGGTAGCCACCTAGGTTAACTGCTGTTTGTTCTATTTATCAACGATCTTCCGAATCATGTTAGCTTTTCTGAGCGCCTGAAGTAATGATACTGACGATGATGTTAAGATATTTAGATGCATGGACTCTCACGAAGACTACCTATTTCTTCAACGTGATATGAATAGTCTTCAATTTTGGTGGGAGACCATAAACTGCATCCTAATGTGTCTAAATGTAATGTCATGTCTTTCTCTATGAAGAAGTAACTTTTCGAAGGATCATATGTTATTAATTACTCGAGAGAGTCGACTTGAATAAAGATTTAGGGGTTTTATTCCAGCGAAAGTTGAGCTTTGCCAAATATTTCGATGCTATTGTATCAAAAGCGAATGCGATGATGTGATTTCTATCGCGCAATACTAGGGAGTTCTCTGATCCCTTTTACCGTGAGGACCATTTTCTTTTCAATTGTAAGATCGGTTTTAGAATACAATTGTGTTATCTAGGACCCTCAATATTCTGTACATATTAAAAGAATTGAAAATATTCAAAGGCGTGTCACTAGGTTAGCAATTTGCAAGCTCCACTATGTTTCTATGTTTCTATGAAGCGCGATATGCTCTTCTTGGACAGTCATCACTTAAGTAGTGATTCATCATATTGATTGTGCATCGTTTATAGCTCTTTTCAAATTTTATGCACCTGAAAGAAATTTTAGGTTGAGGCAATTGTTCTAAATACCCTACCGAAGGAGTAATTATGGCAGATGACCGGGTATGGGCAGAGAGCGCTCTGGGAGCGTTGAGCGTAAGAATTGAGAGCAAAAGCTTTTGTAGCAACACAAAAGACAACAACAAATCAAAGACAAAAGAGAAAAACAGAAACAGCTCAGAAGCTTTAAATGTAGTGGTGCCCATACCCGCAGATGACACCCGATTTACAATATGACTAAGACGTAAAACACTATCAGCATCTCGATTGAAATCACCCAAAATATGAAAAAAATAAATAAATAATCTATGTATGTCTTAGTCCTATGACCATCAAAAGCTGGTCAAACCAATTGAAAGTTTTGTCCGAAGGATGCATTCACAGTAAGAATCCACGAAGTCCATTTTAGATACATGAAAGTCGTAAAGACGTGAATACTAAAAATATGAATTCGTAAGTCCGTGTTCACACGCGAACATGTACTTTTGCAAATTCACGTGCAGTTCATTGTACATACACTGTACTTTGAGTGCATGATTTCAAATTCGAGCTTCACTTAGTTCGAACTTCCGAGTCCACGTGTAGTTTGAAACACGTGATTAAGCTGAACCTTTAACTGAAAGTCAATTTCTGATACTTCCTTTACGTACAGTCATTCAGTTTATTCCTCTTATTGTTGTATAATGAATAAACATTTTTTTTTTACATTTAATTATTTTTAACTTCTTCCAATTAAATGTATTTAAACCGTAATTTTTGAGACATAAACACGAACATATTTGATTCTGTTCACCTGCCTGTTCTTCTTGCAAAAAATTTAATTATTCAATGTTACTCACTGATATATATGGACATGCAATTAAGTCTCATTTCTGGCTACAAGCAGGATAATCAGAAAATTGCAGCAGTCCCACAAACACATATACATATACACATACACGCACATGTAGAGCAAAGTCCGTTTCACACTTACATCCTGGTGTACGCGCACGTACCACGAACATATGTGCGAAGTAAGCAATTTAAGGTTTAATGTCATCGAGAGACAGTGGCAGTGACAACGGGATATCCTTGTCATAATTATCCTACTTTAGTACTAGTCACGTTACTGCACGTTACACAAGCCAGAGAGTGACGAGTCACCATGGTCTATGTGGCGAAAAGACGAACGAATAAACGTACCAACGTTGGGGTGAATGGATGGATGGATAGCTGGATGGATGGATGAATACAAATTAATGTCACCTTAAATGACGTTATAAATTGGATTTATTGTAAGTATGTAGTATTTGTGAAGGTGTATGTGTGTGTGTGTGTGTGTGTGTATTGGAGTGTGATTGTGGCATGCGGTCTGCATTTAAGGTAAATGGTTGCGTTTTTTTGTTTTTACCTTCTGCGTGTGTGCGTTTCTGGTAGTGTTCAGAGGCGAGCAAAAGGTTAATTCGCAAGAGAAGTAAAAAAAGCAAACATATTTGTTTAAATTACGCTCTTTGAAAGTCACTCAACACAACCGCACCCAAACTGACGTCAGCCGATGGATGATCAGATGCAAGGATGAAGGAATGGTACGATGATGGTGTGAATTCCACATGTTTTCTCGGTTAAGTACCAAAAAATGCCACTTTTAGAGCATTAGCTCAGGGTAAAATGATAACTGAAAGAATGCAGCGAATAAGAAAACAACGTTGATTGGACAACAAGAGAAAATAATTTACAGACCTTGAGCAAAACATCCGAACTGTTACAAATGCAAAAGTTTCTGCTAAAACTAAAAATCAATTTATTAGACTAAATTTATTAAAATGGGTGGAATATTTTTTTGTTTTTCTGTTTTTTTACAGCTTAGTAACTTTTTGTCAACTCGTGTATAAGTAGTTTTATCGTTTTTCCTTTTATGATTTTGATTTTAAAAAATCAAAATTTGATTTTTAAAAATTTTTTAATCAAAATTTTCCTTTAGAAATTTGACTGAAAATTAACTTAAATTGTACATTTTTTACATCAACAAGACTTTAAATAGAAGTTGGGCGCCATTTAAGCCAAATTTAGTCTGATATAAATAGTATTTCCGAACAAACAACCATTGTTCATTACTTCGCTACAATCTATAAATAAAAATAATTCTGGCAGAAACAGATTTTTTTTTTAATGTTGTATTCTCCGAATTTGTTTTCTTAGTTTCCATATCTTGATTTTCTTGTTCGACACGCTAACAACTCAAGCGAGATTAATTTGAAAAGTAGTCAACATCAACAACAACAACAATAACAACAATAACTTATAACCATTAATAATAGTCGCTATAGCGATAGTTGCCACAGAAACTGTCACTAAGTCAATTAATAATAAAATAAATATTAGCTACTTAGAAAAAAATAAAGAGAAAAACCCGTAGGTGACATAAAGCAAGATAAAGCTAAAAACACCAAAAATGGCCAGTCAAAGATATTTAAAAAAACTTTGAAATCTTGAAGAAGAAAACTACAGTGGCAGCATATATTTATGCAGGTGGTGAATTGGATTGGAAGTTAATCATCCAATTTTGTTTTTGAATGACTTTTTTACTAAATAAAAAAACAATGAGATTGAGTGATGGAAATCTTTATTTGGACATTTGCTTTATTTGGACAATTTTTTTCTGTTAAGTGGAAAAGATGATATCCGTCAAGTGGCTACCGCCAGTGTTGATACACATTTGTGCCCGTTTTATCGCTATTTCCATGACTTTCCGCAAAATTTCCAATGATAACTGTTCGCATTTCTGTCGAATATTTTCCTTAACCCATTTTGGCGCGGTACCTGATCCCGTTGAAATCTTTTTCTGAATTTTGGAACCCAGGTCATTTTGAATCTAATAAAGAAAAATCCATAAAAATTTTTTCCCTATCTATGAACGTTTTCAAGTAACAGTTGGGGGTAGTTTTCTATCCATTATACTTAAATACACTTTTCAGACAATAATGAATAAAGATAATATTTTTTTACTCATATCAGAACTACTATCCATTCGAAACATCCCTGCAAAAATTTTCTTAGTGCCCAAAAAAAATGACACTAAAAAGAGTATTTCTTATGCTTGTTTTATGAGTAAGTAATAAAAAGACTCCTAAAGTAGTCTTTGATATGATTTTAAAATGATTGCTCAGAAATAAGACTCTAAAAAGAGTATTTTTTATGCGTGTTTTATAAGTAAGCAATAAAAGACTCCTAAAACAATCTTTGATATGATTGTAAAATTATTGCTCAGAAATAAGACTCTAAAAAGGGTATTTCTTATGCGTGTTTTATGAGTATGCAATTAAGACTCTTAAAGGATTCTTTGATATGATTGTAAAATGAATGCTCAAAAATAGGACTCTTAAAAGAGTGAATATTATGCATGCTTTACGAGTTATCATAAAAAGAACTCATTAAAAAGTCCTAAATAAGACGCTTTTATGATTGTTCATAACAAAGACTCGCAAAAGTATTATACTTATACGGGTAATGCAGGGTATATGCGTTATTATGAAAAGGCCTCATAAAAGAGTCTTTCTTATATACGAGTGTTTTATGAGAACTCGAAAATAGGTTCTGAGAGCATTTTATATACTTTAAAGTTATATTTTTATCTTCTTAATATATAAAAACATTGGTGCATCTGCATGTCTGACCATCACGGCTCTGTTATTTGTAATGTGATGGTATTTTGTGAGAATGTGAATATTTTTTCGGAGTGAATGCTCCAATACGTCATAATTTATCTTTCAGTCGTGCAGTGTGCAGTTGAGGAGCTTGCAGAATCGAATAAAGCCGAATCGAATATGGCAAAGTGGAATATATAACTTTTAATTTTTCTAATGTTTAAAAAAAAAAATATTTTTGTAAATTTTTTTTTTTTCAGTTATAAAATACTTAAAAAAATTTTAATCATAATCTCATAAAAAATTATGAGTTCTGAAAGAGTCTTCATTATAAGTCTTTAAGGATTCCCTTACTTGATTCTTTAAAAAATATTATATTTAGCCCAAAAGAGTTGTATGAGTTCTAAAGCAGTATTTATTATGAGTCCTTAAAGAGTCTTTATTATGAGTGTTAAAAGAGTATTAAATATGCATCTTAATTTTTAGTCCAAAAAGAGTAATTTATATGAGTCTTAAGAGTTTTCTTATGAGTCTTAAAGAGTATTAAATATGAGTCTTAAAAGAGTCTTAATTTTGAGTCAAAAAAGACTAATTTATATGAGTTCTAAAATAGTTTTTATTATGAGTCTTAAAGGGGTCTTAATTTTGAGTTCAAAATGACTTTTTTAATGTGAGTTCTAAAAGATTATTTATTATAAGTATTTAAAGAGTCTCTATTATGAGTCTTAAAAGAGTATTAAATATGAGCCTTAAAAGAGTATTAAATTAGAGTCCAAAAAGACTAATTTATATGAGTTCTATAATAGTCTATATTATGAATCTTTAAAGAGTTTTTATTATGAGTCTTAAAAGTGCATTACATTACATGAGTCTTAAAAGGATCTTAATTTTGAGTCCAAAAGGAAACATACAGCAGTCATTATTATGAATCATATTTTGAAGCCCATAACCTACGAAAATCTTCACATAAAAGAATCTTTTTTGAGCGCATTATGACTATAAAAACTCATTTGTATGAGTCTTAAAAGAGCCTTTTAAGAGTCATAATGTTTGCTGGGATATACCGAATGTAAATTTCATCATATTGAATATTTAAATAATTCAATTTTTTAATTAAAAGAATTGTTTTCTTGGAGACTGTCAGTTATTGGGATAGGATGGAGGTGGGCGTGGTTGATCCAAGATCATAGTTATACATACCTGATATCAAACATACCAAATGTTACTTATAAATTAAAAAATGATTTTTATAAATTATAGTTTCATAGAAAACCCTTTTTTAGTACAGGGGTAGAAGACTACCTCTCTGGGCCAAAATGGGTTAAGATCTGCGATTGCCTGAGACTTGTTGGCATAAGCTCACAACTTCAAATAGCCCCAAAGAAAGTAGTCTGGGATGGTTAAATCGGGCGATCTTGCTGGCCATCCCAATTGGCCAAAACGGGAGATTACGCGACCAGGAAACGCTTCCTTCACAATATCCATTGTGGCTCGTGCTGTGTGTGTGTTTGCAGCGTTATGTTAAGACCACATGTTCACCAATTTATAATGATAAATATATTTTAAATGTATTTGTTTTTAAATATGCAAAATTCTAGGATATTTATTTTGTTGTTATATCACATGTATGTTGCCTTTTAAGTTTTGCGCCTAACAATGAAAAAACAGTGGTTAATAAGATAAAATCACTTTATTACTTTTGAAAGTATTCTCCAAGATGATCAAAATACTTTTGCACTCGTTTGAACCAATATTCCAAACCAATTTTTTTCCTCTCAGAAGTTGGTATCTCTGAAACCAGATTTTTAAAGTCTGAAAACGGTTACTTACGGAACGAAAAGAAGTCATTAGGTGCCAAGTCAGGACTGTATAATGCGGATAACCCATCAATTCCACGTTTTTGAGTGATCAAAAGCTCTTTTGTTTGAGCTGATGTATGGGAACTCGCATTGTCGTGATGGAGAATGATCTTCCTTCGATAGTTGATTTTCCTCAATTCTCCAAAGAATTGCGGCAAATAAATGATTGTGTACCATTCAGCATTAACAGTTCTCCATTGCTCAAGTGATACAGCTGCAACATGACCGGTTTTTCTTGAAAAAATTGGCATCTATTTGCTTGGATGTGCTCCGTCAACTTTAGTATGGTTTTGCTTAAGCAACTTTGAAGACCCAAACAGTGGATTACTGCTTTGTTTCGGAGACCCATAAGCGTAGCTCCATAATTCGTTACCTGTGGTGATGTTGTAAACGTGTTTCGATCCATCCACGCTGTATTTTTTCAGCATTTCCTTACACCAACCGGCACGAGGTTTTTTTGGAGCAACCATCAAATTATGGTGTATCCAACAGGAAGAAATCTTCCTTACGCCTAAATGCTTATATAAAATCGAACGTATGCTAGTCCCACTAATGCCCAAGGAAGACTCCATCTCATGACTGAAAGTTGAGTTGATACTGTGAGTATTAAAATTCTTAAAACTTTTATAACAAAAATGTGCTTTTTAAGTTTTAAGCTCAAGCATGAAGTAGCAGCAACATTTAATAGCGCTTCATTTTCCAGAAGCTTGAAAATAATTTAAAAGTACTTCCTTCCTACACTATTTTCCTTTTTATTAATGTTTTCTTACAAAAGGTAGGTGACATTTTTACACGTACTCACCAACTTAACAAACATACACATTTATAGATGTGTGTGCATGTTATTTTAACATATATGTGTGTGCGTCAGTATGTGTGTATGTGTATGGTTTTGTACGTAAGTATGAACTATGCATGTCTATGTAAAGTTAACAGGATGTACTAAAAACATTTTAACATGACGACAGGAAGTGACTTTTAAACAATGTGAAAAAGTTAAATAAACAATAAAACTGAAACACATACACATGCAAACAAAAACACATACACACACTCATATGCCATACACTGTCAGTTATGCACTATAACACAAATTTATAGCTTGTAGATTGCAAGTTAAGAATTTATGTTAGTGTTATTATTGTTGTTGTTGTTGTTATTGATGTTGTTGTTGTTGTTTTCGTTGTTGTCATGGTTTTTGCTGACTTTGATGCTGGGCTGGATGGTTTAAATAATGGGTAGGGGTTATTTTTACCTGTGGCGTGAAGTCAAGGTTTGAAGAATGATGTTTAATACAGAAGAGTGAAGAGAGCCGGTAGCTGTACTTTTTATTTTTTTTTTTTTTTGTCTTTTTATTTAAGTTAAGCTTTGTACCATTCTAAGAAATTCTTAGAGTCAAGATTTTTTTTTTCTATTATATTAACTACAAAATCTTTCATTCCAACACATTTAATGCTAGCCAAACTCTTACTTATGCTTATTTTTGCGCTATTTTCCTTTGTTATCACACACTGTTGCATTTTTCAATACATGTTTGCTTCGTCCATTTCTTTTCATTTATATCATTAATTTATGGCACTAATTTTGTCTGATCCTGGCAGCCATATTGTCTGATTTGTTTTGAAGGTTTTATTTGCAGCCATGCTTTTATTATTGCTACTCGCTGTTGCTACAAGAAGCTTTCTATTGCCTTTTCTTGCTTACTCACTTTGCTCCTGTCCTTTTTCGCTTCTGCCACTAATTTTGTTTAGTTGTCCGTCACTAACACAAACTCATTTTGGCAGCAAACTCAATTTATTTCTGCTCAAAATTAAATTATAATTCTCTACCTCCTTAGATCGAAGGAAATGGTATAGTATGCTGCGGAGCTTTTTGTGTTCACATAGCTAGGCATGTATGGTTGGTTGTTGGCTTTGAATGTAGGTGCATATATGTATGTGTATGTAGGCTTCAGTGTGTTATACAAAAATGTATTGATATTAGAAAGTATCTATGTAGCTTTGTATGAATAAGAATGATTATGTGTAATTTTCAAAAGATCCATATGTATGTTGATTCCTTTTTAAACATTCAAAGGATGTTTTTTTAAGCCTGTACTAACTTTAATTTTGAACAAAACACATAAAATTTTATTAAATAGCTGTCTTTTTTATTTAGATAAGAATACGTTCTCAAATTAATTTTTAAGCAAAATTTAGGGAAAATGCCCACCACGGCTGGATCTGATGAATGTCATTCGAGAGACAAAGTTTTCGGACACTTTTTAAAGCATTTGTGACCGAATGTTCTCAATTTCCTTCGCGTCGTTTGTTGCTGGTTTGTAAGCATAGACTAGTGACTATACATATCTCCAGAGATAAAGCAATTTACAAGATTTTGAAGACCAATTTACAGATCCATTACGCGAAATTATGCGTTCATCAAATGTTTCCTTCGATAAGTTGCTTGTTTTGTTTGTTTATGGCACGTTGCGTTATACTCTTCATATCGTCTATATTCATGCCATTCAATCGGGAAAGGAAGATGTCATTAATCATGTCATTAGTTTCTTTAGCGAATGCAGTTGACCACAACACGCCAATTAGCCTCATTTTTTGGAAAACTATGGTCTGATGACTCCATTAGCCCACAGACCGCTCCATAATGTTCACGATGTTCTTGTTGGCACGGGGTTTTGATAACCTTATATCGATTATTTCCGCTTTTCATGTGACAATTTTGCTTATGAACATATCCATTGAACCAGAAATAAACTCATTGTTCAGCGCTAAAATACAATTTTTCTATAAAACAGCAAATCCAGTGTCAGTTGATTTTTAGCTCATTCACTGAAATTGCGACGTAAAATATTGTCGACGTAAACACGAGCAGCCTGTCCAAGATAAGGATAAAGGAGGATGGACGCAGGCAATGGGTTCGCCCTATCCTGTGTAAATGTAGAAGGACTACCCCGATCCAGGAGTTGGTCGCCCAATCTGGAGACTAGGTGGACCGTTTGACTCGATCAACGGTAGCATATGTCTACGAAGGAATAGCAATGATCCTTAAAATTTGTTTCTAAAACTATCACAATTCCACCAGCACATTGGCATTGGTCTCATGGATAGTCTTAAAAAGACTGGTTAAAACGGTGGTTATTATGGTGTATAATTTGGTATAAAAGAGGTGTCAGAATTGGATACTCCGAGGTGAAAAGTATATCTTAGTAGCCTAGGAGTGCCAGTTTTCAAAGGTACAAAATAGTGGTTATCATGTGTCACACACAGTCAGAAGTGATGTGTTCTACGCTGTATCAAGTCCAATAGTGTTGGCTTTTGCCACTACGGTCATGAACGATGGGTGCAAATGTGTCGTCGTGTCTTAGTGCTTGTCGAGGTAAATCCTTTTTATCCAGGAGACTATGGTAGGGCTGGCCTTTTGGGGAGTATCGTGCTGGCTGTGGTAGTTCAATGTTGCGAACAGCTTTGTATGATCGGCGTGAAGTTGCGCTTATTCAACCGTGTGGCAATGCCCATAAATTGTCAAAGATATTAGATGTGTCTCGATTTCTATCACTAAATGTGGATGGTGACCCAACTAATCATCCATAAATTGGAAATTTTGCGTTCCAACATTGGTTGCTATCCATAAGTATGGTGTGTAACCGGTGCTGAAAGTACTATGAAAGGGCATTGGTTGCGTCTGGAGTCATGGAAGTGACACCCAGGAGATTGTTGAATGGACGTTAGTATATTGGTATTAGCACGGTACTAACGTCCTGAAGGGTTATCTATTGGGCATCAATTCCATGAACCTCGTCTCCTTTGTCATGGGGCAAAGTGGAAATAAGCTTATACGGCAGGTGTCTGCCTTATTCAAAATGAAATTTCAGTCATTCGGCTTCTATTTTTGCACAAGCCGGATTTTGTTAGTTTTCAAAACAGCCTCTGTCTCTCTCTCTCAGAGAGATACCTCAAGATACCTCTTTTAGCATTGGCGTTGCAGATTTTTTATTCTTTTACGAGCTTCAAAATTCCTCAAAATCAATTTAAGGCCTTCCAAGAACTTGTAGGAATATTTTTTTTTTATTTTGGAGAAAAAATAATTGGTCTCTTTCAGACAAAAACATCGATATGTCATTCAATATGATCAGACTTTTAATACCGATGATATGATGAAAATTAAAAAAGGGAGCCCTACGTTCGGCTAAAAATTTTCAAAAATTTTTTAAAAATACTTCTGCTGGAAATATCGATATACTTTCTGAGCAGAAGATTAATAATATTTTAAGGGCTTTATTTTTTTAATATTAGAGTGGTACATTAGGATGGTAGAAACTGAGATCTGGAGGATAACTACTAGAACGGTGTACCTGAGGTCAATGACCTCTATAATGGTCACATTGGTCTCCTTGAGACAAAAACATTGATATACCAAGCTTTAAAATCCGACTGTAAACACCAGAGATATTAAGTTATATGTCAATGCGCGACCCCTACGTTCGGTCAAAAAAAAAATTGTCTTGCAAAAATACGTCATATTCGCTGGTGTACGGCGAACTCTTTTTTTTCATAGGAGGTGGTACGGTCTACTGGACAGTTTGAAATTTTCTCCAAGAATAACTCCTCCTATGATCCATCTATTTGGATTGGGAGACTATCTTACAGAATGATAGAAGAATGATATAAACCAAGAATGACAGAAACAAGATTACTCGTTCCGCAAACGAGAGAGAGAGAGAGAGAGAGAGAGAGAGAGAGCATGACGTCATAAGCGATATTGTCAGAATTTGGAATTATTTCCCTTTAGGGCCCACACCTAAATATTTTTTTTTTCTTATTTTTTAAAATATGTATATGGACTTCCTAAATCTATTGGTGTAATATAATTTTATCGGCCTCGAATGGTTTAGGAGAAAAGAAATCTTGAAAGTTTAAAAAATTCATTTTTTTCATATACGAAAATATTCATATTTTTATACAGAAGAGTAGATATTTTTAATTTAGTTTTCGGAAAGAACTTATTTTCAATTTCGTCAATTTGCCTAAGCGATCGCACATTTGCATACGTTTTTGTCAAGTAGAAGTGATGTGTGACTTCCTGCACTCAATTGAGAAAGAGAGCATTAAATAACGGGATTGTGGAACGCGTAATCTTGTTTCTATCATTCTTGATTTCTCACCAATCATATAATTCAGTCGTGCTGAGATTTCTCTTATGCACGGTTCTCAATAAGAGAACTATGGACAGTTAAAAGGAAGCCCAAACTTAGGGAAGCCCAGACCAAATTTCGACCGATCTTCAACGAAAGATATGTCACGTAAATACTGTAAGGTGACTCTACCATTCTGACTTTGACTCCATCTAGATTGCTATCCAGATTTTACGTGCTCTTTTAGCATAGCCTTCCACTCTGTGGCACTCTCTTTTACACAAAATTCTCTTCAGTCCGAATGTTTTTATACCGTAGTAACATGCCTTGAGGCTTATACTACGTGCACCATGTCGGGAATTCGAAGCTTCAAGGAAATGATACCCAAGATATGTATTTTTAGGTTAATTCTCTTCAGTAAACGATCTTTTTATATGACTCGGTGCCACTACATTTTGCGAGAAAAATGTTTTGCGGAAACGGTCAACAATACGGCGAGTCTCAGATGGTGGATAATGTCGGGTCTTATGTTATATTATGTGCACTTGCTTTATAAGTTTGATGCACAGAACCATAATTTTGGAATCAAATTTCTAAAAGTTGGTAAATTTAAAGCGTGAATGTTTTTACTACAAAATTGCTAATACAACTGAAAACAAATTGCATTGTTTACTGTTTTGACTGTTTACATTGACTGTTTACAATCTGACAATTTGTTTGACAGACATAATTGTGTGAAGTTAGTTAAAACAGAACCCTATACAAGCAGCAGTGCTTTTAAAACTTTGCACATCTTCACTGTTTAAACACTGCTTATTACAAGAAATTCTATGCGAGCAAAATTAATTTATTGGCTACTTTAAATAAAATCTTTTAAAAATAAATTATAATCGTACAAAAATGTCAAAAACTAATCTAACCATTCTGTTCTTGCAAAATCCCAAAAAAAAGTTTCTAGAAAAGATTCTTTTAAATTCCTGCCGATAAATGTTCTTAAGCATTATTTATTGTTGCAGATCTTAAATTCTGCTATTATTAATTCCCAAGAAAACCTCAAAGTCAGAAATTTAATATAGTTTTGATTCCTGTTGTGCTTTTTGTTACTTTATGCTGTAGCACAAAAACAGATCCTTCCTGGAATCGTTTATGACCACAGTTGATAGCAGCAGGCGTTTAAGAATTGATGTTTAACAATGTTCAACAAAGCAATTCAATACAAAAAAGGAACGTTTTGTAACTTATCATAATAAAAAAAAAAAAATGAGAAATTGTTCTATACACTGACATTTCCTTGGAAACTGTTAAGTAAACAAACGAAAGTGGTTCAAACCTTAAAATATACCAAAATAACTCATCATATTTCTGCGAACTGGTGGTGTGTGGAAGTTAATGTGCGCAGCCATATATTTAGGCTGAATTGAAGAGCTTACATGCTTATTTTTGTGCATGACCTATTCATAAATCTTAACAATCATCATTAGATTGTAGAAAATAAAATTTAGTCAACAATAACTTCCTTAGAAAACTTGTTTTCCTTTTACTGGCAGTTATTCGTTAACTAAAATAATTTTTCTTATTATTTTCAATTGTTTTTTTTTTTTTTTTTTTTTTTTGCTTATGTCCTATACTTATATAATTGACCAGAGTGAAGTAGACTGAAGATAATAAAGTAACTTTTTCCAAAAAAATATGGCTGATTTTAATTTATATGAAAAGACAGTTATTATAAATTAAGAAAAAAAAACATTCCGAAGTAAAAGTCAACTTCATAAAAAGAACAACCAAATTTTAGCTAAGCGTATAATACTTTGAAGATAAAATCTAGAAAAAACCCTACCGAGAAGAGTTCACCTGCATGTGCACAAAAGGAGACAAGCAAAAAAATTAAAAAAATAAAATTAAAATGAGACGAATAAAAAATGAAAAAAAAAAACAAATAACAACAAAACAAGTTGAGTTGAACTTAGTCTAACGTGACATCAAAGCATTTTCGTCTCATCCACGCTTGGCGAACTGCAACGCGATGACTTTGAGTGAAGTGTTTTGTTTTTGTTTTTGCTTTTTTGACCTATTTTTTTGTTTTATTTTATTTTATTTTTATTTTTTTTCTTTTTTTTTTTTTGTTTGTGATTAAATCTGGTCTCTGTTTTATTTTGATTTCTATTTAATTTTTATTTATTACATTTTCTATTTATTTTTTTTGCTTGACAAAAACAGCAACAAAAAGCGCCATTTTAGAGAACGGTGTATTTTTGCAAACTTTGACGAAGGGTACAGCAAGGAAGTAGCTTCAAAGGAAGAACACACAAGCAGAACACACACACATACACACACACATACACACACCATTGCAAAAAAAAAATGTTGACTTCGAAGTTTTAAGCTTAATAACAATCCAACAACAACAACAACAACAACAACAACAACAACAACAACAACAACAACAACAACAACAACAACAACAACAACAACAACAATTTGCGGCAACATTCTTTTTGCCCACACAATAGCAACAAAAATTGCTGTCGCTCTCAGCGCGCTCTTTTACAGTGTTGTTGAAAAATTTTGAACAAAGTTTGTGTGTTTGTACAGAGCCTGGTTTAAGTGCTTTGATGCCTTTGAGCTGTACGCATGCGGCATGCTACAGGACATTATTTGGCAGAAATATGGGTTTGTATGTTTGTCGATTTTTATACTTTTTTAGCCTCTTCACATTTTGCGACTCTTAAGTTGCAAATACTTCCGGTACTTATTCAAAGGTCTACTTTTTTTTTTCTGAAAAATTTTAAAAAGTTTTGATAAGAATTTTTAGCCATAAGCTATACACTGTAGGGCACAACAATTTCGGACTTGTTTCCTGTGTCGGTTTCAAAGGTCGACAACATTTTTTTTTTTCCTTTTCTTAACCGGATATACTACGCACTGTTCAAAGTTCAAAAGTCGATTGTTAAAGTCACTGTTGTGGGTCAAAAAATCAAAGACGTGTAAATGTTAAAGAAATTAAAAATGAAAAGAGGCTCATTTCAATGGAAGTTGCAACTCGGAAGCTGAACTTCCGCTTTTAACACCCATTTCTGTGAAAATTTAGTGAACAATTTTGAGAAATTTACTGCGCAGCTACTTGCCCGAAAGCCAGGTAGACCTATATGTGTTGTCCCCTTTATAAAGTCATAAAACATGCATTCACCGGCTTTTAGTCAACCTCAAGGACACGCAATAATTTCTGCCTTTTGCGCTTATTTGTGACAAGAGGAAAACAACACAATTCCTTTCATTATTTTTGTACTTTTTCTTGTGGCAATTTTGGGCGCCATTGTTATTGTTTTTTTTTCTTTTTGTTACTCTTGACTAAGCCGTGGCGTTTTCTGTTTTTTCTCTTTTTTTGTTGCTGTCGTTGTTGCTTATCTAAATTAAAGAAAAACAAAAACAAAATCACTTGGCTTGAACCTAATCTCATTATAATTCCGTTAATCTTTAGAAAACAAAATCAAAAGAAAATTGTTTTTCCTTTCATTTCTGCTTATTTCGCCTTTGTTGGCCTTGTTATTGTTGTCAGTTTCATAGTTGTTGCTGTGGGTCTTATTGTGTTTGTTGTTGTTGCTTGTACTCTGTACGCCATTTTTGATATATTGCCACCGCAGGTGTTGTTGACAAAGTTCACTGCAGGCCTAACAGTAGCAGCAGCAGTAGCAGCGGAAATACCTCAGAAAACCATCTCTTTTATTGCGCTCCTTGTACCACGCCTCAGCTATTTAACCACTCACTAACCAAACCAGCCTAGCAACGGCCGTCATGGTGATCTCAGTCTCAGCTCTAAGTGTCGCTGGCGCCATTTTAATGATGCCGTGCATATTAATTATGACAGGCATAAATTAGAAAAGTTAAAGTTTTTTGCCAAAGTTATGCTGGATTTTTCTCTTTTTTTTTTCTATGGTATGAGTACCAGCAACATCAGCAGGTTAAGGTTATGCTAGCTGTTGCCAACTTTGACTTTAGTCTAGTTGAAAAATGCTTAAAATGTCGAAATAAATGAAAGCCAGGTAAATAGAGATGATTTATTTGAAAAAGGTCTTGCCGCAAAAACAAAGAAAATAAAAAAAAAAAATAGAGAAAACTTCGAATGACAGCTACTTAGCAAAAAGTGCTGTAAATTAAATTTTTATACTCTGTTCTGCTGGAATATTTGGTGGCATTCTAGCATTAAATGATTAAATGTCAAAAGTACGAAAAGCTGCAAAGATGATTTTTTTTTATTTCTAAGCCAGCTGCTCAAGATGATTTATTGATAAATTTTGTAAATTGAATTTTTGATATGAAAAACTTTATTAATTCTTATGATTCAATTTTTCATAAATAGCAAGTACATATTTTGATAAATAATTTATAACTGAGGATTTTTTTTTTTTTTTTGGTATTGCTCTTGCGAGCTGAGGAACCAATGTTATAAATGCTACAATATAACGTCATCATATATCTAGAAATTTATAATGTCCATATGTCCAGGGTCATAGATGTAAGTTTCTGTACGCACTCAATATTTAATTTAAGTCCATTATGTGATTTGAGGACAAAATCAAACATAAAATATAAAGCAATTAGAATAAGACAAAAAATAGAGATGTTTTGAGTTACATATGAGAGATCTTTTTTAATTCGCTGTAGTTTTACTAATAGCGATATCTGACGGCTGTGCTTACTAGACTGTCTTTGGTCTACTCTTATGTATTAATACGAAAACATCGAATGCTGTCGTATACTTCTCTTATATTTATAATAAAAAAGGGAATCAAACTTATCATTCGAAAGAAACTGTGCCACAGATGTGCCGTAAAATAAAATTAGAAAAAAAAAATTAAATTTATTGTATTTCAGAATAAATGTATGCACTCTCATTCCCACGGCTGTAGTTACAATATCTCTCCCTTCCAATTTTTGCAAGCAATTCTTGCTGCTCTCTCTCTTTCTCACTCTGGATTGCTCTCTCACTCTCTTTGTTTATCACATTCCCTATAATGAAAGAAACAAGATTACGCGTTCCGCAGTTCTGTTATCTAATGCTCACCTTCTCAATTGAGTGCATGACGTCACACAGTACTTTTGCTTGACAAAAACGTATGCAAATGTGCGATCTTTTAGGCAAATTGACGAAATTGAAAATAAATTCTTTCGGAAAAGTAAAGTGCAAATATCTACTCTTCTGTACAAAAATATGAATATTTTCGTATACGAAAAATATGAATTTTTTGAACTTTCAAGATTTTTATCTCTTAAACAATTCGAGAGTGACAAAATTTTATTGTACCAATGCGTAAGGAGGTCCATATACATATTATAAAAATAAGAAAAAAAAATATTTAGGAGTGGGCTCCACAGTAAATTATTCCAAAGTCTAACAATATCGCTTGTGACGTCATGCTCTCTTTCTCATTTGCGGCTCGCGTAATCTTGTTTCTATCATTCTTGTCACATTCCACATTAGTTTGCCAAACAAAAATGAGAGCTATGTGGCATTGTTTTTTTAAAGTCTCTCTCTTCGATAGCCTCATGACAAAAATAAACAAAATATTCATGCAGTAATGAGACAGCGAAGAGAGCAGCTACAAGATCCGAAAGGCATCAATCATGTAATGGAGTTACATAGAATTATTATTTAAACTGGATCATGGCAGAATTATAAGGTAGGCCGATCCGGAGAAGAATGAAGTGGAAAGCAGCGAAAAAGGGGGCTAGTTGTCAAAATCAGCTGTTCATATCAAGTTTCTTTATGTTCATGTTTCGCATTTGATTTTAGGTTAAACTTTTTACAAGCTTTTTTCAAATTTAACACTTCCGCGGCATTTTATAGATTTATTTACAATGTTTTTACAATATTTCCACTCAAATTAACACAAACTTAACACACGTGCCCGCACTATTTACAAATTGAAAACATGATATTTCTTTTTTCATTTGACATTTCCACCAACTTCGTCATTTTGACAACTACCCAACCTTTTCACTATCCACTCTTCGTTGACGCGTGAGCGACTCGGCCCTACCTTATAATTCTACCATGAGCTGGATTCACTGATCACCTTCAGCATGTTTTTTGCGAATGCTCTATTGCTCTCAACAAGAGAATGTGGCAATTTTGATTCACTGACATGTAGAACATTCTGCAAGTTTGTTGTTTTTTCATTGTCATTCAGTATTGCCAGATGCAATGTTCCTTTATTATGAAGACATAAAAAATAAAATATGCCTATTTCAACTTGAAAAACTCCATTCTGGCAGTGCCGCTCAAAAACATTCAGCAAAACCCATATCATGATACAATTATAAGGTAGGCTCATTTTAAAATGGCTGCTCAATTGTAAAATTTTGCAACAACAAAGCTGTAGAAGCCACAAACGTCAAACGACAAAAGCAACAACAGCAACAAAGAGAAACTAAAAGCTATCAACTGATTTGGACAGCTAGCACACCCTGCTCTCCAATATGAGCCTACCTTGTAATTGTATCATGACCGGGTATGGGCAGAGAGCGCTCTTAGAGCGATGAGAATAAGAATTGAGAGCAAAGGCTTATGTAGCAACACAAAACGCAACAACAAATCAAAGACAAATGACAAACACAGAAACAACACAGAAGCTTTAATTGTAGTGGTGCCCATACCCGATCATGACCCATTTTACACGTTTTCCGTTTGTCCGACCTTTGTTGTTGCTTTTTAATGTGAAACTGTCAAAAAACAGCGAGAGTGAGAGCGGATGCAACAACAGAATCGCTTGTCTGCCCTAGCGTACACACAGTGATGTGATTTGGGGGGATTTCGGGCTCATTTTGGGATATTTGGCCTATTTGAGAACGTGTGGGATTTCGGATGCTTAGGTGGGATTTTCTACTGAATCATAATTTTTTAAAGTGTAAATTAGCAAAACTGGTTGGTATCACTTTTTTGTAATCTTTCAAAATTTTTCGTTTAATTACTGTTTCATTGATTCTAAATATGTAAGAAATGGATATGTATATTCAAGAGGCTTAAAATTAATAAAAATAAGATCCTCATTTAAAAACAAAAATATAAGCTCAGTTTCATTTTGATGACCCGAAAGAAATTTACGATTACTTCATACACTTTAGAGAGTTTTTATAAAAAACGCAGTGTTTAACTTTTCGTATTTTTTTTTATTTTTTTTTTTTTGTTTTGTGGAAAATTTGTTATATTTATTGAAAAACTTTATTATGTACATTATTAAACTATAAAATTATTATAATGTAAAAAAGTAGGAGAGGATGCCCGCCTGCTAAACACGTTTTGCGTGGGAACATAATTTTGGCTTAAAACATAATTGTTCAGAGCTCTTGGTTTCATTTGGAAGCTAAGTTCAATAACTAACAAGAATTTTAATCAAAATTTAAAATTTCCAAATTATATTATAATTTTGGCAGTCGATCTAGCAAAAGTCTCGAAATCGACAGCTGAAAAAATCGGCCCAGCTACTGAACACCTAAAACAAATCGTTGAAAAAAATTAGAAAATGAACTAAAAACACTAGTTTATGAGAGTTTATAAAAAGCTTATTCTATCAATAGTTCACAATGACTCACTGAACTTTAAACAATAGAGATTTGAATTTCTTTGATGGGTGCAGCCATCGCATCAGAATTTATATTCGTTCTTCTTTTCACTTTTTTTTTTTAGGCGACGCTATTCTAAAATTTTATCTGAACGTGGAAGACAATCACGAAAACTATTTTAAATAATTTCAAACATTATTTTCAATCATATAAATGCCAATTTTTTACTAACACGATATCTGAAAATTTATTCGGAAGGTGGATCAACGTTTTGTTCAGTAGGTGGGCAGGCACGCCATCATGATATGACGTGAAATATTTTTTTCCCATTTTTCAATATTGTTCGATTGCTCGTCGAATTGTGAAAAGTAAACATTAAATATAGAATTCTACTCATATTCACCTTTTGTTATCGATAAGAAACACTCTGAAATTCACTGAATAGAGATGAACTATTTTTGCTCAGCTTTGTTTTATTCGAATATTTTATTTCTCAACGGACGTGGGGCTAAAGCAGCATGCGCATCTCAATGATTTATCAAAAGTGAACATTCAATGAGATGTTACTGCGACACTTTACACATTGGCGCATTATAAAGACGTCAGAACTCACAGTGTTCAGTAGCAGGTGGGCCTGTTCAGCAGGTGGGCATCCTTATTTCTTTTCAAAAATTGCATAAAAAATCGTTATTGGTATAAATATTTAGGTGGGGTTTTTTTCTGGGTTTTTCATGTCATTTTGGTGGGATAAAAAGGTCTAATTTGGGATGTGATCGGGATTTTTTACTAAATCAGAATCACATCACTGCGTACACAGGACAAACGGACATCGTGTAATATGGGCCCAAGAAAATTTAAAATAAAGTTAATCAAGTTGAAGAGATGCAGCAACTTTTTGTTACTCTCTCATTGAGTGTGGAAAATAATAGAGAATAATCCAGGTTTAGGGTGTATATCACCCGGTTGCAACAGATGTTGCCAGATTAAGGTAAATTTCCCTAATTAAGGTAATTGTTGACTCATTTTTTGGGCAGAGGTAAAAAAGGTAATTTTTGACCAAAAATGGTAAATTTTGCGAAAACAATAATTTATTTTAGACTTGTTAATTTCTTGAGTTATTTGCAGCACTGTTACCTCTCTGAACATACTCACATGTAGTTTAAGAGCCCTAACAGAACCAAAGTGGTTGTCTGTGGATGATCCTCTCTCGGAGAAATCCGCTGAGAACACGTCTAGAATATAAGTTGTCGGATCAGCGTTGCTATTCGGTGTGTGAACGTTACAAACCAAGAATAATATATAATAGATTCCGCCAACAGTGCGCAGAAATGAAAATCACTTGTTACGAAATATTCAATAATATAAGCAAAACACGAAAGGCCGGCGAAATGAAAGCAAAACAACTGTGAAACTACTATCAAAACAAATGGAGCAACGTAGCTGCTTTTTTTTGTGAAGAGGTAAACATGGAAGTTAATGCCCCTATGATACATGCCATTTTTATCAAAGTTTATATTAAAAAATATTTATATTTTATTCTGGACTAGTGTTCTTTCTTGAGAAATATTTATTACACTTTAAAAAACAAACATTGCTTAAGAAAATTAGAACGTTTTCGAATGTAATCCCAATAAAAAATTTGTACTACGTTTTTTTTTTAGTCAGTTTGACATTTTCTTCTTTCTCACAGCTGACGTCACATCAAAGATGGCGGACATGCGTACGGCGTAATCTGTTATGTATTATTCTTGGTTACAAATGTCATTTTTTCAGGTTTTTGTTGTTTCTTTATAAATAATAGAATAAGAGATACAAAAAAAAAAGTTATAACAGTTGTTAGGCATTTAAACGTTTTTTAATTTTTTTATTTTGGGAAAAGGTAAATTTTCTTCGAAAGTGGTAAATTTTTCCCAAATAGTGGTAAATTTCAGTTCGCCTCTCTGGCAATACTGGTATATATGTGGCACCATAAATGTGACGAAACAAAAATTAAGTATTTTTACTATGCCTTATGACAACAAAAAAAAATGGCAAAACAGTGGTTCTATGAGCTCATTACAAAAAAAAAAAGCAGTAGGGCAATGATTAGACAAGGGATGAGAGAAAATATTTGAACAAAGATTAGGTCTAGAAAAAATATAAGGAATAGGACACAAATGTGAACAAAGATTAGAGTATAGAATTGGACAAGGATTAGAATAACAATTCGACAAGGACTGAGACAAGAATAAGGACAAAGATTGAGACATACCTAAAATAATATTTGGGACAAGATTGGTAAAAGTATAAGAACAAGAAATGGTACAAGAAATTAAACACACTAAGAACGAAATTCAGGACAAATATTAAGAAAGGAAGTGGGACAAGTATAAAGAAAGGGTTTGAACGAGGCTAAGGTCAGGAATTTGGACATGGATTAAAACTCGAGTTTGGATAGGAAGAAGGACAGCTATTAGAACAAATATAAGAATAAAAATAAGAAAGAAGACAAGTTTGAGAAGAAATGAAAGGATAGGGACAAGAATAAGGTCCGCTCTCAAAAGATACACTATCACGTCAAAATATACGTGTGTGTCCACGAGGCAGCCAACTTATTTTTAACTTTTCCAAACGTTTTTAAATAAAAATAAAAATAAAACAAGCGAAAAATCGATTTTGATATGGTCGAATTTTGATCACAGGCAATACTAAAACAAAAAAAATAAATGACTGGTCATTTCAGCCCTTGAAAATACTTTGACCTAGCTTCTTATGATCAATTGTGTTGTGCGTGTTATTAAGTTTGTACACAATTGACGGAGAAACGGTTTAACGCCGACTCCGAACGGCGATGAACGGAATGTTCTTATTCTCAAGAAGCTTTACACAGCATTTTTGATTACTCTCTGAGGTTTGCCATTGTCTGCAGAGAGGTGGCGGCCGTACAGAAAAATTATTTTAATTCAAATAATTTTCTGTCGCTGCTGGGGTTCGAACCCGGGTCTCCAGGTTCGTTGACATAGAGGCCACGCACTTTAACCAACTACGCCACGGACACCACTAACAGGCAATACTAGTTAGTTTAAAAGCCTCATTATTTAATGCACTAACATTTTTCCTCGATTCGCTTAGTCCAGCGATCTATCAACATGTTAATACCTTCTGTATAGTGCGGTTAGTTTAATTGTTCAAAATACGATTACGTTTTGGTTTCCAATTCAACTTCTTCATTTGATGTGAATCTTTTTCCCGTGAGACGTCTTTTGAGATTGGGAAAGGATGATGATAGTCTCTGGCTGCCATATCTGGAGAATACAGTTGGAGTACGGTGGGAACGCAATTCCAAGCGTAATTCGTCAAGTCAAGAATGTCTGTTTTTTTTGTTTTTAAATGTGGTCGTTTTGCCATGAATGCATCGATCAAACGGTCTAATAATGCTGCATAATATACTACTGTTAGAGCCGTCGCGCACTAGAGACTTTTAGTCGGCCTATAGTTTGATTCGTTTTCATGTGGACATGATGTCTTATGGAAGTGCGCACACCTAACGATTGAAACAAACCCAACTAAAAAATCAAATGGGAGGTCAGATTTCCACTTGGTTTTAAAGTCTGGCAACTATCTGCAGACTGCCAAGTGGGTATGGCGTGCTTTGGAAATTCGCACACTAGCCGATCAAATAGTTTGCCAACTGGTGGACATTTTGTTTGTTTTTGTTGTAATTTTATCTTTCGTTGAAAAGTGCTTTATTATCTTTTTGCAGTATGAATGGGGATAAGTGTTGCCTCTTGCAGATTGCAAATAGGGATAAACAAGTTTTAATTATAGTTATAAAAGATAGCGTAAGTGCCAGCAAAAGGTTGAATGTTGTTTATTACATAATAATCTAATAAAAAAAATGTTTAATATTTATAGCCGCACCAAAATCCATAAAAAATATGTCAGTAACGAAAAATTTATAAAACTCAAAACAGCAAAATATTTTTTAAACTCCCCATGAGAATGTTTCTCAAATGCAACCCCGCAATTGGCAAACTATCCAGGCACAGTGTGCGCGCCTACAACCAACTAAATAGTTGGCGTGTCAGTTGCGGCCAATCAAGCATCAAACTATCGGCCGACTAAAAGTCTCTAGTGTGCCACTGCTCTTATGATATTTCTTATCAATAATAGGTTTTATTACGATTATGGCGTAAGAAAATAGTCGATCAATAATAGGTTTGGCGTAAGAAAATAGTCGATCAATAATAGGTTTGGCGTTAGAATCCCAAAAAAATAATTGCCAAAACCTTTCCGATTGTTGTAGATATCATTGGCCACTTCGATGCACTTCCACTTGGCCCAACCCGCTATTTTGCTTGTTGTACCGATTCAGATGCTAAGCGGTAAATTCAAGTTTCATCACGAGCCACTCATAGACACACAAATGTCAAATCACGGTTAAATGTATAGCCGTTGCTAAGAATCAAGAACTCGTTGCTTTTTTTTGGTCGATTATTAACGCGCTGGGCAAGATGAATTGATAGATATCCTTGCAGCCTCAACATTCTGACATACTTTGATTATCGAAATGTCTCTTGTTTATTTCTGCAATGGGTACCTCTTTTGGTGAAATAAACGTTTTTCAATAAAAATGCTTATACGAGGATTGCTACATATATAATAATAATCGGGAATAGAGCGGAAATAATGGGTGTTTTTTTTAGGGGTTTGTTTTTCGAATAGCGATAAAACTGGCATTTTGTGGTCAAATCTGGCAACTCTAATGTCATTTATGTTCAGTTTGGTTTGCCATTTCATAATGAACAGGTTGACAAAAGAACAACGCTTGCAAATCGTGCAAATTTATTTCGAAAATAATGGTTCAGTTCGCGAAGTTTACCGCAAGCTCCGTCCATTTTATGGTCGACATACTCGTCCATCAGAGCAATTAATTCGGTTAACCATGGGTCGTTTTCGCACTACGTTTACTCTATGTGATAATACGCATCCGCAGAGACGTCAAACAGTGCGCACCGAAGAAACAATTGCCGCTGTAGAGCAAAATGTTGAAGAGGACCCGAATGAATCGATTCGCCACCCTGCACAGCAATTGGAGCTTTGTCCATCAACTTTATGGAAGATTTTGCGCAAAGATCTTGGCTTGCGACCTTACAAGATCCAGCTTGTGCAAGAATTAAAGCCGCGAGACCATGCAATGCGTCGTGATTTTGGTGTATGGGCCGAAAATGAGATTTATCTCGATGCTGATTTTCATCGCAAAATTTTGTTCAGTGATGAGGCTCATTTTTGGTTGAATGGCTACGTCAACAAGCAAAATTGCCGCATTTGGAGTGAAGAGAATCCACATGAGATCCTTGAGACGCCATTACATCCACAAAAACTAACTGTTTAGTGTGCTCTATGGGCTGGTGGAGTCATTGGGCCATACTTCTTCCGAAATAATGCTGGAGAGTCAGTTACCGTTAATGGAGACCGGTATAGAGCCATGATAACCGACTATTTTGTTCCCGAATTGGATGGCATGAATGTGTATGAGTTGTAGTTCCAACAAGACGGCGCTACATGCCACACAGCGCACGTCACAATCGATTTATTGAAGGAAACATTCGATGAGCGCATAATTTCGCGGAATGGACCTGTCAATTGGCCACCAAGATCGTGTGATTTGACACCATTGGATTATTTTCTTTGGGGATATGTGAAGTCGCTCGTCTACGCCAACAAACCAGAAACGTTAGGGGACTTGGAGGCCAACATTCGTGGCGTTATTGCCGACATACGGCCCCATATGCTCGAAAAAGTGGTTGAAAATTGGACCTGTAGAATTGGCTTTATTCGAGCCAGCCGTGGCGGCCACATGCCCGAAATCATATTTAAACATTAATAGCATAAAATTATCCTTCCAATAAAGCCAAATTGATGGACATTAAAACGATTTTCTTGTGTTTTATTTCAATTCGAAGTTCTATACCTCTAAAAAAACACCCGTTATATCGGGAACAAATACTAAGACCAAATAGCTGTATGATTAATATATTTTTGCATGCGCTCGAACCATTTGTCATAACACATTTATCCCATTCCGTTTGAGACACCTCAAAAACATGGTTTTTTAACACATCAACGGATACTTCTAGCGTCGAAAATCGTTGGGAACGCAGTTTTTCCTTAACTGTTAGGCGGATGACCCATTAATACGATGTTTTCAGCTCTCAAGAACACCTGAAGAATAATTCTACGGCGCTTGGTTATGGTCCTTATTATACGGATAATTTCTTCTTTTTCTACGTGTACCATGCGTCGTATGCCAGTGGTATCGTGGCAAAAATTTTAAAATTTGTTCGTCTTTATTTTTAAAACATAAAATTTTGTCTTTATACGTATTTATTCCCAAAATATATGTATGTAGTAACCCTTGTATCTAGAGAATTAAACTTATCGGTAAAAAGTTGGTAAAAATTGTATATTTACTCATATATCACAATAGGCAAGGATTTAAGCAGCCCGTTATCATACGAAAATCTTCCATAACAAAAAAAAAAAAAAAGAGTTGGCTGTGCTGTGGACACACCCGTAGGTTTTGACGTGACGAAGTTTCTTGCTGTTGTTGTTAATGTTGATGTTGATGTTGATGTTGGTGTTGATGTTGATGTTGATGTTGATGTTGATGTTGATGTTGATGTTGATGTTGATGTTGATGTTGATGTTGATGTTGATGTTGATGTTGATGTTGATATTGATGTTTATGTTAATATTGATGTTGATGTTGATGTTGAAGTTGAGTTGATGTTGATGTTGGTGTTGATGTTGATGTTGATGTTGATGTTGATGTTGATGTTGATGTTGATGTTGATGTTGATGTTGATGTTGATGTTGATGTTGATGTTGATGTTGATGTTGATGTTGATGTTGATGTTGATGTTGATGTTGATGTTGATGTTTATGTTGATTTTGATGTTGATGTTGATGTTGGTGTTGGTGTTGGTGTTGGTGTTGGTGTTGGTGTTGGTGTTGGTGTTGGTGTTGGTGTTGGTGTTGGTGTTGGTGTTGGTGTTGGTGTTGGTGTTGGATTTGGAGTTGGTTCTTTTCGTTTAGCTTTTTTTTGCTTCCCCATTGGTTGTGCTCTAATTTCAATAAATCCAGCAAAAGTGATGCATATGCGTCACATTAGGCGGTTCCCTGAGGGTTTTTGACACGCCGTCAAATTTTTTTTTTATTTTTGTCATATGCCCGAAGACCTCACCTTTGTTTTTCGTTCCTTAAAATTTACCGTTGCACCAGTAGTCACAGAGTTAAAAATCCATGCAACGTTTTTTCATGGCTGTAGCATTTTTACTGCATTATGTGATTGCATCCCTGAAATCATGACGACAAAATTTTTTTTTAATTTAGTTGTGAAGCGTAATAACACATTCCTGCTGCCGTAAAACAAAATTTACTGTAGCACTCCTCCTGAGTGAGTAATAATTCCATGAAACGATATTACATTTCTGTTACATAAGCTGCTATATTCACGACCTGACGACGCCGGAATCTTTTTTTTTATTTTTGTCGTAAAGCCATGTATAAAAACTTTATTTTCCTTTTTAAACTTTTATCGCAGGTTATATACTCATTGAGTAAAAATTCAATGCAACGCCGCTGCATGAATGTTGCGTTATCGATCTTTGAGCGGCTCTCTCAGCGTCCCCATGATGTCAGAAATTTTTTGTCTAATTTTGTTGTGAGGACTTACAGTAGGCCTTTATTGGCGTATCGTATTTTTAATCCTAGCACTAATACTCAGCGAGTAATAATTCCATGTAACAAATTTTCAGTTGCGTTGCTAACGCAGCTCCCACAACGTCCCTATGCCGTATTAAATTTTTTTTTTGTTTTTTTTAATATAGTCAAAGAATTAACCTTTATGGTCATACTATTTTTTTAATCATAGCTCTTATACCCAGCGAGTAACAATTCAATGAAACGCATATGAATTTCTAAAAAATTCATTTTTCAACTTTTTTGGAAACTAGAGCAGTACAACGTAACTTCGTCACGTCAAAAATAATTCACAGAAAGTTTTTAATACAAGATTCTATGGTTCTTAAAATAAATAAAATTGTCTTAGAAGAAATGGACTGTTTTACTTTTGCCCAATCTCAAAAAAAAAAAACACAATTTATTTTCCACCACGAAATGACTTATGTCATAATTTAATATGAAAGTGCAAGTCTTATTAATATTTCTTTGTTACAAAATTGAAATCCGTCAAAAAATAACAGAAATTTCATCGTTTTTAGAATGTCAAAAATACATGTTATAACAAGTTTTTTTTTTTTTTTTGCAAGCAGAGACCACAGTTTCCACTTGCATGGCCATAATACAGCACATTTATTTATATTAGTATGTTTTATAAAAATATATTCTAGACATGCAATGTAGCTAAAGCTTTCATGATCATTTCTAGGAATTTTGAGTGAGAAAACCGCAAATTTCTTATGAAAAAAAAAAAAAAATAAAAATAAACCAAAACTGAAACTTTACCCTTAATACGATAAAATAATAAAAATTAATTAAAGGGTTTCATTGTGGTTTGGCTAAAATTACAAAAATTGACTAAAATTAAGGCTGACTTAGTTGAAATGGTTAATGAATGAATCAAAAATGATTATACAGCTTAGACCTAAGCTATGCGCGTATGTATGCACGTGTGTACGTGTGTTTATTAGAGCATGTATGTGCTTGAGACCAACAACACAATTCAACTTGACTGAACACACGTGCCAGAAATCCATTCCTTGACCATTACATGCATGAGTGTACGTAAGAAAACATACATACATACATACATACTATGTTACGTACGCTACAAGCTACGAACTATGACAGCGTAATCGGCTGGCTTAATATGCTCCAATTACAAATTAGCACTGCATACATTAGCATAAATATTAAGGTGGTCCTTATTCATGAAATTGTCAAAATGATTCGGAACATCATCTATTAATTTTCTGTTACTCAAAAAAAAAAAAAAAAAAATTAATGAATCTCAGATGAGTTCGATCGGAGAAGCTGAAGAGGTGCCACATCAATTATTGCATATTTATTTAAGCATAGTCTTAACCTATTTTGTGCAAAAACTTGAAAAAAAAACCAAATTTCGGATACCCAAGATATCGACTTCACTTTTTTTTTAAAAATCTAAAATGCCTTTTTGTAACCTTTAAAAAAATATAATTAAAATAAATCGGAAAATGTACATATGTATAATAGTGGTATCCGGCTCGCATTGCTACACACAGTAACTATATTGGAAAATAATAAGTATATTCAAAACTTTTATTAGACCCTAAGTCTACGAACAGGCTCATTGTCTGCCAAAGCCATTAGATATAAAAAATTTGGGTTGCATGGGCGGAGTCACACCGCCTTGTTCAATGCCCATCCGAGTTTTCTAGTAGACAGGACAACTCCATATTGAGTTACAATGTTTTGCACAGAAAAAAAAGAGTAGAACTTTTACCTAAAAATGTAGTCAATTCAGCTAAAGTAATCCGGTGATTTTCAGTCAACGAATTTGATTAGGTGCGCTACCAATTTCTAAATGTTAATTATATGCAATTATATTGGGTAGTTTAACTGCGAGAGTAGCTAAAAAAACCTAAATATTTAGGTGTACCTTCAACCATAAAATAGATAAGACACATAATTTATTAGAAGAATTAGCTAATTTTTTTTAAACTATGACCACTTCAGATTAGGCAAGCCACCTACTAAGTGTAGAAAAATCATCTAATTATTTAGATAGCATTCCCACTTAAGAGTGGGAATGCCGTGCAAAAAATATGCAAAAAATATGTTTATTGTTTTGCAATTTCTATTTTGAAGTGAAACCTTTTCCTCCCTCCTTAGGTGACTTTACTTCATTTCGTCACATGATAGAGAAGAAAGATTTGTTTTATAGTAGATAGAATGAGAGAGACACATACATTGTATAAAAATTACTGAAAAATTTCTTTGCCACCGCTGAGATTCGAACCTGTGATCTCAAGATTTCAACAACCAACGCCTTATCTATTGAGCTAAATTTCCAATCCAGAAATTTATTCTACATACCAATTAATCAAATTGCTGTAGATACCCAGTGGAAACATAATTTCAGAGTTGTGGACCTCATATTTTTATATACATTTTGTTCACAAATTATCAAACGGCGTAACAGCACAGCGGTAAAGCGTTTGACTTGAACGCAAGCGGCCCGAGTTCAATTCTCGCAATGAGGCTTTACTTTTTGTAAAATTTTCTCACTTTGTTTTTATTTATGTTTTTTATAGGAGAGCGCTGTGCTCTTTACTTTTGCGTTTTGCAAAATTTTAGTTGAATTAACTAATTTGAATTAGGTGAATTACCTAATGCATGATTGTTAAATTAACTGTGTAAGTAGAAAAGTTTTTGAAAAGATTAGGTGAAATAGAAACTTTCACATTAGCTAAACTAGATTAGGTAATAAATCAATTCTTTTATTTTCTGTGTGTGACTTTTACTTTCATAGCTATTCTGTATACAAAATTTGTATTGTATGGCAGAGCCACTCCCCTTTTTCCAATGTTAGTGAGAGTTTTCAGGAAAAATACCTGGCGAATTAGTAAGCTATTCCATATAAAAATTTTTGTTGTAGGGGTGGTGCTACGCCTCCTTGTTCAAATGCTTACATACTCAATTTTGCCAGTCGAAAGACACAGCTAAATAGTGAGGTTGTATCGAGTTTCATTGATGTATGACTTATAGTTCAATAGTTATACCAAAAATATGGGCGGCTAAAAAAGTATCACGCCTCTCGTTAAACGCCCATAAAGTCCTATTAGTGAAAAGGTATATAAAGGAATATCGAATATCGAGGCTGAGCAACCTATAATTCCAAAGCTATTCTACAATATATCGGAAATTATGGTTGAATGGAAGGTGCCACACCCCCTTATCCAATGTTCATTTCATTGCTTCGATAAGCAACAAACTTCACAGGAACACTGTCAAGACTTACGGTCTCAAGACTTCCTACAATTTACCTGAGAATTTCATAAAAATTGGTTTCGGAGTTAACAGCTTTCGGAATCAACACTTTTTTTAAAAAAAAACAATTTTTGCAATTCCAGGGCTGCCCACATACAATTTTTTTAATCCGTTTATTTTTAGGTTAGATTGGGGCAATTTCAATTACTTGTCAGTCAAATTGAATGAAAAATATCAATTTTTTTTTGCTCTCTTTTACTTTCTCTGAGAAGCTTCACTGAAATACCGCTTAGGCTGTGCTCACACGTCAATCAAAAGACTGAATGAACTCAAATTTGTTGTTGTTTGTCCAGCTAAAAAAAATGAGCCCTCTGCGAGAAAGAAAATTAACTTTGAATACTTCATAACATGGTTGAATTAATAAGGTTGTCTCGGGGCTGATCGTACTCTCTCTTCAGTACCCACAATTGTCAAAATCAATGAAAAGCAACAACAACAACTTCATCGGCTTTACAAATTATCAATTTTCGCTTTCAGATTTTGTATGAGCTGTCAACTTTGATTTGACATTTATGGGAACTCGCTCTCACCCATGCGACAACCTTATTTATTCAACCATGCTTCATAAGTTGAGGTCAGACGGTGCTCATTTACTCGGCGTGCAATGAACACTTTTATTCTCTTTTCTCAATTAGCATGTTGGCATGATACAATTACAAGGTAGGCTCATATTGGAGAGCAGAGTGCCCTAGTTGTCAAAATCAGCTAGTCATTTTAGTTTCTTTTAATTGTTGTTGTTGCTTTCGTCGTTTGACGTTTGTAGTTTCTACAGCTTTGTTGTTGCAAAATTTCTTAATTGAGCAGCCATATTAATATGAGTGTACCTTGTAATTGTATCATGCACGTTTGTAGGTCACACGACAGAAATATGCACGCTGAACTAGTTTTGACATTTCATTTAGTTCCATTACTTTTGCTCCTAAATTTTATTCCAACAAGGGTTTTCTACAACTATTTTCTTCATACTGTTATAGTACAATAGTAGTACTTTTCTTCAAAAAATGTACTTTTTAGCTACTTAAACGCCCAAATTTTTAATGTCGCCACCCAGCAACACTGTTTTCACGGTGCTCGCTGCCATGTACACCGAGCAAAAATGAACATATTTTACTCAGTCTACAAAGTGTTCATCCTCTCACAGTCTCTTTCTGATTTTTAACAGTTTTGCATAGGAAACAAAAACAAAATCATTTGCACGCCGTGCAAACGAACACCGTCTGACGTCAGCCATAGCATCAATCAAAATTTTGACCACGCTCTAGACCTGAATCATTCAGTCAAAGCGTTGTAAACTTTTGCTCGGCTGCTGCTTAATAGAAAGTTATTGATATGAAGGTAGTAGATTCAACATGAAACTACTTTTATGAGTAGAAAAAGCATAAAATAGTAGGCAAAACAATACTAATCGCAAACAGTAAGTAGCAGAAAAGCCTGCGTCGGCGGTTCAAACAAACAATCCCATGTGAGCAGCAGACTTCAGTCAAGTACTCTCAGAGAGAGTAAAAAAAACAAAAAAATCCCTTTATTCTTCACATGGTATAATAATACATGGTAGCATTGACAACTGCTTATTTTCTCTTCAACAGGAAAACATAAACTGTCAAAAACAGCTTTTTGTGTATATGCATCTGCAGCTGCTGTGGTTGTTGTTTTTTTTCACTTCAACGTTTTCAACATTGTTTGTGTTTTCATTTATTAACTGTAATAAAACACGTGAACGTTCGGTACAGACTAAAAAATTTATTATAAAGTATTTCAAAGTGTTCATATTATAAACAGTAGATGTCGCTTAAACAATTATATAGAACTTATTAGGGTGGATATCAATATCGATAACTTAAGATAACTTATTTTGTTATGACAATTAACACTACCCCTTAACAAAATAAAACTATAATTACAATTTCGAGAGACCAAGTATTTTCAAGAATTTATAATGTTTCACATAACTTAAACCTTTAGTAAGCAGATCAGCTGGCATTTCTGCAGTTGGCATATACTCTATCTTAACAATATTGTTTGCAACATTTTCTCTACAAAAATGATAACGAACATCTATATGTTTCGACCTTTTATGATATACAGGATTAGTTGCTAACTTATGAGCTGATTGGTTATCATTAAATATAGGTATAGTATAAAACTCGTTAGTAAGTTCACCAAGTAAATTTCGCAAATATATGGCTTCCTTACAACAATCAGATATTCCCATATATTCTGCCTCTGTACTGGACATAGCTACTGTATTTTGTTTTTTAGTTTCCCAAGATATAGCACAAGCTGACAATTTAAAGAAAAAACCAGTATATGATCGTCTATCAATTGTGTTACTAGCCCAATCAGCATCCACATAAGCTTTTAACTGTAGATCACCTGTATCTGAGAACTTCAAACAAAAATCTTTAGTTTTCTTTAAATACTTTAGAACCCTTTTAGCATAATTCCAATGTTCTTCTTTGTAGCTATTATTAAACTGGCTTAAGTAATTTACAGCATATACTATGTCTGGTCTGGTAAGTACCGCTAAGTACATCAAGCTACCAATAAGTTGCTGATAAGGAAATGTTTTGTCGCACCCCTCACTTTTACTAATGTTTAATTTTGGTTCAATAGGAGTATCAACTAATTTGCTGTCCACTATGTTGAATTTATTCAACAACTCATTAATATAATCTTCTTGATCAATAGTTATAATCCCATTTTCCTTCTCAACGACAACTCTCATACCTAGACATCGTTTAATGCAACCCAAATCTTTAATTTTAAACTTTGAAGATAAATTTATTTTTATTTCATCAGTTTCACTTCGACAGTTTGAAAATATAAAAAAATCATCGACATATAACGCAATGATAGTTTTATCATTACCTCTAATTTTAGTAAATAAACATGGCTCTAACTGAGACCTTTTATAACCAAAAGTTTGCAACAATTCATCAACCCTCTGATACCAGGCTCTCGATGATTGTTTCAAGCCGTAAATGGCACGCTTTAATTTAAGAACTTTATTTGCATGATTTTGCAAGCCAAATGGTTTTTCCATGTAAACTGTTTCATTCAAAAAACCATTTAAAAAAGCTGTCTTTACATCGAGATGACAAATATCAAGATTCCATCTAACTGCTAAAGCAAATAATAATCTCAAAGTCGAATGTCTCAAAACTGGTGAAAATGTTTCATCAAAATCAATACCTGGCTTTTGAGAAAACCCTTTGGCAACTAATCTAGCTCTAAACCGACTATTATTATCTGAATCAAATTTTTTTTTTAATACCCATTTACACTGAACTATAGTACCGTTTTCTGGAACATCAACTAGCTCCCAGGCTTCACTCTCTTCAAAGGACTTGAGTTCATCTGCCATAGCTTGTTTCCACTGCATACTTTCTGGTCCATTCAGCGCTTCGTTGATACAGATTTCACTATAGTTGTCATCTTGATCACTCGTTACACAAACATTGCCAATACCATATCGATCAGGTTTTTTACGGATACGACATGATGCAGTAGTGGATGTAGAATCTTCATTTAATACCACAAAATCTTTTCTCTTCATATTTACTTCAGCTTCAGAATCTGATTTTTCTGCTTCTGGCGTTTCCCATTCATCTGTATCGAGCACCTCTTTTTGTTCAGTTTTTGGATTCAACTCGTCGATAGCTGCTATCTTTTGACTGATGTTTACACTCAAAAAATCTTGGTTGATCCCCTCCTCAATCACGACAATATCTCTGCTAGTTGTTATAGAGTTATTGTAGGGATTGTAAACTCTATAGCCTTTAACATTATCCGAATAGCCGACAAGGATACAATGGTTCGCCTTTCTATCCCACTTCAATCTTTTTTGCTTTGGTATGTGCACCATCACTTTACTACCAAATATTCGCAAATTACTGACATCAGGCTTGTGTTGGGTCCACATCTCGAATGGTGTTTTTTTATTTAAACCACTTGCAACTGATCTATTTTTTAGATATACTGATGTACTTACGGCCTCAGCCCAAAATTTTTTAGGTAAATTTGCATCGAACAATAAACATTTTGCTTTTTCAACCACTGTTCTGTTGAGCCTTTCACACAAGCCATTTTGCTCTGGTGTATATGGATTGGTTTTCTGATGAAAAATACCGGTATGTTGTAAGTACTTTTCAAATTCTTTTCCGCAGAACTCCATACCGTTGTCCGTCCTTAGCACCTTGATTTTTTTACTCGCTTGGTTCTCAACTAGTGACTTAAATGTTTTAAAATGTGTAAAGGCTTCATTTTTTGTTTTCATGAAATATACAAAGGCCATTCGACTGAAATCGTCTACAAACAACAGGTAATATTTTGATCCTCCTATAGATTTAGTTTCCATCGGTCCACCGACGTCAGCATGCACCATCTCTAGCAGCTCATTGCTTCTGTTACCTACGTGAGAAAATGGTAACCTCGTCTGCTTTCCTTCGCAACACACGATGCAGTTGGTTTTACTGATCTGGAACTTTTCCGTTGATGACAAACCAATAACAGCTCCTTTTTTCATTATTTCAAGGTCACTACTGTTCAAATGGCCAAATCTTCTGTGCCACAAACTGCCTGATGATGATGCCAGCAAACAGTTAGCTTTTTTAATATTTAATTTATAAACACCTTCAACCAAATCTGCAGTCGCCACTAATTCGTTTCCTTTATTGTAAATCTTACAATGTTTTTCATTAAATGTCACTCTATTGCCCTTCTTAATCAGCTGGCTGACTGACAATAAATTTGTTGCAAGATTTGGCACACACAGCACCTCTGTAACTGGTATACTATATTCAGAATTTTGTAATACAGTTGTTAGCTGAATGTCCCCACAACACTTTACGGGGATCTTGGACTTATCTGCAATGACAATTTCCTTCAAATCGTTGTTATTTACAACATTTTTCAATAGATCTTCGTTTGCTGTCATATGCATACTTGCACCTGAGTCTACGTACCAATCTGAACGTCCAAATTTGCCACTTAAAAATACTGCACTGAAGGCGTTGGAATTTTTATTTTTATATGCAGCTTCACATTGATTTTTATAGTGACCGTATTGCTTACATCTGTAACATTTGACGTTTAACTTCTTATTTGTTGTTTCTGTAGGTGCAGTGCTGCCAAGCTTGAATTTTTGTTGTTTCCATGATTTCGCCGCAAATGCACCTTGGGAACAGTTTACTTCGCTGTCATCGTCAATATCTATTAATTTTGCTTTAATGGCGTCCGTTGTTATTTCTATTCCAGAATGTTCGATCGCCATTATCATAGGTAAAAATTTTTCAGGCAATCCTGCTAGCAACAGTGATCCAACCCATTCGTCATTGATTTTAAAACCTGTGGTATTCAGTCTCTGACTTGTCTCAACAATTGATGTCACATACTGAGACATTGATTCACAGCTCTCCCGACGAATTGAAATGAGGTTACGGAGTAATCCAATTCTCCTAGTGAAGCCAGTATCATCAAACATTCCTTTCAACTTTGTCCATAGGCTTTTCGTACTTGTCTCGTTCTTTATATGTACATATAATGATGGATCAATCGTTAAAATAATTTTGGCCTTAGCCTTTGCATCATTTGTTTCTCCATCTTTTGTAATGCACTCGTGCACGCCCTCCAAAATTAAAAAATTTTCTACAGCAAATGACCAGTCGTCATAGTTCTCTCTACCTTTTAATTTTGGTATGCTCGAAATTATATTCGTTGCCATTAAAACGCTTTTTTTTTATTTATATAAAATTTAACTATGTAAAAAAAATTAGAAGCACGGCAGGCCCATAACCTGTAATAAAACACGTGAACGTTCGGTACAGACTAAAAAATTTATTATAAAGTATTTCAAAGTGTTCATATTATAAACAGTAGATGTCGCTTAAACAATTATATAGAACTTATTAGGGTGGATATCAATATCGATAACTTAAGATAACTTATTTTGTTATGACAATTAACATTAACAATGGCCGACCAGCGAACGCTCTCTTTTTGAGTATATTTTTTGACAGAATATGTTTTCCCAAGCAACTGTCAATGCTACCTTGTATTATTATACCATGATTCTTCAAGCATTTGACGTGGGAGCACAGACTTACACAGGATTTTGTTGACTGATGACCGGATATGGGTACCACTACATTTAAAGCTTCTGTGTTATTTCTGTGTTTGTCTTTTGTTTTTGATTTGTTCTTGCGTTTTGAGTTTTCAGCCGTTTGACTGATGACTGAAGGTTTTAGGCACACTAAAAATTTGACTGATACGATGAATTGTAAAAAGCTCATTTTCGCCCTCGGAGAGAGTTTTTCTTTTTTATTTTTTTAGTTGTGGAAACAACAAATTTTTACTGATCACAGACTTTGACTGAAGTGTAAATTGCCCCATTTTGGTATTTTTACGAAAAAAATCCCCAAGGTTCCAAAAATGAAATATACACGAAATATGAAATAAAACTTGATGGGTCATTGGAATTATTTTGTGTTTGTTTTGATGACTCCTTGGTCTAAAATCTGAACAATCTGGACAATAAACATCAGTTATGTTATAGGTTCCACTGGAATTATCTATGGATCTCGTTGCATTACTCGATTATATTTTTCTAGATGTCAAACCTGACTAATTTTGGAAAATCCCTAAAGTGCCATTTTCTGGCCTATCGAAGTTACATGAAAAATGCACTAAGTGGGATGGACATACATTCGCATGATACGATCATGTCGAACGGACGGGTAGAAAAATCAAGAAATTTTTATTTTGCATCTGATGGTGTCCAACCTGGTATTTTTGTTCCATGCAACTTAGGACCACCTTAATAAATGCACGTACTAACATACATATGTACGTAGATATTTATACATTTCGAATGCATTGAAAGCGCATAGCTTTGAGTGATTTTCAAAGGATTTCAGCGTAACATCTTGACATTTAGCTGGTTAAGTTTATGAAGCTGTTACCTTCATTCAAATGTAGCTGCAGGCAATACGTTTATCAATTTAGTTAGCCACCAAATAGGTGAGACACGCTTTGTGCCTCAACACAAATGCACTAACATGTGTGTGTGTCTGTGCGTGTGTTAACAACATTTGCTTACGTGCATGTCATTTACTCAATCCACTAATAAGGATCATAACAGGATGTTATAAAACGCATTAACATAACTGCGTAAAAGCTGCTTTGAGAGCTTTAGAGAGAAACGCCTGCTGCAAGAGTACTAAACTCACTTTTGTGTTTACCAAAAAGCGACTCAAAATGTTTTAATCTTATTTTTTTACAATAAAGCGCCCTTTTTGTTTTCTTTTCGTTAACAAAACAAAGCCATTTAAGTTTAACTTTCAACTTTTGCTTTCAGTTTCCTGTCAACTTTAACAACATTTCGAAGAAGAAGCTCTGCGAATTAGCTTTATCTAACATTTTTGTTGTCTTTATAACTTAATCGAGGTTTTCTTTACACTTGCTATTAACGCATAAATGCCAGCTGTTGCTAAAATTTTGCATACATTTTATTTTGTTTTTGTTTTTGTTTTCATTTACGTTTCTTTTACACTTCAAAAACAAAATGTTTACAAATTCATTTCCACATTTTTATGTGCCGTTTATTTTTGTTTTTATATTTCTTCAGTTATTTTTTGCGTTTTTTTTTTTTTTTTGTTTTTATTGGGTTTAAGGCGATGAAAACGTGTTTTGCATTTTTGCCACTTCAACTAAGTGCCAGAAAATGTGTTGCTTTTAATGTGAGCCACATCGACCGAACCGCAGTCGCAGTTGCCGCCGCCACTGTTGTCGGTGTGCTAAATAGGTGTGAAATTGAATGCTTTCTAATGACATCCCTAAGAAGTGGCCATTGAAGCAGCAGCCTGTCGGTTTTGCTGGCTCTTGTTTAATTAGCATAATTAAAATTGTTGCTAGCTAGCTATTGTTTTTGTTTTTTTTTATTTTTTGTTTTTTCAATAAGTGGCTCGTTTATTTATTTTGCCGCACCAAAGCATTCATATTGATTTGCCACAATTAAGAAGCAATATTTATTTAATTTTTAAGCAAAGAACTAACAGGTAACTGTGGGGTACTATGGGCTGCATTAAGTAGTAATCAGTTAATTAGCAGTGAAGAGGAAATTTGTGAATAGTAAACAAGAGGATTTCGCCTAAAAATATGTCATTTTATATGACCTGAATTTGATGTGTGTTCTGGTTTTTTGTGTCACCATGTGTCACCAACATGTAAATAGCTCGCGGAGTTAGCCCAAGGGTCCTGGTGAAGGAATTTTTAACGCAATTTGTTGAACTTTTCTTTTATAATAAAGGTTTGATTGTTAAAAGATCAATAACTCTTTTAATTTTCCGCTGATTCATATTAATTCATACATTGCTGGATTTAAAATTGATCGAGTCTTTTGAATCTTCAATTGAAAATGAACAAAATTTAAAAAATTTGTGTAAAATTTTCACTGTTCCAATTTTTTAAGTAGTGGATTCAAAAACAGAGTTAATTTCAATTCATGTGTCATATTTTATTGAACTAGGACAAATCCTTCTATATATTGACACTTTTTGTATGGGTCTCAACCACTCTGTGGCACGGCTGGTGCGTACGAATCCGGAGGTTCACACAATCTTTACAGTAAATCAGGCTGCATTTCAGTGATAACGTTTCGAATGTTAGCCTTCAAGTGTCACATGTCTGCAACATTAATGTTTATCCAATTAAGCACGAAAAAGAAAGAAATCATGTCTCTTTACCGCTCACCGTTTTACCGTTGACGTTATAACGTTCGATCATCATCATTTTTGAACCCATATGGACCAGTTATTCCTTTGGCCCAGTAAGCAAACCGAACGGTGAGTTTTCTAGATGTAATTGTGTTTCGAGAAAGGCTTGTAGGTTATCATTGCTCTAAATGCGGAAATTCTATTTGTTACCATAGCCATTTAAGCAAAAGTACGCTTCATCAAAAAAAAAAAAAAAAAAAAAAATAAATAACTGGCCATTTCAGCTCTTGAAAGGACTTTGATCCTTTGATGAGGCTTCTTATGATCAATTGTGTTGTGCGTGTTATTCAGTTTGTACACAATTGACCGAGAACCGGATCTACAGGCTTAACGCCGACTCCGAACGGCGATGAACGGAATGTTCTTGTTTTCAAGAAGCTTTACATGACATTTTGATTGCTCTCTGAGGTTTGCCATTGTCTGCAGAGAGGCCGCCACCTCTCAGAAAAACTTATTTTAATTCATTAATTCATTATTTTTATTCATATAATTTTCTGTCGCTGCTGGGGTTCGAACCCGGGTCTCCAGATTCGTTGACATAGAGGCCACGCACTTTAACAAACTACGCCACGGACACCACCAAGTACGCTTCATCACTGAATAAAGTTTTCATATGAAATTGTGGATCAATGACAATCTTTCCTTCGGCCCATTCAATAAATGTGCGGTGTGAACAATGAATTTTCAAACTAAACAAACCCCAAAATGACCGAGAAATGTCAAATCGGCTGTCACAGAAAACAGTGTTGTCAATTTAAAGTTCTTCGCATCTAAAAACACACCCTTTATTTCGTTTAAAGATACTCAATTTTTATTTTTGTTTAACTTAAACAAATTGGTTTGGAAAAAAATTATCGACACCATGTTTTTTTTTGCTAATACCATATGCCCTTGTTCCCGCGCACTCGAACAAAGCTCGAAAAATAGTGGAAGCCCTTCTATTACTTTTGTTCCAAAATTATAATAAAATAAAATAAAATAAGTGTTATGATTATGAAACGCACCTTATATTAGTATTAATTAAAACAAAAAAAAAAAGAATTGGCTGTGTCGTGGACAGACCCGTAAATTTTGACGTGACGGTGTATCTTGTTGTTTTTGTTGTTATTGGTGTTGATGATGTTGTTGTTGGTTTGGATGATGTTGAATTTGATGTTGATGTTGGTGTTGATGTTGATGTTGATGTTGATGTTGATGTTGATGTTGATGTTGATGTTTATGTTGATGTTGATGTTGATGTTGATGTTGATGTTGATGTTGATGTTGATGTTGATGTTGATGTTGATGTTGATGTTGATGTTGATGTTGATGTTGATGTTGATGTTGATGTTGATGTTGATGTTGATGTTGATGTTGATGTTGATGTTGATGTTGATGTTGATGTTGATGTTGATGTTGATGTTGATGTTGATGTTGATGTTGATGTTGATGTTGATGTTGATGTTGATGTTGATGTTGATGTTGATGTTGATGTTGATGTTGATGTTGATGTTGATGTTGATGTTGATGTTGATGTTGATGTTGATGTTGATGTTGATGTTGATGTTGATGTTGATGTTGATGTTGATGTTGATGTTGATGTTAATGTTGATGTTGATGTTGATGTTTATGTCGTTTTTTTATTTGCTTTTCCTTTGCCTTAGCTGCATGCAATTAATCCAGCAAAAGTGATGCATATGCGTTACAATAGGCGGTTCCATGAGAAGCCTCATGCCCGAAGACTTCACCTTCATATTCGATCCTTAAAATTTACCGTGACGCCAGTAGTCACAGAGTAAAAGTTCCATGCAACGTTTTTTCATGGTTGTAGCATTTTTACTGCATTATGTGGTTGCCACCCTGAAATCACGACGATAAGAATTTTTTTTTTGTATTTAAGTTGTGAGGCGTAATAACACATCTATGCTGTCGTAAAACAAAATTTACCGTAGCACGTCTCCTGAGTGAGTAATAATTCCATGCAACGATATTACATTTCTGTTACATAAGCTGCTATCTTCACGACCTGATGACGTCAAAATTTTATTTTTTTTGTCGTAAGGCCATTGCATGAATGTTGCATTTTGAATCTTTAAGAACCGATCTCCTCATTTCAAAGAATATTGTGCCATTTTAATTAGATCTAGCCATAGCTTTCTCTGGTGCTGAGGACAGGAATTTTCCTGGAAAGCTGAACTTGTAATACTGGCTTAAAAGGAAATTTTCTTTCAGCAAAGTGACTAATATTTAAGTCGAAATTTTTGTTTCTCAATCTGATGATTCACGTAGATCGTAATGGTTCACTTTAAAACAACTGTATCATCCTGGGTTGTTGTTATTCTGGGTTTAACGCGAGTTTAAACACTGCATTGATTGTCATTTTGGTAGATCCAACCAATCCATTTTATATGAATTCAGACGATTTTTATTTTTATTTAACATTTCACAAAATGTTAACAAAACATTTAACAAAAAAAGACTTCCTACAATCATTCTTGCTAATCAGCAAACGTTGGCAAAATGTTATTTTTTATATCGGAGAGAAAAAAAAATGCTGTTATGCATCTTTAAAGATAATCTTCCGTTTTTTTTATGCTCCCTAAAAAATGTCGAAACAAATTATTACGATATTCCGTATAAGAGTGTGATAACTGCATAACTAACACATGCACAAATCACGGCTTATTGCATGACTGCATGCACCAACCAACCAACACAATTGAATGTTTCTCGGTCGTTGTATTTGTGTGTTGGCAACATGCAAAGCTATATATATCACACGCTGCATGCGCTATTTGTAGAGCTTGCTGCGTGTTGCATGCTGCTCGCTCGCTTACTTTTTGCTCATTACATTTTACAGCATTGTTATAAATCCTTATCGCAAGTTAGGTCCTTTTCATGCAATTGGCAAAAGGAAGTAGCTAGCTAGTAAAAAACATAAAAGAAATACGAGCAATACTTATAATAATAATAAGGAGAAAAATGAGGCAAATAAAAGAGAGCGCAAAAAAAAAAATGAAATTAATGCTGCGCTCTCTCTGTTCACATAAATTTGACTGAAGGTAAAACTTTTTCGTACCCTTTACTTTCGAGGCATAACAAATCGTTCTGTTGGCTAAGTTTTATGCTCGCTAGACTCACTCCACTTTTGAATGCAGTTTAATTACAATTTTATGTTTTAATTAGGGTTTAATAATTTTAATAAACGCATAAACTCTGTAGAAACAGCGCCATGTTGGAACGAGCTAAGCGAACAATTAAATATAGCAAAAAATATGGGTAGAAAGTTTAATGGTTATGTTTGTGCAAAAAGTCGTTAAGAATGATTGCAGTGCAGTTAGAAGGAGAAGGAGGAATGAGCAAGAGTGCAATAAGCGAAATAAAAAAAAAAGGAAAAAACAATTAGAGACAGTCAAAGAAGTTGCCAGTGGTGCTTTATGGAATCTAATTTGTTAATTAAGATTTCTTTGACCACTAGCAAGAATCGCTTAAGTCGATTTAAGTCAGAACCAAGTTTTTGCATTGCTTAAATATATCGTCACATGCACACAAAATCTGAAGCTTCTACAGCGAACCAAATCAAAGTTATGACACAAAAACCAATAAAGTTTTTAATAGAACCTATATGCGATTAAAAACTTTCAAGTAAGATTTCTCAAAACATTGAAATCCGACTCAAGCTATTATTGTTTATTGACACAGATTTAAAAAAAAATAATTGCCAAAAAGTTCTGGAAAGGAAAATATAGATTTTTATAAAAATTTAGTTCAAAGAGAGACCGGTGTAAAGTTACTTCCCCATCCGGCGAATATTAGATATACTAAATAGATCTATAATCACATCTGTTGATAGCAGAATGCTGCTAAGTTTAAGAAGCTTCAAAATTTATAGGCGAATTGAATAAAAGCTTTCAACCATTCGATCGGTTTGTCAATTATCTGAAAAAGCTACTACTAGAGGGCTTTGCCTTAAAGCTTATTCAGCTACTTGAAAAACTTATTCTATTATCCACGAGAGGGCCATAAGAAAACACTAGCTGCGTTTTATTCGTTCTGGGGCCGAATCGCCGCATCCGTGACGTAACGGCTTTCGTATGAGAAAAAATTAATCGTATGAGAATCTCATGAGATTAATTTCGTGTCTCATGAGATTCTCATACGATTAATTTTTTCTCATACGAAAGCCGTTACGTTCACGGATGCGGCGATTCGGCCCCTGGTTTAACCTGATGAACGAATAGATCGCATTAGTTAAACTTTTTAAAGTTTTTCTCTTGACCGCTTGGGACATTGGAGCTTAGAGCCTTGACCGCTTGGGACACTGGAGTTTGGAGCATTGACCGCTTGGGGCAATAAAATTACGACTCTTTTGCATCCATTTTTATTTAATAATTGCAAAGAACTAAGCACAGCTGTTTCCTTTGACAGCAAAGGGTGACTATAAATCAATGAAAACACAAGTAAACAACGACATCTATAGAGCAGTAGCGGAACGAAAAAAAGTTTAACAAGATGATCCAGCTACTGAGCTGGTTCATCTTTTTGTTAGTGTTCTGCATGTAATTTAGAACATTTTTGGTTAAACCAGTACGAATAAAACACGGCTAGTATATTGATAGGATTTGATCGTTTCTTATTACATCTTTTAGAATCTGTGGCATTAACAGTTTTGAATATTTTTGACCAAAAGTTGAATTATTGCCACTCAATTTGAAAAAAAAACGAACAATGTATTTTATTTGAACTTCCTGAGAATAAAGTTAAGACAGTCTTCTAGTACATCTATACACTAAGGAAAATAACGCATATTAACATTATCCACGCCTGAGTATAAATTTTATTTAAATATTTACGCGGATAAATCAAATATTTTCCTTACAACTCGTTTTTTACCGTATTTAAATTTTATTTATACCACACTCCTACACACATATTCCATACAGCTGAAATAGCCGACAAGCAGCAACAGCATTGCACTCTGTTCCTGCAGTTTAATTTCTTGCAGTTGCAGGGTTCTTATAGTTTAGTTTTTGTTGCAAGAGTAATAAAGCCTGGATGTTTGGCCGATACGATTTGTAAGTACAATGGGTGGTCACTTAATGAAATGATGTAGGGTGGAGTGACAACTCAGTATTTTCTGACGGATGTTTTGCACCAGTTGTCATTCACCTGGATATTTTGCTTCTTATAAATTCTTATTCTTATTGAATTTAAATTGGTTGTTTCTTAAGTCCAATATTTTTATATATATTTTCTTTAAATGCGCTAGTTTTGTTTTCAAATATTAAATATTTGAAATATATGTTAAAAAACTCGTGCATAATTTTAATATATTTTTTATTAATTCTGTTTAAATATTAAAATATTTTATTTAATTAAAAAAGGTATTTAAATATTTTTTTTTTATTTTGAATTTTGCGGGCTCAAGGTCCAAAATATTAAAGTGAAAAACTTATTTGTTTCCCCTGATGATGATTGCCGACGGCGATCGATATGTTAGAAAATAAAATTAAAAATTAAAACAAATTAGTTTTTCATTTTTAATATTTTGGACCTTAGCCCGCAAAATTTAACATAAAAAAATTATTCAAAAATGTCCGAAAATAAATACATTTAAATAAATTTTAAATTTTTACGTTGTCGATTTACGCAAATGCGTTATTGATGCAAAATTGACTCGCGTTTTGGATAAATTTAATATTTTTTTGTTAAAAAAAAAAAAATAAATAACTGGCCATTTCAGCCCTTGAAAGGCTTTGACCTAGCTTCTTATGATCAATTGTGTTGTGCGTGTTATTAAGTTTGTACACAATTGACCGATAACCGGACCTATATGCTTAACGCCGACTCCGAACGGCGATGAACTGAATGTTCTTGTTTTTGATTACTCTCTGAGGTTTGCCATTGTCTGCAGAGAGGTGGCGGCCGTACAGAAAAATTATTTGAATTCATATAATTTTCTGTTGCTGCTGGGGTTCGAACCTGAGTCTCCAGGTTCGTTGACATAGCGGCCACGCACTTTAACCAACTACGCCACGAACGCCACATTTTTTTCTGTTAGTGTAGGATTTTATCTCTTCTTTTTACTTCTTTTAAAATCTGTGGCATAAACAGTTTTGCGAATTTTTTTCAAATTGACGAAAGTTAAGCTTTTTAAGCTTTTTATTTTATAAGAAATGTTACTAACAGAGTTCTTACATTTTTCTCTATTAACTAATGTTACTTTCATAACAGAGCTCTGTTAAGTGTTTTTTCGCCGGATGCTGCATTTTGCCGAATGGTAACTTCACACAAGTCAAAGAGAGTAGTTTTTTCTTATGCAACACATAAAAATTTGTTTATTTTTACATAATTTTTATATATTTGCGATACCAGTTTCTGAAGAACCATTTACAAAAAAGTCAGACAGATTCTTTTGGAAAAAAGTTCCAACAATATTTTCATGGCCAAAGTAAGAGTAATTTCTTTTCGTTCTTTTTTACTTCAGACTTTGATGGGTTAAGATTGCAAGCCACACGTGCCAGCTGCTACAATACTTCATCTGTTGCTCAGTTAATTCCTACTAAATCCCGACCAAAATTAATAATTAAGCCTGTCTTAAATGGGCTACACTTCGTGTTCAAATTAATAGCAAATCATTAGAATTCCCATTAAAGTTCTGGCCAAAAATCATCTTCTCAGAATAACAAACAAATGACCATCATTTGTATAGACCACAGCCCATGAAAACACTTCATGAATAGCGCATGTTTTGCTAAACACACGTTTTTATGCTAGGTCAGAGCCTGGTTTAACCAAAACAATTGCTATCTTTAACGAGAATGTAGCTTTTTGCCAGCTGTTCCCGGCGTGACCCCAAAAATTATGCTCTATCAAATGGTCTGCTTAAGCCTATATCAGAGGAAAACAAAATATATATATATAAAATGGCCAAAATTAAAATAATAAATATTAACTGCTCAAACACAAAGGAGGAGTTGGTGCAAAATATATATAAAAGCATGAATTCAAGCAACTCATGAATTTGTAAATTTTTAGCTTTATTACATTTTCGCACACTATGCGAACAAATGAGCGCCATTTGTTTGCGTAGCTGTCAGAAAGAAAAAGCAGCATCCGTTAAATACTGAAAAAAAAGAAAAAAACAATTCATCTCTTGTGATGGCAGCTACTTCTTTGAGTTACAAACAAAATAAAGACAAAAAAAGCATGTGACCGTGCGCATTGTAGGCTTTCAAGCACAACAACAACAAAGCCAATAAAATTTCACATAAAATTCTAAATAAAACAAAATGAAGATGAAATGTTAATGGAGAGAGACATAGCCATAAATTAGCAAAAACAAATTTTCCATCATAAGTGCGAACATTTTAATGTCTGTTAAAAAAATAAACACACAACAACACACAAAAGCATCCATCCGCCATGAAGTTGGACCCTGTGGCGCATACTTATGACATTCTTAAAATGCGAAGCACATGCTTAAGGAAAAATGGTTTTCTTACTTTTCAAAATTCAAAACTTATGTTGTCCATAAAGCCAGGCGAGGAAATAAACTTGCTGACCTTGACTTGACCTTCATCAATTTATCAACTGTGTGATTATTGTTGATAATGCTAACTTTCCATTTCGTGCCTTATGTCGCCCCCAAAAGATTTATGACTCCATACATATGACTCCATATAAAGCTTCATATACCTACACCTACATATGCATGCATTCTCCACTCGCCTCATTACATAAGCTTTTACGCTTTTAATGAAGTCAGAGCATGAGCGATCAGAAAACATAAACATGACTTTGAAATTTATTCCGTATTTTTATTGTTAACACACTCTCTAAATCAAACATACAATTACAATTACTCACACCAATACAATCATGATAATACAAAAACAACAAAAAAAAAAAACGCTTTTTGTTTTTGCACAATTTTACAAAACAAATAAATAAATAAAGACAACAACACAGTGTCATGTAATTAACTCCAAAAAAATATAAGGTACACGTGCGAAGAAATTGTGTTTTTTTTGTTTTATTTTTCTGAGCTGTTGAATAAACAGAATCATTAATTATTTTTTTTTGCTTATTCTTTCGTATCCTTATCCTAATCCTTATTTCATTGCTTCTATACGTGAGCAATTTAATAAGTCAGTGACTTTTGTATAAAATACATTTTTTCGGCAAAAAAGTTTTATTTCTTCAATTTTTTTTTTCTTCTAGTCCTTTAAGATAGAAACATTTAATCTATTGTTTTTCCAATTTTTTATTCCTTTAAAAAACAAAAGGTTTTATCAAGGTCCTTACAATGGGCGTATGTTTCAGTAGACATTCGCCCTCTTCGTACGACCTAAGACTCTTACCGCCGAACCATTTTTGCAGGTGAGGAAATAGGAAATATTCGCAGGGGGACTGGTAGGTGGGAGTATTCTGAAGACTATGGTTGTTATGGTAGTAGTTTTTATCCCAATTTATAGAATTTTTTCCATGATACTACAGACGTATGCGCCATGGGGAAGAAGCATATTTTTCTTCGCCAAATGCGGTAATTTTTGCTTCAATTCAATGTCAGGTCTGTCCAACAGTTGACCCTTGATGTTTTATGCCACGACCTTGTTGGCCAACAGACCTCCCTCGGTCTTCTTTGGTGGACATTCACCGGGAGAAGTCCACTGCTTTGACTGTTTCTTGGTCTCTATTGTTTTGTGATGTATCCATATTTCGCCTGCAGTTACGAAACGTCACAAAAACTCCTTCGGATTAAGCTTGAACATTGCCAAACACTCACGCAAAGAAGTTTTTCGTTTACCGCAACTGAAAAATTCACCAACTACACTTTGTTTGCGAGTTGTGTTTACCGCAAACGAATATTCAGTTGCCATCAACTTAAAAATATATCTTCTATATACAGTGAATATTTGAATATTTAATTTATTCAAAATAAAAGAACACAATTAGAATCGTTATTTATCAAGCAACGAGTAAAAATAAAAATAGCAAAATAAAATTTATATATTATACAAAAAATAATTTGTTTTATATATCAAACATGTGAGCACTAAAGTCCGTCTGGTGGCAGTTCATGTTTTCCATCAATTAATATTTCGTATGACCAACTCGTGATATTTTAGGGATATTATTCCGTTTGGCATACTTTTTACAAGATTTTCAAAGCTCGCTCCCAAAGTTCATCCATATCCTTTAGAGGATTATTTTCTGTGAAAATCTTTCTTTTTAGAATGGACCAAAGATGTTCAATAGGGTTCATATCAGGAGACTGCGCAGGCCAATCTAGAAGTTTGATACCATTTTCATTGAACCACCGCTTTATTATTTTAGCCGTGTGTTTATTTTAACCCTGCCCCTGTTCTGACTCAAATATATCCAAACTAGGTAAATACGAGTCTTCCAAAATATTGGTATAATCCGTAGCCCTCATTATACTATTGATTCGCAGCAGTACTCCGACTTGATTGCCACGAAAACATCCGCAAAACATCATTGAACCACCTCCAAATTTCAATGTCTGACAAATATTTCGTTCTTGAAGCCCTATACTGGTATCAAGCCAAGTCCACTGACCCAACACTGTTTATTTTTGTTTCATCTGACCATGTTACCTTCATCCAATCATCAACGGTGAAGTGCTCATACTTTTTCACGAACGCATATCTTTGCTTTCGGTGCTTATCCGTCAAAAGAGACTTCTTCACTTTTGTTCTAGGTTTAAGTCCACTTTTCTTTAGGCTCCTGCGTATTGTCTTGTCATTGACCTCAACTCCGGGTTTCTGTTTCAGGACCTGATTGGTCTCCACAGCAGTATTTGTTGCCCCAGTGACTTTTAAACACCTGGCTATGCGCTGTACGCCTGGAGATAGCTTTCGTGGCCTACCGCTACATTTTCTTGGGGCAATCACATTGGACTCCTTTTTTATTTTATTGATTAATCCAAGTGATATGCAATATTGTTTTCCAATTTCTCTATAAGATATTCCATTTTTTATATTTTCTTGCACTGCCGCCTTCAAAACTGAGTTTTTTGCTTTTCCCATGTTTATAATCCTAATGGTTGCAATAATTGATACATAGTTAAATGATTTTACTATTTATAATAATTTTTACAATTGCACTCTTTTTTTGACAGATTAGTTCCCAAAATATGTTTGAATTTTTAATAAGTCTTACCGTGGACAATAGAGCTGTCCTCCAGTTGTATGGAGCCGAAGTTTTTTTCGAATTTTAACTCATACTGCTCGGAAAAACGTGACATTTGGCGTCAAACCGAGTTTCCAAAATTTTCATGATGATCGCGTAGTGCCTTACCCTGCCTAGTTGGGCTAAAAGTTGAGGTAATGGGAAAAAATGCCAACATGTTGGAGTTGTCCCGAGGTCATCTTTAAAATAAGGGTGCACTTTTCAAAATTTTTTTTTCGACCCACTCTACTGGACACATCCGCATATTTTGACGTGATAACTTTCTTTATTATATCTTTATTCTTTTCCTTATTATTGTCCCTTTCTTTCCTTTGTTCCCAAGCTTGTTCTTATTCTTATCCTTATTCTAATATATAATCCCTGTCCCACTTCTTTTTTCAATCTTTATTTTACATCTTATCATTAGTGTATCCAAATCCAAATCTCTCTCCCAATCCCATTTTTTGTATTTATCCTTTTTCCAATCTTGACCTTAATATTGTTATAGCTGTATTTTAATCTTTATCCTAGACCTTGTCCCAATCCTTGTTTGCAATCTTTTCCTGATCCTTGTTCAATTTCATGATCTTATCTTTCCCCAATTCCTTGATCTAATCCTTTCCTTATTTTTATACCCCCATATTGAAAAAAGTTAAAGGGGTGTATTATAAGGAGGCTTGGTAGGTATAGAACAGTATATATGAATATTCCTGATCAACAAGACCACCCGAGTCGATTTAGTTGTGTCCGTCTGTGATCACGATTAGAGCCTTAGTATTCAAGCTGTTATCACAAAATTCGATCTTCAGCTTTTATCTAAAAAATAATTATCAAGTTCGAAAATGAGCCAAACCGGATGAAAACCAAGCCTACCTCCCATACAAAGTGACTTTATCAAAACGGTAAAATCTTTAAGAGTTATACAAAAATAAATATATGGTCTTGAAATTTTGATATAAGCTTTGATATTTAATATGCACTCTGAGCATGAAATTCAATTAAATCGAATAAAAACCACGCCTACCTCAAAGTGACTTTATTGAAAAGGTAAAATCTCTCTATATTCCACAAAAATTAATATATGGACTTGAAATTTTGCAAATGAGCTTTGATCCTTCATATACACTTTGAGTATGAAATTCAATGAAATCGAGTGAAAACCACGCCTACTTCCCACACAAAACAGTTTATTGGATTCTTTAGACTTTCAATATAAAGGGTGTTTTTTTTAGGGGTTTGTATTTCGAATAGAGATAAAACCGGCATTTTGTGATCAAATCTGGCAACTCTAATGTCATTTATGTTCAGTTTGGTTTGCCATTTCATCATGAACAGGTTGACAAAAGAACAACGCTTGCAAATGGGCCCAAAATGAGATTGATCTCGATGCTGATTTTCATCACAAAATTTTGTTCAGTGATGAGGCTCATTTTTGGTTGAATGGCTACATCAACAAGCAAAATTGCCGCATTTGGAGTGAAGAGAATCCACATGAGATCCTTGAGACGCCATTACATCCACAAAAACTGACTGTTTGGTGTGCTATATGAGCTGGTGGAGTCATTGGGCCATACTTCTTCCGAAATAATGCTGGAGAGTCAGTTACCGTTAATGGAAACCGGTATAGAGCCATGATAACCGACTATTTTGTTCCCGAATTGGATGGAATGAATGTGGATGAGTTGTGGTTCCAACAAGATGGCGATACATGCCACACAGCGTACGTCACAATCGATTTATTGAAGGAAACATTCGATGAGCACATAATTTCGCGGAATGGACCTGTCAATTGGCCACCAAGACCGTGTGATTTGACACCATTGGATTATTTTCTTTGGGGATATGTGAAGTCGCTCGTCTACGTCAACAAACCAGAAACGTTAGGGGACTTGGAGGCCAACATTCGTGGCGTTATTGCCGACATACGGCCCCATATGCTCGAAAAAGTGGTTGAAAATTGGACCTGTAGAATTGGCTTTATTCGAGCCAGCCGCGGCGGCCACATGCCCGAAATCATATTTAAACATTAATGGCATAAAATTATCCTTCCAATAAAGCCAAATTGATGGACATTAAAAGGATTTTCTTGTGTTTTATTTCAATTCGAAGTTCTATACCTCTAAAAAAAACACCCTATACTTTGTTGGTGTAGCGGCCAACAAAACAGTCTGTCTAGCCTGCTGTGTGATTTGCTCTATACAGAGCCGTTGTTGTTGTTATTGGTTGTTGCCTTCATTGTCTTAATGTTGTATTGTTGTCAACATACTTGGCCTAAGGTTAAAATTTGCTTTCAATATAAATAATGAAATGTCACATTAAAAATTTAAAATTATTTATTTATATTAATTGTCTTTCTACCAATGTCCGTCTTCCATCTTCTTATGAATTGCACTCATCGCACATTTGTTGCTATCTCCGTCTGCGTATTAAGCAAATTACCAATTCGCTTATGAAGTAACAATTTGTCCAAAAAGTTACTCTGTTCAGTTGGGAAAAACAAATTTTTCTATTACTGCAATTTAAAAATTACTCGCGTTTATGACAAACGAAACTAATTTCCTGCAATCAAATGACACGTTTCTCACAACTGACTATTATTAGGACAACTGTTGAAATGTTTGCAAATAAAGATTTCAAGCACGACAAACGATGTTCGTTTGCGGTAAACTGGCGATAATCGTTTTTTGACAAAACCAGTGTTGCATTTAAAGTTACTACGCGTCAAATTCAAAAAGTCCTCGACATCTCCAACTGCCTTGATAGTGAATAGTAAATTATGATATTGAATAGTTCACTCCAACTATTATAGTCAATTGTTGTCAGTTTATTTGTTTGTCCGTCTTTTATGCTTAAATGGCAGAATGTACATATTTACTTGAAGTCTTAAATATAAGTTATGTTAAGATAGAATATCTATCTAGAAGGATATCTTGAATTCTGAAAATCTGACGAAAATTTTCGCATTATGTTTTGTTTCATCAATTTTTTGTTACATTCTAGGAATTTTCAGTATTTCGTATGAGAACAAAAAATAAAACAAAAAAAAAACTATTTTCAAGGTTTGAGAATTTAACAGATAAACTTCATTTCTCCTTAAAATGTCAAATTTTCTTTAAAATTTTTAAAATTATTTACTTCTATTTGAAAGCAGTTTTTAGAGATAGGACAAAAAGGCTCATTATGAAGTTAAATGTTAATTTTTGAGTTTAAAATGTTTTTCTTAATATTTCACTTAAAATTTTTCAAATCCCCTGAACGAATATAAAAAAAATATTATGGAATTAAGTAATATTTTAAGAATGCAAGTTATAGATAGTACAAAAAACGGTTGAGAGTGTTAGGAGTGTTTGGACCTTTAGGGCTTTTTCAGACTTTTAGTTATCTTTTTTTTCACTCCAAGTGAAAAATATGTTTTCCATTGTTTTTTTTTTTTTGTTCGATAATCCCTTAAAATATCCCAACTTAAAATGTTCGAAAAGTTGCAATTCTAACAAAAAATTTACTAAAGGCCAGGTTCTTCAGTTTATTCACCATGTTTTGTATCAAAATTAGTCATAGTTTCAAAAAATTTCCAGTGAATTTTTTTGACTTTATTATATGTGGATATATGTGTTTTTTTTTTTTGAGGCAACAATAATGTAATGAGTTTTTTTTTCGAAAAGTGAAAAATCACACCTCGGGTAGTTTTGTTCAATTTCCATGATTGCTAGCTAATTTCAATGAAAAGTACACATCAGAGAACAACTTGAATGCGTTCAAATGGAGTTTTGAATGTTTCGTCAATATACGAGCTACGAATGCGCCTGCCTTCTGCATTAAAATTAATGCGCGAATACATTCACAAATCGCTGTGGAACGAATGGCATAGAGTACGAGCGCTTGCGATTACGAATGCCTATGAATCAAGACCCAACGAAGCAAGACATGATCAACTTTCACCAAAAGCAATGCAAATTCATGCGATGATGTCCATTCGCACCAAGGAAAGAATGTTAAATACACATAAAAAAAAAACTCTTGCGGTTTGACGACCTTATTTAATGTCTTCGAAGTCGCTGTAACCGTATATTAAGACAGTTTTTTCGGGTCACACTCGGGTCTGGATGCTGCCTTTGTATCTCTTCGCAATCGGCAATTTTTTTGAAATTTATTTTCTGTTTGCTTCTGTAGAGGAACTTCTTGTGTGCAGCAACTTCAGTCATCGCCGAGAACTTCAGTAAGAAATGTACTCCTTTACCGGATGGCTTCTCTTAACCTATTTAATCTCTTTATTTATACTTGACCTGCCGTGGTGTAGTTACCTGATGAAGAGAAATCACTTAAAATTCTCATACGTTTCATTTTATTAAAAATAAACTTAAAAAAATCAAAATGCGAGCAATTGGTTTTTGTTTTGTTTTTAACATTTAAATCTGTGGTTGCCACGGTTTCTTTTTTATTCATTGGCAAATTGAGAAGTGCAATTTGAGGCTTTGTAAACACATGGTAGAAGACATTTAAAAGTTTTTAAAATTAGGTAAAGAATTGTATTTTATTTCTTTGGTACATTAAAATCATTTAAATAAAGAAAAAAAAATTAAAAAATCGTTTTTATTAATATTCTCCACAAATCATAAAAAGATCATAAAATTAAATATTCGCTTTTTTAATATTCTCGGATTCATCTCGAATTCGAATAGAAAGCGAGAACTCGGATCCGAGATCTCGGCTCCATTTCCCATCCGAAACGAATCCGAGTCCGCTCTGTGGTTTATTGGGATACAACTAAGGACCACCTTAATATTTGTAGTATTTTATAAGCTACAATATTTTTGTATAAACATGTCAGGGTAATTTTTGAAGTTTTCGAAAATAAAAACACACAAAAATAAAAAAAAAAAAACAAAAAAATAAAAAATTAAATAAAATAAAACCATGAGAACAACATTGAATTTTTCAAAAACCTTCAAGTAAAATTTTGTAGGATATTTTTAAAAACATAAAATATGTTTTGTGAGGACGTTAAAAAAAAAGTTCTGCACCACATATAAAGAATTTATAAGCAAAATACTGAATAATAAAAGCCTTTTCGTTAAACTTTTAAAAAAAAATTTTTTAAAAGTGAAGTTGGCTGGACACTATAGTGGGTCGGTCTCCATACAAAAAAAAAAGTTTGAAAAGTGCACCCCTTATTTTAAAGATGACCTCGAGACAACTCAAAAAAACATTTTTTTTTTACTCCCGGAAAAACCACCAAAATGGTCTATTTTCATAACTTATGCATTTTGTGTCCGATTTAAAAAAATGGCATACCGTTAAAAAGGGCTTAACTAGCACCACATATTCTTCTCAGAGCTTTTGGACTTCTGAAGTCATATTCATCTGGTAAAGAGCCGATCCTCTCTGGTCATCGATCGCAGAGAACACATCCATAATGAAACGATTGCGACTGACGCTTCAAAGTTGCTTTTATTTACGATTTTTTTTATTTATTTTTTCAATTTAATTTTTTTTTTTTTTGAGTTGTCTCGAGGTCATCTTTAAAATAAGGGCTGCACTTTTCAAAATTTTTTTTTCGACCCACTCTACTGCACACATCCGCAAATTTTGACGTGATAACTTTCTTTACTATATCTTTATTCTTTTCCTTATTATTGTCCCTTTCTTTCCTTTGTTCCCAAGCTTGTTCTTATTCTTATCCTTATTCTAATATATAATCCCTGTCCCACTTCTTTTTTCAATCTTTATTTTACATCTTATCATTAGTGTATCCAAATCCAAATCTCTCTCCCAATCCCATTTTTTGTATTTATCCTTTTTCCAATCTTGACCTTAATATTGTTATAGCTGTATTTTAATCTTTATCCTAGTCCTTGTCCCAATCCTTGTTTGCAATCTTTTCCTGATCCTTGTTCAATTTCATGATCTTATCTCTCCCCAATTCCTTGATATAATCCTTTCCTTATATTTATACCCCCATATTGAAAAAAGTTAAAGGGGTGTATTATAAGGAGGCGTGGTAGGTATAGAACAGTATATATATTCCTGATCAACAAGACCACCCGAGTCGATTTAGTTGTGTCCGTCTGTGATCACGATTAGAGCCTTAGTATTCAAGCTGTTATCACAAACTTCGATCTTCAGTTTTTATTTAAAAATAGTTATCAAGTTCGAAAATAAGCCAAACCGGATGAAAACCAAGCCTACCTCCCATACAAAGTGACTTTATCAAAAAGGTAAAATCTTTAAGACTTATACAAAAATAAATATATGGTCTTGAAATTTTGATATAAGCTTTGATATTTAATATGCACTCTGAGCATGAAATTCAATTAAATCAAATAAAAACCACGCCTACCTCAAAGTGACTTTATTGAAAAGGTAAAATCTCTCTATATTCCACAAAAATTAATATATGGATTTGAAATTTTGAAAATAAGCTTTGATACTTCATATACACTTTGAGTATAAATTCAATGAAATCGAGTGAAAACCACGCCTACTTCCCACACAAAATAGTTTATTGGATTCTTAAGACTTTCAATATACTTTGGTTCGGCCGTGGGAGTATTTTTACTTTGGCCCAGTCGAAGATCATTTCTTACTAGTTGGTTTCTTACTGATCTAGGTCCAAATCCTTGCCATCATCTTGTTTTCAATCCTTATCCCAGTACTTGACCTTGTTTTAATTTAAACTTAACTTTATTTTTTATTTATTTTTGCAGTTTTGCAGTTGGTGCATTGAGGTTTTTAAGGGCTGAGTTACATCATGAAGGCATTAATTTTTTTTTAATTTTATCATGTCAGCAAGATGACTGTAAGAGGTTGCCTCCGTTATTTTATGGCTCCAAACATAGTTTTCTTATTTTCCTAATGAGGTCAAAAACCAGTTTTTGCTGTTGTAAAATACAATTTTTCGTAGCCCTTCTACTTCGGGACTAATTTTTCTATGCAACGCTATTGCATGATTGTTGCATTTTCGATCTTGCGGCTCTCTGCGCAGCCTCATGACGTCATGTATTTTTTGTCTTTTTTTGTCATGAGGGCTAAGAACCAGCCTTTATTGATGTATCGTAGCGTATTATAATTGCATCTAACAAGTTTGTTGTTGCTTATTCAACTCTCTCTGCGTTTCAATGACGTCTTTAATTCTTTATAATTATTTGTGTCATAAAGTCAAAGAATTAACCTTTACTATCATGTCCTTAATCTTATCATAACACCTTTATTCATTGAGTAAGAATTCCATGCAACGCCAATGCATTTTGGAAAAATGCTTTTTTCAACTTTTTTGGAAACCTGCGCGATAAAATGTATGTAACATTGTTACGTCAAAAGCAAAATCCAAAATTAACTTATCGAAATGCATAACTGTATATATAAGTAAAACAGACACGTTTCCTGAAACTTGTGGCATTCATTCGATATCTATGGGGAAAAAGCAATTTCATTTCAGGAAATATACAAGAAAAGCTATAAATGGTTAAGAAAAAAAAAATAATAATAAAGAATAAGAATTATGGCAGCATGGCGCTGAATCAATTGGCAATAAATTGTCTATCCGCTGAAGACAGCCCCCTGGCTGTTATTCTGGCCACATCATAAAAAAACTTAAGTGTGCCATTTAGAGCGAGTGAGGTGCGAATAACGGTAAAGTCATATTTAATATTAAGAAACACTCCCACACACACCTACACACGCACACATGCATACCCACAAAAACATGACGCATAACAATGGCGGCTAACATTTTATTATTGAATCAAACGCACTGCAATCGAATTGAATTTTAATGCGACTTCCAGGTGTTGCCCGAGGGTGCGGTTGGATTGTAGTGTGGGCGGGTTTGGTTTTGGGTTGAGAACGGGCCAAGCGAAATACTAGGTAGTACTTGCAATAATTTGATTCAATGCTGACATTTATGGTACTCATAGCAGGCACTGCAATAAAAAAGAGCAACAAGAACAAAAATATAGCAATCGCTAAAATTGCCAGTGTTACTTGCGGTTGATGATAGAAAAAAAAAAAATTTTTATATATATATAAAAATTATTATTCCACATTTGGTGCAATAAAAATGTATTTATTACCACTTTTTGTTGCCTGCCAATAAGACAATAAAGAAAACAACAAAAGAAATAACAAAAAGAACAGCAAGTATCACAAATAGCAGCATATTGTGCTGCTATGAGTGGCAGTATAGCAGGGGCTGGAAGGCAGCATGGCAGCACTTCTGCTTATTTTATAAGCTGTCGATATATATGCCTTAAAAAAAAGGTAGCAATTTTGCGTAGCAGTAAAATATCGTAGCAACTGGTAATAAAAGCGCGTGAATGAGAACTGCTGCGACCTTCAGAAACGACAATGAAAGAGTCCTGTTTATAGGCCAGTTAAAAATAGCAACAGCAGCACAGATGTAGGAATGGCCCATAAAAGCAACCGCAGCTGGGGGGAGGGGGGATTGCTGCAGCAATTGGGCAACAATAATGCAATGACGACGGACATAAAAATTATTCCACTTTTATTCTATTGCCATGGAGCCCATCTGCTATTGGGCTTTAAGCCAAAAAATAGTCCATTAAAAATTGAAAGCACTCTTTGCATTTTCATTTTGGTATCTATGTACTTTCATCTTAAAAAAATTTAACTCTTTACAAATTAAGCCAAATGAGCCACTTGCTGGACATCTTTCTATTTCACTTTCTTACTTATTGTATTGAGCACGAGACTTATTTTTTAAAGGAGAAAAGACCCAGACAAACCTGAAAGTATTAATTGAGCAAAAACCTTTTCATACCCGACGTACAATGGGTTATGATCTCAGACTCTAGCAATTAACTCATTTTTGATAGGCTTACTATTGCGTATAGTTAAGTATCTAGTGTAAGATGATAAAATACTCCATCAAGAGCTTTACTTCTTTTGCGAACAATTATTGAGTATTTTCACATCAAGTTTTCAAACTTCGCTTTTCTATGAATGTCTTTACCGTACATGCTGTAAGAAACCAAAAAATTCATTGAATTCCTCAACAAAATTCTATGAATAAGGTTTGGAGGCAACAGGATCTGGTATAAATAACATTTTTGTGTGAACATTTCATTGCATTAAAATTAAAATGTTAAAATGTAAAAAATATTTTCGTTTCGTTTCTCAAATTTCTCATATATGGTATGAGTACTTTTTCACTATCGAGATAGACACATAGTGGTGAATTAAGCTTAGCCAAATATACTGCTTTTTCTAAACATATATTTCTAAACATAAACATTCTAGCATTCAAATTTCCTTAAAAAAATATCCCTATATCCTTTTGTAGCACAAATGTGATATTTTAAAACTTATTTCATAAAAATCGGACAAGTAGTTTTGGAGTTTAGCGGCAACAAAAAATTTTCACTTTCATTTTATATAATAGTATAGATAAGACTTAGGTTTGGCAAAGTTAAGGTGGCTTAGACGACTCGTACAATTAGGCCAGTGCAGGCCCTTTGTGATACCTCTCTTTTGAACCTATGAGAGATTTTCCTCCTCAGCAAACCAGTTCAAACCGATGGTGAACTTTAGGATATGCTTGATTTCCAGGCATGACACTTCGGTAAGTCTATTTAAGGAGGGATGGCCCAGAGTTGCCATTCCCCTTTTATTTAGCGCCGGACATTTACATTCTACCTCTTCTTCACGCTTGCAGCTTCTGCAAAAGTCATTAGATGTATGTCCTAAATGAAGAGCATGCTTTCCGATTAGACAATGACTCGTGAGGATTCCTACTATTTTAGACAGGTTTACCCTGGTTAGCTCAAGCAGCGAATTCGGGCGCTTTAAATCGTATGAAGGCCACGAAAGCTTAGTTGTTCTACATGTGGCAAGGTGTTGCAAACGATCTTGTGCAAGACTTAAATATCTGTTCTTGCACCGGAGCTTATAGGAGGACATTGGTATACCAATAAAGTCCTCATTAAAGAGGATGTTTGAGGTCGTACCCATCCTTGACAATTCATCAGTCAAATTATTGCCCCCGATATCCCTATGTCCGAGTACCCATATGAGGTAGATCTTGAATGACCTAGCTATCTCGTTAAGAGATCTGTGTCACTAAATGAGAGTTTTGGCGTTGTGTTAGTACAGTGCCTTAAGCGCAGCTTGACTATCTGAGAAGAAGTAAATACTCTTTCCCCTAAGGTTTTTTTGACTTAGAATCGTGGCAGTTTCGTAAATACCCATCATCTCCGCTTTGTAGTAGATCCTGGGAGTAGATCTTGTATAGACCTCCCCCTACTTGTTCTTGAAGCTTGGATCTATCTTTAAAAATTTTTAAGGGGGATTTTGTTAGCCCAGTAAAGCTGTGAAGGGATGAGAACTTCGTAGTTCCTTTCGAGCCGCAGCTATTACCTATCCAATTTCCAGATTCTCTTAGTCTGAGAGCTGCTGTCTTAGCACATACTCTGCCAAAGATATCAAGAGGAGGTAGGTGAAGCAAGACATTCAGAGCACTAGTTCGGGTTGTGGATAATACCCCGGTAATACATAGACATGCACTTCTTTGAACATTTGCAAATTTCTGAAGTGCAGTTGTCATCAATAATAGACAATTCAATATAAGACCCTGTCAGAAATATGTTGTACGCCCTTTCACCTTTGTAAAACATGTGAGTTTGCATCTGCACTATATAATCAAAAAATTCTGAAAGGCTGGCTCAGTACAAGATATGGAGATACCGTAAAGACTTCGGCGCGGACGTTCGTTCGAAAATATTGACACGGTGAAAGTGTTGAAAATAACACATGCTTCTCATTTGCTCAAAAACTCGACTTCTCCACGCCAACACAACATGAATGGTGACGCTGATTTTTCACTCATGTTCACAATAATGATTGCGTTAACCTACTTCTGCCTAATCGGCATTTAAATATAATACAAAGTGTTGAAATATCTACATACAAAAACAAAAAAAAAAAAATTTTGAATTGCACCCCTTATTTTAAAGATGACCTCGAGACAACTCCAAAAAAAAAAAAAAAAATTGTCTCCAAAATGTAATCCAATTTTAAACTTTTTTAGGATTTTGAGGAAATTTGAGGAAAAAAAAATTGAGTTCAGGGGGTAAATCGAGGTAACAGGGTTTACCAGTTGAATATTACTTCGGAGGTCCAAAAGCTTTGACAGGAAAATGTTGTACTAGTTAAGCCCTTTTTAACGGTATATCATTTCCTAAGATCGTACATAAAATGCATGTCATGGGAAAAAAAAAATACCATTTTGGCGATTTTTCCAGGGGTAAAAAAAAACAGGTAAATAATTTTAAAACTGTAAATTTTAATGCTGTTAGTCTTCTGAAAAGCTATTTGTCAAATAGGTCGCAAAGAGTTAGGGTGGGTGATAAGTGCTCTCAATTTAAATTAGTACACTGTGGAGTGCCCCAAGGTTCGATTCTGGGCCCATTGCTTTTTTCTGTTTTCTTGAATGATATTTTCGCAACTTGCAAACACTTATCAATGCATGCTTATGCGGATGATGTTCAATTACATATTTCCCGTAGAACTGGCCTCTTGGAAGACTTGAGTTGTAGACTCAATGAAGACCTCCATGATATTAACCAGTGGGCCATAGTAAACGGCTTGCAGCTAAATGCACTTAAATCTTGTGTTCTACCAATATCTGCATCCAAAATATATGTTGAAAATATCCCTGACTTGTTTATTGGTGATAAAAAACTAAAGCTTGTATCTAATGTTGTGAGTCTTGGTTTCCACATTAACTCTACATTATCGTGCACCGATCATGTAAACAGCATTGTCCGAAAAATGTATTTTTGCCTTAGAAACCTAAGAATGTCTGCAGACTTTACGCCCTTAGAAACCAGGCGCAAGCTTGTGGTACAGTTGATATTACCTATAATAACGTACTCTGAACTGATATACAGCAAATTAGATTCACGCTCTCAACACAAACTGCATGTGGCATTCAACCATGCAACGCGATATGTCTATGGCATTCGAAAATTCGATCACATCTCACAATACAAGAATTCTATTCTTGGCTGTGACTTAACTAGCTACCTTAATGCCAGAAATTGTATCTTTCTGCATAAACTTATTAGGTCAAAAACGCCTCTGTATCTCTTCGAAAAATTGCAGTTTTCCCAGTCAGTTCGTAGTAATACACTGATAGTTCCTACGTTTAAATTCCTAAATTCAACGAGGCTATTTTTCATTAATGCCATTCGATTGTGGAATTCTGTACCGCACCATTTAAGATCACTTGATGGAATTGGAAGCTTTAAGCAAGCTATATTTAGTATGTTTACTTAACTTCAAAGCCTTTGTTAGTGTAACCATTTACTTTTCTTAATTTTACTTTTCTTAATTTTATCTTTCTTAATTCTTATCTTTGTCTCCATTTTCTTTCTTCGATTCTTTTCTGTTTTTGTATAATAATATTCTTTATCTTCAATTTTTACATTTTAAACACTTAAAATCTATAGCAAAATTACATACATATGCTTTCTAATATAAATTTACATAACTTAATATAAACTTCTGAATGATTCAATGTAATGTTTAAATAATTTTTCTCAAATATTATTAAATTTTTCTAAAATATGTAATATTTTATTCTAAGTTATATCTTTGTATATTAAGAGAACTTGTTCTTATTATACTAAATTATAAATTATAAATAAATAAAATAAAATAAAAAAAAAAAAAAAAAAAATAAAACTCTCCATGAGAATGTTTCTCAAATGCAACCCCGGAATTGGCAAACTATACGGCAACAGTGTGCGCACCTACAACCAACTAAATAGTTGGCTTGTCAGTTGCGGCCAATCAAGCATCAAACTATCGGCCTACTAAAAGTCTGTAGTGTGCGGCGGCTCTTAAGCTGTCAAATCATACAAAATCACATGTTTCTACTCAATCACAAGTTTGTTAGATACATATATCAAAGAAATCATTATCACTTCCACTTTGTTTATTACACCATGTTCTTTACTCATTTCTGATGCTCTTTTCACAGCTAGTTGATCTTCTCTCCACTTCTGAATTATCTTAAGTTTGCTTTATTAAAAAGAAAACACATAATTATCTGACACTTAACTATCTGAAGTGCGCTTTATTACAAACAAAAAACACCCCAGCAAGAAATCAATCATTTCAAGCTTAAAAGAAAAAAAAAACCGCTATTGGTATTGGATGACATCTATCAAATAACTAGTTCAATTAATTAAATCTATTGCTATTTTTTTTTTATTCTTTTCTTTTTTTGTTTTTGTATTTACGAAGTGCATTAGCTTTTTGGAAAAATGTTTACTTGAGCACGTATTTTACACCCTCTTAAAGAAACATAAAAAAACGAACCAAAAAATGAAAAATAAGAAAACAGCTCAACACAACGGTGACGGGCTAACACATACAAGAAAACAAAAAAAAAAAATAAAACAAAAAAAAAATAAAAAATTGGCGTTTGACAGCTGCAGCTGGTGCTGTTCATGCAATAACAACAGTAACATCGAGTATAGCAACATCCGGCACTGCTCGTTTGTGCGCATCTAATTGCTTTCAATTTAATGAAATTTTAATAGAAAAGCGGTTTTTGTATGTTACTACCAGAGACCCCAACACACTTAGCTTTCTCTCGGGCTGTCTTTGGCTGCTGACATAAGATTTATGAACAAATTGTCATGAATGTCGTCTAGCTACGTCTGCTACCACATCAGGTAGTAAGGATGAAGAACGACTGCCTGTTGCCACCTTTTTCCACACATACTTAAGGGGAAAAAGCAATTTTAATTGGTGTATGTTTTTGGTTTTGCAAAAGTATTTTGCGTGTTTGTAAGAGTGTGTATATTTCGGTGTGTGTGGTTGGCATCCAGATGGTTTCTTAAAAAATAAATTTAATTGAAGTTTGCGCATTTTTTGTCAAACGCCTTTGAGCAGCAGCAGGTGAAGTGCAGACAGCTTTTTACCAAAAGCTGCACTTGGTAAAATAAGTTTGGAATTTTATTAAAAATATTCAGTAATACTTACAATCTATACAATAGTTGAGTGTATGAGGCATATTAAATAAGGTTATAAACATAAAGTTATTTGAAGAAATGATTGAAATAATCTGAAATTTTAACAGAAATTGAAGTAATAAATAATCATCACCATCACTGAGAGTAACGAGTTAATCCTTCAAAAATTTCGAGATATTGACTTTATTCCAAAGAAGATTTAATAATTAAAAAAAAAAAAAAAAAAAAAAAAAAAAGCATATTATATATAAGTGATGTCATAATCAGATCCTATGATCTCCTGGATAGCGATTTTATGTTCTACTTCGATTTCTCTTGAGTAGTTTTCTGTTAGGATCGGCTGTATCCTGGCCAATTGGTGAGACTTACGTGCAGTGTCGCCAGATGAAATTACCACCAAAATTCTCTTTTTCTCACACTTAATTCCCACAATTTACCACACTCGCAAAATACCTCAAAATACCATAAAATACCTCAAATTACCATAAAATACCACAATACCTCAAATTACCACAAAATACCACAAAATCCCTCAAATTTTTCTCTTGAGGTATTTTGAGGTATTGTGGTATTTTGAGGTATTTTGTGGTAATTTGAGGTATTTGTTTTCCCACGCGTGGTAAATATCTCACACGTGGTATTTTTTTTCCACTCGAGAGATTTTTACCACAAAATACCATGGGAATTCCCACATCCCACAATCGTTGAAAAATACCATAAGCACTATTTATCATGCTTTTCTGGCAACATAGCTCACGTGTCGATGTTAATGGACTGTTATTATCACTGGAACCCGATGAGCTTGGCGGTTCAATGAGACTTTCATGTTTCTGGCGTTGGTGTGCTGATGAGGTTTATACTTCGACGAGGCTGACATGTATTCGAGCTAGTGTGGCGATGAGGTTATTGCTTCGATGAGGATATAGGTAAGAATGGGATTCTAGAGAGCATTCTAGGATTCTGTCCGTCGTGGGTCTGATCGCAAGTATCGCAAACCAAAAGGCCCGTTTGTTCACTCGTGATCTATCTGGACTCGCTCAACTGTCGTTAAATACCTAGAGTACCCGATCTGACGACACGTTCACTTTATAGCTTAAATACCTGTAGTGCCTGGCTACACGTTCACTGTATAACATAGGGGTCGTTCATAATTTACGTGACCGATTTTCAACTTTTTTTTTTATCAGAGACTATATCTGAGACTGGCGGTCTAGTGAGTAGAGTGCGTGACCCATACACCAGAGAAATCTGGTTTTTCAATTGAATTAATTTTTCTGTTTGGCCGTCATCTCTCTGCAGACAGTGGCAAACCTCAGAGCGTAAATAATGCCATGAAAAGCTCCTTAAGAACATGCACATTAGCCGTTCGGAATTGGCATAAAACTAGTAGGTCCAGTTCTCAATTAATTGTGTTAAAACATTTTATAACACGCACAACACAATTTGATCATAAGAAGTTCGGTCAAAGTCCTTTCAAGGGCTGAAACGGCCATTTTATTTATCTTTTTATTTTATATCTGAGATCCTCTCCTCCCCCTCCTAAATTGGTTACGTAATTTATGAAAGACCCCTCACTGGCTAGCTGTCTATTTTTGTGATCGAATCCTTGATTGCCTTACCATTATTTTATCCTAAATCCATGACTCCAGTTTCTTTGTTGAATATGCGACTGTTTCCTTATGTTCTTGCGCTGATTCCTCGATGATGTCTGTCCTGTTCCTTGTTAGTATTTAAGCACAACCGATCAGTGGCGGACCTAGAATCCGCCGAGGAGTGGGGCTGAAACTACAATTTTGTATGCCAAGGGGGGGAGGGGGGGGACTGAAACGTCTTTTTTGATTTTTTTAATTTTTTTTTCGATACAAAAAATTCTCCAAGGGGAGGGATAAAGCCCTTTCAGTCCGTATGTAGATCCACCACTGCGACAGATTGCTTAGGCTGCTCAACGGAGACTGACTTAATGAAGTATTCCTTGCCAGTGATTTTACTTGGCACTACCAATCGATTCGGTATTTTGCCGATGACAAGTTATATCAACGATCGCCAATTTGGAAATTTTTAAGGTCAGTACATCTACAAAATCTTTTCTCTTGTTAAAGTTGACCTGATGAGTCTCATTGGGATTCTTTCCGGAGTCTCCCTATCTGAGTATTCATCGTAGCTTTCCGTGCGGTCAGGAAAGTGCGTATTGACCAGGTGTTCCAGCGTTTCAGCTGAAGATTCCGTCCACATACCACCCTACTTTTTTGTAAATCAAAGTCTGGAATGCTCTTTATACAGAATTCTACTTAATCTTGACAGGCCTATAAGGTTTATTTTTATTTTGTTAAGCTTTTTTTTTTTGTCAAGGCTGTCTGAGTTCGAATTGGGATGAAAGATTAGTGGGGAAGAAGGGCAATCAAGTCTAGAATGTTGTTAGAGTAACACGAATCCGTTTAACATGAGAATTTAAACCTGAGGCAATTATTCTGCTCTTACCAAAGTTAGATTTAGTTATCAGGCAATACCATCCACAAAACCGTCCACCAAACCATCCACCAACTTGAGCTTTTTTAAGTCGTAAATATTGGTGAATTTTCAATTTCAGTTAATTTCAAAGGAGGAAATAAATGCAGAAAGGTTAAATTAAAGGACCTTTTACCCGGGATTCGAGCTCTGGGATGGCAAGCAAGAGCGCTGCCGACTCCACTATCGAAGCCGACAGGAAAGTTAAGATATCTTTCTAGGGGATGAAAGTTATTTAGTTTGTGGCTCTCGTTGAAGATTTTCCTGACGTTCTTCCTAAGAACAGAGGGATACTTCCTCCACCAAGCTGACAACACTTTTCTAAAATTAAAGTTAAAGTTAAAAAAAAAAAAAAATATTCGATAGAGTAAAAAGTGTTGTTATTTACGCTTCAACTTAAAAGCATAAAAACTGTAATTAATGTCTTATCACAGCTGTTCTACGGATATCCACCGATTTCTTCAAATTGGGGAGAATATATTTCCAACAATTTTAACATTTTTTTAATCTTCAATATATTCCATAATAATTCAATTATTTGAACATTCCTACAAATTAGAATAAATTTAATTGAATTTATATTTTGGCAAATTTTTCCAGCCCATTATTGAGCTAATAATTCGAATGGAAATAAATTCCATTTTGCCTCTATAGGAATAAACTTGTCCCTTCCTACAGTGAATAGAAAAGGCGCTTATTAATTCCAAATCAAATTTAACAATTTTGTTAACCGTATAAAGCAAACTTTTTCACAAAATTGGATTTTGTAGATTTTCATTACTATGACAACAATAACAAAAACCAACAACAAAAGTAGCAGTAGGAGTGAGAAGGACTTTCACAACATCAACAGCAACAACTGCGATAACAGTAACGACCACTTTGAAGATTAAAATAACTCAAAGGCATTCGAGGCGAAGTGAAAAAGCTGAGCGCCTGAATCCAATTTAAATTGAGGTGTAAACTACTTTGCCCAAAACTGATTGCTTAAGTGGCCATTCATCAGCTGCTGAATCCGCTACAGCTGCATCCCAACAACAACAACAACAACAACAACCATAATAACAACATCGACAATCGAATTTTAGCAACGCTGTCGAGTTGATCCTTTTATCGATATTAAGGACGAGCACAACTTTTGCAACATTTAAGGACTGCGAAGAGCAGCAGTTCGAGGGTAATCAGTAGAAAGCAATAAAACTTAAGCGCTCCGAGTGGCAACACTGGCATTAGCTCAACGTTGAACGTTGAAACGAACAAGCAGCAGGATATTACCAAAGGACATTATTGACAATGTGGCAAATGAGGTGAGAGCGTGTTTGTCCAAATCACCCTTTAAACAAACTGGGCTTATCTATCAATATACACACATACACCCACACACTCATATAGATGCATGAATAAATTTTAATATGTTGCCTACGTGCGTGTGTCCGTGTGAATGTGTGTGTTTTTTTGAGGCAGTCAAATATTTGCACAAACAAAACCATTTCTAATACGTTGCCTTTTGTTGATTATTTTCTCAGTTTAGCCATTTTGACTAACCTTGGCTACACCAACGATGCATTAACCTTGCGTTCCAGGCATTTTGACATAAATCACTCACATAATAGCACGTCGTCCAAGTTTAAATTTTGCCCAAGTAAAAGGATGGCCCGCAGCATTGTACTCTCGCTGCACAGGCATCACTTTTTGTTTCCGCTCCAGCTACGGTTATTAATGGCACTGGCCAGCGGTTGTGGTTGTCATCTTGCTCGTGCGCTGAGCTAATAAATGAAGCGTGATTGATTATGTGCAAAACTTTTCGACAACAACCTGTATAAATTTGCTTGATTTTGGGTAATTTTCATCTAGCTGTTTATCTTAATTTTTCTCTTTGGCTTGCAAACTTTTTTTAAGTTTTATGATTAACTCGACGAGGAAAACTTTACCTTAGCGCAGGCAGCTGCTGTGATTTTAGCCTGCATAAAAGCAGCTGTGGCTGATGTGGTAGAAAATATTTTAGATACTTAACGTTCTAAAATATTCCAAATTTGATGAAAACTTGGATTTAGTTTCATTGCATGCATGGTTTTTAAGTTTTTACTTTATATTCGAGAGTTTTTAAATGCATTTACATTTAAAGTTTTCCCTGCTCTTATTTATGATGAATGTTCTCTGCAGTGGAAGAAATACATGACGAATATATGAAGGATCAATATTCAGGTAACGAGAAATGCATCTATTATATTATTTACTCACTTACTTACTATACTTACCTACTTACTTACTAACTTACTTACTAAGTTACTTACTTGCTACTTACTTACTTATTTGGTTAGACTAAAGAACCAAAAAAGTGTCACCTCTACATATTGCGGAAATTGCTAAAAGTAATTTTAGAGCTATTTACGACTTTAACCGAAACACTTATGGAATACATATGTATATTTTAATAAAAAATTATTTATAATAATCTAAGTCTTTTTTTTTTTTATTTTTTATAATATACGCCTGATATATTTTGGTTGAGCTTTGAACATGCAATTTAACTCCTAAACGCTAAAGTTATCGTTTTTACACACATCATTTTTTTTTCAATTTTTGTGCGAACCTGAAGCTTCCTACGATATGACACATTTTTTGGACCATAATGAGATAGAAAAAACGTTAGAACACCACCCAGCAAAACAAGACTACCGTGAACCCATTTTATATCATTCGTCGGACTAAAAGCCTCTCAGAAATGAACCTTATTTTGTACGGAAATGAGGTAAAAAACAACCATAATTTGTCCTTTTTTTGGGAAAGGAGTTGCAAAAGAACAATAGAAAAGTTATTTTTCGGCACTCAGAAATGAACCCTGTTTTGAATCAATACTGGATTGAATACTGGCCTCTCAGAAACGAACCTTTTTTTCTTCAGAAATGTATTAAAAAATGAACCATATAAAAGTTTTTTTCGGCACTTGCAATATAAAAAAAGTAATATTTATGGGGACATATAGGTTACAATTTTTAAAAAAAAAATTTTTTTTCGGGAATTTTTTTTCATAGAAGGAAAAAGATATAGTTTTCAAATTTTGCACATATATTAAATAACATTTACAGAATACAATCAAATTTTTTTTTTAGAATTTTTGAAGCGCTTTTTGACGTTATTTGATTTTTTTAAAAAAATGTCAAAAAATTAACGGTGTGCAGGATATGACCAGTCTGGAACATCTGAGGAAAATATAAAAAAATACAAATTAGTCCCTGTTTAAGTGGCCATCGCCTGAATTAGGATAATTTTTATCCGCCGAAGAAAAACAAAATGGCGACCGATTTTGTAACCTCGAAAATCGATTTTTTTTCAAATGGCCGCCATTTTGTTTTTTGTCAAACCAGTCAAAAAATTGAATTCGAATCAAAAATCGATGGATTATCCGCATTGATTTGGCACCCATTGACTTTTTATTTCCGGAAATAAAAAAAAAACAATTACGTGGTCAACGATTTTCGACACTCAAAGAGCGATTGTTGCATTCTAAACGTTTCTTTTGGAGTTACCTCAATCGAAGTGGGAAATGTGGTTCCAAAATTGGCTAAAACGCATGCAAAAGTATATAAATTAATCTTTTTAAAACATATTTAAACAAAAAAAAAAAAAACAACTTTAGTCATAATAATTTACTTTCTCATTATTAGGCCAGAAATATAAATAGCAAACCTCTTACAATTTCATTTCTACATCGAGCAGTGTTTTCATGAGATAACAATAGAAAAGGTTCACATAAAATGTTGATATAAATACATTATGATGGTCATATTCACAATACGACTAAGACTGGTGGGATAAGCTTAAAAGTGGTTTAGAAACCCTTTGCCTAGAAATGTGGAAAAAATGCTTTACTGCTCTATAGCTTCAAAATAATTAAATTGTATTCTTTGAAGAATACGGTGGTTTGCTTTGTCTAACGGTTTTCTATGGCAATATTTGAAAACAACTTATCACCAATATATGTCAATACAGAGCCGTACATTCATTGTCTTGTAGCGGCGTCACTCAAGCGAGCAGGTACAAATACAATCCTATAAATAATACTTAGATTGTATTTGTTCCATACAAAGGTTCGACAAACGAAACAAGCATTCATCAAATCGTTTGTCTTATGAGCTCGAAAGCAGATCACAGAGCTTTTGTATTTCAACAATAAGTTAAGGAATGACAAACAAAAGGATTTGGTAAAGCTTTTGTTTTGGGCTCATACATATGTGGTAGGTTGTGAGTATATGTGTGTTTGTATCAACAAATATCAACACCAATAGGTAGGTACGAATACCAGAAACTAAAATATAAATGTACAAGTACAATAAACAATAAGGAGAATGTTAAGGAAAATGTTTGGCGTTGACTTTGAAGAAATTTATGACATGCATAAACTAAAGGTTGTTCTAGAAGATACAGGTTAAGAAAAACAACAACTACAAGAATGAAAGCAACTCACTATTTATACACAACTGACAGTGACAATCGAAGCACTTGTATACATAGATATGTATACATGTATTTATAAATATTAATATGTTTAAATGGGCGTATGTATGTGTGTGTACTAGAAAGCAACACGCGTGCACACAAACACAATATTAACAATAAAAGCCACAGAATGTTTTTGACACCTTATGTAGACTGCCGGTTACGGCAAAGTTTTCCAAAATACTTCAAGATATTAAAATAAAACCAAATGTGTGCTGTTAGTCTTTGGCTCATTGTGTGTGTGTGTGTGTGTTCTGAGCTATATATGTATTAGTGACATCATCAGAATTTTGGCATGATGGGAATTTTTCAATATATTTGTGTGTTTTTTTTTTTACCTTTATAAATTTCTAGTTGATGTTATTATGTATTTTATGGAAGAACTACAAAAATACAACAACAGATGGTGTAGAAGCAGCAGCTCAATCCACTTCATACAACACCCTCTTGGAACCTTATTGAAAAAAAAAAACAACCTATGGCCCTACACATTTAATACAACCGAAGTGCGGGGATGAAATGTGTGAGTGTGTGTGGTTTTATGTGTGTGACAGTGACACATAAGCATACTTGACAGCATTCTACAAAAATCGACAAAAACCCAAAAGCTTTTAAGGATATTTTGGGCAGGTTAACAAAATAAAAAATAAACTAGAAAACAAATTTTAGTTTCAGCAAATAGTCGAATCAACAATTTTCTATTTCTGTTTGAGTATCTTGCACTAAGTAGCTAGCTCTAAATAAATAATAGAGTGGTTGAAAAACCTTTTTAAAGCACTTAATGGCAAAACTAAAAAATTCACCACGCTTATCTAGGACCAACTTATCTAACACACCACCTCTCATTAATAATAAAAACAGCAACAACAACAACAACAACAACAACAACATTAATCCAACAGCTACAAAAATAAAAAAAAAAGAAAAACAAAAACAAAAACTCTCAAAGTTACACAACAACAATGTTTACATCAAAAGAGCTTTAAACAATATAACGCTGAATTTCTAAGCGGAAGTTAAATATTTTTGCTTTATCTTGACATCCGGCATTTATTGTCTGCCGGATGTTGTATGTTGCGGAAGTGCGCGAAATTTCCACTCTTTTTGGTGTTTGTGGCAAATTTTTTTTTTTTTTGTTTTTTTTATAGCGCTTCATGATGAGCAATTCGTTGGGGTAAGCAGCCAATTGTGAGCTATTTTTACAGATAAAGCTGTACATTTATATTTGAACTTAGTGGACATTTTTACTTAGTTGAAGGAGACATGTCCAGTGGTTGGCATAAATTTTATAAAATTAGCATGCAATCTTTGTGCCAAATTTAGGCATAACTTTAAATAAGTGCGCATAAATTATTCATGGCTTGAACTTATCATAAATCATGATTTGTGTTTTTTTTTTTTTTTTTTTTCTTTTGACATTTAAAGTCAGTCAAGAGTTTTATTTTTGTTCTGATTCACTTAAATATATTTGTTATGAAGATTGAAAACAGACGCATTAAGATACAAATTCAAAATGCATGTTTTGTAGGAGAATAAAGTGATTTTGAAAAGGTCCTTTGAGAAAAATCTAAATAAATGAAAATTGCTTTGCGAACTTAGTAAACAAGGTAACAAGAAGACATGTTTCTCATAATTGACAGCTGTCAACTTTATTGACTCTTGTTCACGAATCTGGCAAATCAGATTTCAATGTAAAAAGTTTTTCTTGCTTTCTTGACTTTTTTTTTACAGTTAAAAAATAAACTTCTTAAGAGGATAATAAGTAATATAAATATAAATAGGATAAAATACATTCGAGGTTATAACTTCAAATAGGAAGAGATAAGCGGAAAATTTTTTGAAGATTGCTTGTTAGAAAAAAAAATTATGCCTCATGACGTTATTTAAATTATGTCAGTTTTAAAAATGAATGTTTTTTTAATATTTTAATGAATTTTTTGTTTTCATTTTTATCATGTGTTGGAAACGAAGCCCATAGTCACGGAGTTATAATTTCATGCAACGTTTTGTCATTGCTGTTGCATTTTTACTGCATTTTTCACAGATAAAATTTTAAATTTTTTCATTTTTGTTATGAGGTCAAGGAACCTATTTTTTGCTTTCGAAAAATAAAACTTTTAGTAGCATTTCTACTCAGCAAGTAATAATACCGTGCAACAATACTGCATTTTTGTTGCCCAAGCTGATACCTTTGTGACCTGACGAGGTTATAAATCACTTTTTTTATTTTTCACGCAAAGCCAAGTAAAAGTTCTTTATATCTTTTTTATAACATTTGCCGTGGCGCATATGCTCACCGCGTAATGATTCCATGTAACGTCGTTGCATGATTTATATATTTTTCTGTCCACGATGTCATGACGTCATACATTTTTTGTCTATTTCCGTTATGAGTATCAAGAACGAGCCTTTACTGACGTATACTGTTTTTTATCGTAGCACGTATATTAAGGTGGACAATCATATTCTGGGAGCTGAATTCAAATAGATCTTATATCGAAATCGGTGTAACCATCTTCCAGCGGTTTTGATTTAAAAAAAAAATCACTTTTTCACCAAAAATCAACGGTTTTTTGCCGTAAGGTTTTATGAAGCTGAAATAACTACCCCAAAGTAGGATGCAAATTAAAGGTATCTGGGGCCACAAAGTTATGATAGGCATTTTTCACAAAAATCGCTATCATTTACATGTTCTGCGTGAGTAGTAAGTATCATTTTTGTTTGTTAGTGTTTGTTTTTTTTTTTTTTGGGGTGATATTTCACATTTTTTTAGAGTTTGCTTCATATTTTATGCCTCAAAATTTTTTTCCTTTTACTTACATAATTTAGCGTATGATAAGAACAAGCTAATGCGAGAAATCGAATAACCTAAATTAATAACGTAGAACTTTGAAAAATTCGATCAGGATGCTAAGCTAAGTAACATTAAGAAATAACCAGTTTATCCTTTCACTAGTATTATGTACCTCTATGAGAAACTATTATTTAAATAAAGGAATATTTAAAATTTTAAAAATATGCCTCAAGAAGATTTTGGGTTTTATTTCATTTTCGTTTTGGGCGTTACTTCCTTAACCCTTTAACGCCGGCACCCAGTTCCCGTGGACAAAATTTTATGGAATTTTAACCAGGAGCTAGTTTGAGGTCTGGATTAATAAATAATTAAGTGTGTCCATCCACGCCCATTTCCAAGCCTGTACTTTATAAAGTACAACCGAAGGATGGGCTTACACTATTGTTCGGTAGAAACAAATTTTAAATGAGAATAAACTTCTACTCATTTTTATTTATTAGATATTTATTTTATTTATATGTGTGTACACATGAATTATAATTATAGGAACGAAATTTCCAAAAAAAAAAAAAAAAAAAAAAAAAAAAAAATAAATTATGATATTTTCCGAAGTTTGATGCAAAGTTTTTTTTTTGCATATAGCGTACGACCACATGCTTCGTTGATGGCAGACGACACATTGTAGCTGCGATTCGTTCTTTACTGGAATGTGGCCACTTGCTTCTCTTTCCACTGCTGACGCTGTATGGCGCCTTTTTCTGGAAGCTGTAGCTTTTCCTTTAATTAAAGTTTTACGAAAGATTGCACGTCGGAAATTTAACTGTGGTTTATATTCGCGAGAGACAGGATTACATAACATATATAATTTCCAAGCGTTGGTAACAAACACATCACTGAGATATGTGGAAATCATCCACCACCATTTTTTCCCCTTCAGAGCTATACGATGCGCATTCATGTTTTGATCAACATATTCGACCCCTCCTATATTCGAATTGTATGTAGCATACACATTTGGCTGTGACACATTCATCTTGCTACGATTTTCTCTTGACCAACGCTTTACACTTTTCAATGGCATCACAGTGTCATAGTAAGTTAGCATTGAACACACACTGTTGTCCACCTATTTCACTGCTAGTACATCATTCGTCGTATCGTATCGATAATCGAAAGTACCACGAGGTTTCTTGGCGAAAATTTTATTTTGCCCCAGTTTGTAGTTATTGATTCGATTTTCACGTACAGTTCCACTTGCGCATATCCTTTAGTAGGTTCATTAGACCATGTGTAGTAAAGAAATTGTCAAAAAAAAACGATGTGATTTTGTAGATGGGGGATTTTTTCCAGAAAATTTAATATTACTTGTGCACCAAGTAGGATCGAATGAGTTTCAGACATCGAAATCATTGCAGTAGACATCGAAATCATAGCAAAAACCAGATGAACTTGCCAGCATCCAAACTTTATACCCAAAGCGTACTGGTTTGTTTGCCTCTTATAAATTGTTTAGAAGGATGTCTTCCAAAATATTTATAAATATGTTATTAATGTCGAATAATTAACAGAAACAAAAAATATATAATAACTAACAGGTATTTTGGTGTAGTTGACTCGTCCGGTTCAGATGTTGATGTCAAAAGGTGCGTGGCACAACCATCATCTTCATTGTTGACGAGTTCTACCTCAATAGTTCCAGTTAAATCAATTTGTAATTCGTCGTTGAACAAATCTTGGTCATAGACATCTTCCGAATCAGTCAATAGATCTAATACGGGTGGTATAATTATTATATTATAATCGGACGATTAATTTTTCTCTCCTTCGTCCTCTTCCAAGAGCGCTGTAACAGCTTCCTTGACACAACAGATTTTGTGCCATTGCAACTTTTTCGATTTTTAGTACCTTTCTGCTGGTTGTACTTTATAAAGTACACCAAAATAAAAAAACAAATAAATTTGTATTTAGTAATATTAGATCATTAGATCATACATTTTTATATATTCACTCACTTTTTATGAAACGTATCACACACAAATTGGAAATAAAATCCAATCAAAAAATTCTTTTTAGTTTTTTGTTTAGAGGTCACAAAAATTCTCGATTTGCAATTTCATAATTTTTCCGGGAAAGCAAAATGACATTTAATGACTCTTGAGCCGGCTGATAAAAACTAACACGGTTACTACAACCGTTAGCTATAAGAAAATGTGAATATGAGCGCACATTGTTCAACGGTCTTGGAGTAAACAATTTTTAAAGACCAACTATTTTGCTGTACTTTATAAAGTACAACCGGCAGGAAAGGGTTAAACCGTGTGATCTATGGGTTTTATGATAATATTATGATGGTTGTGGTGTCAAGAATACGGTATGATGGGAAGGATATAATTACCATGGTTGATGGCTTCGGAATAATGGATTTGGAATGCCAAATTTTTTTCAATTGAATATTGTTGTAAAACATTCAAGAAAATATAAAAAAATTTAAATCAATCCCGCTTTTATTAAAGATTCTACAGATCTTAAAGCCCGATGGGCCCGAGTACTTTTAAAGAGGAAATTTTACTTTATTCGCGTTTTCTTTGAAACATACTTATTTGACGTGAAATTCTACTGAAAAGAAAAGGAATTTGTTTTTCATTTCCAACAAGGCAAATAGCTGTAAAAATTCAATGAACGTCGGCCCAACAAAAATCGAACCCTTCAACTTTAAAAACGAATTAACCTTAATCGGTCCCTTGTGTAAATTTTACACACACTTTTCAACTTCAAGCTGTTAGTTTTTTAATATAATTTCAGCAAATCGACCGAGCTAGCTAGGATTTTGGCTGGTTTTTTTAAAATCTTTTTTTTTTAAATAAATAAAATAATGAATAATAAATAATTTTTAACGACTATATCGCATTAATTTCATTCATCGATAAAAATATGGCTCTTGAAAAAGTGTGTAAAATTTACACACAAGGAACTTATTCGTTTCTAGAAATTAGGGACCGATGAAGGTTAAAAAAAAATTGTGACGACATTGAGAGGTCAGACCAAGTGCGATGGACTCACAACATGTCCCTCTTTAAGAATTTCTATAAAGTTTGGTTGTGCTTTTTTTTTTGGTCGATTTCGTAACACTGCGTTATTGAAATTCACTCTTCAAGCTTTGTTGTTGGTTTAATCCACATTGAAAGTCGTAGAAAATCATCACACGAAAATGTTCACGGTTTAATTCCATTTTTTACCAAGATGAATGTTCCAAGTATCTGTAAACAACACAAATAGCACTCGTATGACAAAACGTTCTGAGCACGTTCACCATTAAAAATTTTAAACTTTAAGATGACAATGTCAAATTTGACATATTCACATACACCCAAGGATATGGGTATGAGTGTTTAAAGTTTAAAAAAGGCAAAAAGACTTGAGACACAAACTCACTCTAATGCGAATTGTAAGAACCTGTACCCGGTTTTCGAGGGTGTATTACTTTTGAACAAAAAAAAATGAATCGAAGATTGAGAAAAACTATTCGAGAAGAAAATAAAATAGGCAACTGCTTTTTCGAAGGAAATAATTTCAAGTGAAAATTTTATTCGGAATTTTCAATGAATATGAATATTGACAAGTAAAGCGAAACATCTGAAACAAATTATTTCAATACTCCCACTATTTGTTCAGAATGTTTGATTAACATAAATTACATGATAATACAAATACAAATCAAACAATACAAATGTTTAAAGTTGTTTTGCAATCTTAACAATGTTCATTAAATTTAAAAGATTTTGAAAACCACCTTTAGGAAGTGCTTTTGTTTATATATCAGCAAGCTGCTCGTCGCTTGTAACATAGTTAAGTTCAAAAAACTTTTCCTCATATTTCTCCCGAATAAAATGGTATCGTATGTCAATGTGCTTTGTCCGTTTGTGGAATTCAGGATTTTTGATTAATCGAATGGCATTATGATTGTCCATATTAAAGACAGTTGGGATAGTCCTTCCGGTTAATTCTTCTAAAAGTCGCTTCAACCACACAAGCTCTTTTACTGCACTGGATGCTGCAATATATTCTGATTCAGTTGTTGACAAAGCCACCGACTTTTGCCTCTCGGAACACCAACTAATCAATGATGATCCGTGCAAAAACACATGCCCTGAAGTCGATCGAATGGTCTGCATGTCCCCTCCGTAGTCCGCATCACTATACCCAACAAGTTCCATTATCTTTTGACTGCTTAAAAGAATACCGCAGCAAATGGTTGATTTTATGTATCTTAAAATTCGCTTTACAGCATTAACATGCACCAATGTTGGTTTTTCAAGAAATCGACTAACGACTCCCACTGCGAAACAAATGTCTGGCCTTGTTGAAACTGCTAAGTACATCAAACTCCCTACTGCTTCACGATATGGAAATTTTACCTCTTCTGAATCCGAAAAATTGCTCAAGATTTGATTTGAGTCAGCAGGTGTTGACACGCCACTACAATCTTCCATGCTAAATCGTTGGAGCACCTTGTTTGCATAGGCTGTCTGTACAAGATAAATTGACCCATCCTTCAATCTGCTGATCTCTAATCCAAGAAAACATTCAGCATTAAAGAACTTAATTTCAAACTCTTTGCGAAGATATGCTATTACAAGTTGAATTGCAATATCTGATGCAACTGCAATGAGACCATCATCTACATAGATTGCCATAATAATCTTTGTCTCCCCATTGCACACGAAAACGCATGGATCTGACTTACACTGCACAAAATTAAATCTTCGAATGAATGTTGTGAACTTCTTATTCCAACAACGCGATGCTTGCTTTAGTCCATACAGACTCTTTAAAAGCTTGCATACCTTGCCGCTCCCATCATCGAGACCAACGGGTTGTCTCATGAAGACATCTTCATTTAACTCACCATACAAAAATGCTGTCCTTACATCAAACTGCCTTAGCACCATATTATCTGTAGCTGCTATAGAAAGAATGGTCCGTACTGATGTAAATCGCACTACAGGACTGAAGGTTTCGTAGTAATTCACTCCATATTCTTGCGTGAATCCTCTGGCAACAAGACGTGCTTTGTATCTCTCAACATTTCCATCTGTTCGATATTTTATCTTAAAAATCCATTTATTGTCTATTACCTTATGATCTGAAGGCTTTTCCACCAAAGCCCAAGTTTTATTTATTTGAAGTGAATGCATTTCGTTATCCATTGCAAAACGATCAGGAACGATATTATTTGCATCTAAATTGCACCAACTATCAGACTTCTTCTTTTGTGAAACCCTCACACATTGTTTTGGCGATCCCTCTGCATCTTGAAAATCTTCATCTTCTAAGATTTCCTCTGGAGTTATGGATTCTTTCTGCTTGTCTTGAGCCACAAAATCATCTACTGGAACTGTTGCGATATTGTCTGACTGCTCGATGAACTTTACATCGCGTGCTACCTCAATTTTGCCCTTGGCTAAATTCCAGACGCGAAAACCTTTTACATTTTCGTCATACCCCACAAATAAACATTTATCCGCCTTCTGATCTAGTTTCTGACGCTTTTCTTTCGGAACGTGTACAAAAACTTCAGCTCCAAATGATTGCAAATGTGTAAACATAGGCTTTTTACCGCACCACAGTTCATATGGGGTTTTGTTTGCAACTGTGCTCGTTCCAGTTCGATTAAGTACAAAAACTGCTGCATTGACTGCTTCTGCCCAGAAATTAAGCTCCATACCACGTGCATGAATCATTGTCCTTGCTGATTCCACAATTGTTCTCATTTCCCTTTCTGCTGATCCATTCTGCTCGGGACTGTACGGGACAGTTTTCTGATGTCAGATTCCTTCGCTCTCAAACAACTTTTGTATATCTTTGTTGATAAACTCTGTTCCATTATCCGATCGAAAAATCGTTACTGCATGACCATATGCATTCTTACTCAACTTCAGAAAAAATTTCACCCTCTCAATGACATCGGACTTTTGCTTAATGCAATATATGAAGCGGAAATGTGAATAATCATCTTTCAAAAGTAAGAAATACCTTGAGCCTCCGATTGAAGTGACTTGCATTGGCCCGCATACATCAGCGTGTATTATTTGACAGCACTTCGTCGACTTTTCTTCGCTTGTAGGAAAACTGCTACGATGGTGTTTTCCATACAAACAAGCTTCACATGTAAACTGCTCATCTATATTGTATGTCACATCGTTCGCTTTTAAAAAATTTCTAACGTGAGCTAGGTTTTGATGAGCTAACTTTTCGTGCCACACCCTGAGAGTCATCTTTTTCTGATTCATCGCAAAGTTAGCTTCATTTCTTCGAACCACTTCAATTTTCATTATTGTAAGACTTCCACAACGTACTCCCACTATCATCGGAAATCCATCGTCAATACGCTTCAAAATAGTAGTAGAGCTTGTCCCCTCAATCTTAAGACCTTGATCGAGAGCATGATTTTGGGAGAACAAATTGTTTTGAAGCTCTGGAACATATACAACATCCAAAAGATGTCCGTTTTGCCACTTTTTACCATCGAAAACTCGAATATCGATTGTTCCGACTCCAGTACCCATCATCATACCTTTAGCAATCTTAATTGGCTTTTCTTTAACTTGAAAATCCCTAAACCAATCGCGTCGATTTGTCATGTGATGGCTTGCACCAGAATCCAGAATCCAACTCTCGTTTGTCATCTGAATTTCAATCGCATCACAATTGAAAGCATGATTTTTTTCTTTGTTACTTGCAGTTTTTCGCGACTTAGGACAATCCCGCTTCCAGTGGCCGGAATTGCCACAGCCAAAGCAATTGCCCTTCTTAGCAAACTTTTGCAGCTGCTTACTTTCGTTGTTGACTTTGCGTTGCTCGTTCGTTTTTTTTGCCACCAAAGCTTCCACAGGTTCTGTAACACCACGCGCTGTAAAACGGTCTTCTTCGATCTTCAATCTGGCTCTTAAATTATCCAGCGTTCTTTCACTTTTTGCAGCTAACTCCCATGCACTACTAAATGCACCATATTCGGCTGGTAACGACATTATTACCTTCGTAATAACCATTTCTTCAGAAATATTTTCCTTCAAACATCTTAGACGCTCGACAAGCTCTTCCAGCCGAGCAATGAACATCACCATGTTCTCTGAGACGTCTTTTGTGAATGAGAAAAACCTCTGCTACAACAAAAGAAGGCTTGTTTCGTTTTTCTTCTCAAATACGGAATGCCCACATTGCCTTGGCCGTCCCACATTGCCTTGGCCGTCTCGCAACTCTGAATGTGTGTAATTTGCGTAGCTCCAACAGTGGTCCCAATTATACCCTGCGCCTTTGCATCACTCCGCTTCCATTCCTTTAACTTTACCTCATAGTCCTGTGCAGCGACATTACCTGGATGAAGCTCATCCCCTGTAACCACGTCGTATACATCTGCAGCTATGAGCGTGATCTTGACTTGAAATTTCCACGATGACCATTGACCCTCGTTCTTCAGTTTCTCAATTTTAGCATGATGCTCCATTTTCTTCTCTTTAATAAGTGAATCTCTTTTAATTAATATGTTATGGCGTTGCTGGGCCTATAACCTTTTGAACAAAAAAAAAATGAATCTAAGATTAAGAAAAACTATTCGAGAAGAAAATAAAATAGACGACTGCTTTTTCGAAGGAAATAATTTCAAGTGAAAATTTTATTCGGAATTTTCAATGAATATGAATATTGACAAGTAAAGCGAAACATCTGAAACAAATTATTTCAATAATTACCAGTGGCGGATCTATGATTCGCCCGAGGGGGGGGGGGGCGGGTTTGAAACTACAGTTTTGTACTAAACGACTACAAGGGGGGAGATGGAGGCTATAGCCCTTTCAGCCCGTCTGTATATCCGCCAGTGGTTCTCACTAGTAATTTTGACAAAAAAGGTAGAATAAAATTTATTTTAGTTGTTTTAACGTCTTTTTTGTTAAAAGTTCCCCACAGGATTAGTTCCCCATAGCTGTACTATCCAAGTTAATTCGACGTCTACAAAAAAATGTTGAAGAATGGAATGAATGGTTGTCGAGGAATAGGTTTTCATTACAAAAAAAAATTGTTTTCCCATGCGAAACATAGTTACAAGCGATTTTTTTTAACCCTTAAGGACCTAAAAAAACAAATTTTGGTCCAGCATCTAAAATTTTAACATGTTTTTATTAATGATGGTCTATTGTACGTGTGCCATGAAAGTTTCATAATTATATGTTTAAAAATGAGAGAGATATAAATATTTAAACTTTAAGGCTTTTTCCACGGTTTTCTTCAACAAAAACAGAAAACCGCTGGTAGCACTATCTAAAAATTAAAAACAAATTTTTTTAAATTTAGGTTTTCATATTTTGATGTAACCATCCCATTTTCCAACGAGCTCGGTTGATTTTCGAAAAAATGTTTTTTTTAATCACCCTATAGGGTATGAAAGAACAACAAAAGTATTCAAATATACACAAATCTTACCTAACTATCGAGGTGTAATAGTTAAAAAAAAAAATTGTGACGGTTGTTACACAATTTTGTCGATTTAAATTGGCGATCTGCAAAAACAATGAGAAAAAATAACATTGGGAATTAATAAGCTGCAAGCATAACTTTACTTTTGTAAAGTTACACCTAAATTGGATTAGAACTTTTGCACAGACACAACTCTTTGTTTTTTTTTTTGTGACGGGTGTTACAAGTAACGTAGCAAGTTTAAAAAATCTAAAATATCGCTTCCGATTATTTAGTTAATTTGAACTAGCTGTTACCTTAATCAATTTTTTTACATATTCCACTTTAATATTTTTACTGACAATTAACTGACGCATTAAACGGTGCTTAAGTGTTGCTCTTTTTTAAAAAATGAAAAGTATTTTTCGTAGTATACTTAACTATAAATTGAAAAATATCTTAGATTTATGTCATGGATCTGAGCTAGATATGAACCGATTTTCACTTTTTTTCACAAACTTCAGCTCAATCTTTGTAAATGAAAAATAATTGTAAAAACCCAAAAAAAATTGAATTTTTTTAAATGCACTAAAGATGTAAAATTAACATGCCAACAAATTTTTTAATAAATAATAAGCTTTTGTAAAAAACGTCTTCTAAAATATTCCTTTTAAGTCGAGCAGAAAAAAAAACAACATTTAGAAGAAAAGCCCCCCATACGATTTAACTGCAGTACATTTTAAAATTCAATATTTTTTACAAATGACAATATATTCATGACCTTTGCAGAACCCATCCTAAAGGTTTTCAATAAAAAATATAAACATAGTTTTACTTATTATTCAAATAAATAGCCTGCAATTAAACGCATTGTTTTTTGCATGTTTTCTTCTCTTCTCCACTGAAAATATTTCCGTTACATATTATTTCGTTTGAAAAAAAAACGCAATTTTATACATTAAATAATAATAATAATAATAACAATAAAATGGCAAAATAGCAGATAAATCAATTTGCATTAAACAAACTCAACTGCAAATGGAAATTTATGAAAATCTCGCAAAACTAATTTATACAAAACAATAAAATTTAATCTGCAATTCAATTTCACTCAATTGATTACCACGGGGAACCGCGCAATAAATCAGCTCAGCTGCAGCGAGCAAATCGAGCAAAAGCAAACGATTTGTAAACATTAAAGTTTGCAGCAAAGCGAATTGGAACATGGCAATGCAGCCTAAGTCGACAGAAATCTAAGAAAAATTAATGAAAAATTATAGAACATTCAATGAAAATTTGTTGAAAAACATGATATTTTATAGATGAAATTTAATAATTTTATGATTTTACGAATCAATCAATTTTTCTCTTTTCCTTACAGATTTCAACATTTATCGTTTTAATAGGATTTTTGGAAAATAGCGGTAAGTTATGTGATGCAATTTTGCTTGTTCTAAACTTCAATATGTATGCTCATTAATTTAAAAAATTATGTTTCCTGTCAACAACTGGCACCTGCTGCGCAGCCATTAAGAAGCTCTTGACATATTTATCAGCATTATCGATACACACGCAAACTCAAATATTTTTTCACGTTATTAATATTTAAGCAATATTTTGTCGTATGGTGTTTTTTTTTTTTTTTTGCCAACTTAATACTTATCAGAATAGATGACTTTTTTGACACCTAAAGAAAAGAATTTTTCATTAACATTTTTATGCCTGGCAAAATTGAAGATTTTTCCACACATATATATATGTGTGTGTGTGTTTTTCATATTCAATATAATAGATTTTCTACTCTTTGCACAACAGCCTTTTATTAAATTTGCTTTAGGTTTGAGTTTGGCTTTGAGTTGGGCTCTTTTAAGCTATGGATTGCTTTGAGTTTTTTCTCTTTTTTTTTGTTCATATGTGTACACTTGTGATATTGGTAGATATACTGTAAACAAATCCTGTATGTGAAAAGTTTTTTTCTGAACTTATCGATTGACATTATGTATGCAAAAATTTCATCAGGATTAAGGATTAAAAATTCAAAAGCAGTGATATACAAAAGTGGTTTATGTGTATGCTTATCTATTATATATATATATATATATTTGTATATACACTTGTGCTCATACAATTAAGACAAAAAAGAATTCGCAACTATTATTGCTATAATTTTTTTCTGCTCTTGTTTTTTGCTTTCGCTTTCTCATGATAAACTATTACCGTTATAACGGTTTATGCAAAAATAAAATTTTGAAGTAATTTGTTGTTATTCATAATCAGTGCTATTTTTTTTGCGAAGCAAACAACATCTAAGTGCTCACGTAATTAAGACATTTGATTTAATAACGGTAAATAATATGTCTTTCTACTTTTCTTTCATTGCATTGTACATAAAATGATTAATGTATTAATTTTAGTAATATTAAATTTTGATTTGGCCTAATGGGGAATAAAAAGAGCTCCACACCTTGCGAGAGGAAAATGATTTGGAATTCCTTCCAAAACTCTGGAAACGTTGCTAAAGTAGCTTAAAATTTGAGTGTTTCGCGTACCAGAGTATATAATGCCCTGGAATATTTTTATAAACATTAAACTTTTGATGATTTGCCACGAAATAAGCCCCGCAAAACGACAGCAACTGATGATCGCAAATTGGTTAGGTTGAGCAAATCCAACCCTTTTTAACCTCCAGCGAATTAAGGGCTCAGATGGAAACAGATTACAATGTAAAAATATCGTCGCAAACAGTTCGAAGACGATTAAAGGAAAATAGTTTAAATGGACGAGTTGCTCGAAGGAAACTAGATACATCAAAAAAAAATTTGCGAAGGAGACTTTAATTCGTAAAGAAACACTTTATAAACAGCAAAAATTTTGGGATCTCATTGTATGGAGCGACGAATCTAAATTTAATGTCTTCGGAAACGATGGAATGCCGTATGTTCCGTATGTTAGGCGTCCTCCGTTGAAAGAATTGGACCCAAGATACACCAAAAAGACGGTGGCTCTTCCGTTATGGTTTGCGGTTGTTTCACCTCATCTGGCGTTGGTCCAATATAACAAATAAGTGGTAAAATGACAGGTGAAATGTATAAGGATATTTTGGCGGAGCATTTGGACGGAGACTACGTTGAAAATTTGCCACTTGCTGGGATCTTCCAGCAAGACAACGACCCTAAACATTGCTCCCGAACAGTGAAATTTTGGCTCGAGTCAAATCATATCCAAGTCTTGGAATGGCCAGCCCAAAGTCCGGACCTAAATCCGATAGAAAACCTTTGAGCTTTAATTAAATGAAAGGTTTCAGGTCGAAAACCCAAAAATAAGCCTGAACTGTGGGCTATTATTCAACAGGAATGGTACAAGATAACTCCCGAGCAATGCTGGTCTTTAGTATGCTCCATGAGCAACAGATGTGCAGCGGTAATTCGCCAAAAAGGGTTCCCAACTAAATATCAATATCGTTGTGGTATTTGGTAAAATTAAAACACAATTTATACAAAAACTTGTGACATAATTTAAATTCTTTTCAGATGTCCTAATTATATGTTGCTTTCATTGCTGATGAAATAAACTAAAACTGAATAATTTTATAGAAAAATTAATTATTTTTAGAAAAAAATGCCTCCATAAATGTATATTATTTATGGAGAAATAAATGTTAAAGGAAAATGTTTAAAAACGTTCTCCAAATTTTTTCAAAACATATATTTGTGAATTACGGTCGACATGTCTTAATTGTATGAGCACAAGTGTATATACAGTGGCTCAAAGTAATAATGGAACAAACGTAAGACTTTCATTCCATTCCAAAGTTAATTTATTTTGATGGCCCAACTTGTAAGTATTTGTATATTTGGAATAGATTTGGATGTGGGTAACATAAAGTAATTATAAATTAACAGTTCATTGATTTAAAAAAATGAAAAAAAAAACAAATTAATAACAAACCCAAACTTCAAAGTAATAATGGAACATAATTCTTATTTATAAAATCATAAGCAAAATAAAATACAAAAACAGGGTTAATATTAAGTTGAAAGGCCTTTCTGTTTAATAACCGCTTAAAAACGATTGATTGTACCAGTTTTCGGCAGTACAATAAATATTCTCCCACTCTTTAAGGAGGGCTGTTTTAAGCTGATCACGTGTAGAAATTGAGTGATTTTTCAACTTTTCCTCCAGGTAACTCCATGTGTGCTCAATGTCTGGAGCTTGGGGTGGAGTTTCCAAGACATATGGGCAATTATAATGAAGCCAATTTCTCACATTATAGGCTTTGTGTTTTGGATCGTTGTCCTGATTAAATGAAAATGAACTCTCTATGCCCAATTTTCTCACACTTTTCTTCAAATTATTCTTCAGAATATTGAGGTATACGTATTGGTCTATTATACAATCGATGATGTGAAGCTTTCCAGGACATGCAGCTGACAGGGCACCCCATACCATCACTGAGCCCATACCGTGCTTTATTGTGAGGCGAGGGTTGTTTTTCTCAAGCTCCGCATTCACCGTTCTCCACACGTAGGATCGACCATCTGACCGGAAAATATTAAATTTGCTTTCATTCGTGAAGAGAACTTGCTCCCAATAAGAAAATTTCTTGTCACGGTATGTTTAGACAAATATGATGCGTTGTTTTTTATTCACCTTTCTTATAAACGGCTTCCTCCTAGCATTCCTACCATGAAATTGGTGCTTTCGCAGAATGATCCGCATAGTTTCTGCATCAGCCTTTTTTCCCAAATATTTCTCAGCCTCAGCAGCTAATTTTGGAGCGATCAAGTTAGGTTTTCGCTTAATTTGTCGAAGGAGCCACTTTTCGTCAGCGTCATTAAATATTTTCCTCTTACTAGGCTTAGGCCTATTTTTTAAGTCGGTCTCATTTTTATAGCGTTTTATTATGTTAAATACAATAGTTGAAGCCCGATCAACAATTTCGGCTATCTTTCAAAACTTTCTGCAGTTTTTGAGACAAATTGAGAACGGAATCATAGGGTGTTCCATAATTACTTTGAGGCTCGTTTGTGTTATTAAGTTAGTTAATTATTTTTACTTCAATGAACTGGTAATTCATAATTATTAATACTATCTTGTGTTCACCACATCAAACTCTTTTGAAAATATTCACCATTTGTACCATAAAAATAACTTAAATTTGGATTTGAATGAAATTTTTAAGTTTGTTCCGTTATAACTTTTAGCTACTGTAAATATGCAAATATATTTATGTTTGCAAACATATGTATGTTTTTGTTAGAAAGAGAAGCCGAACCATATGTATTTATTTCTCTTGTTTATCCTCTTACAAAACTTTTTGGATAGTAGAAAAGCTCTATTGCTGCACTCGCAAATGAATGAATTTCCGGACTTAACTTTCTATCGAAAACGAACGTTTTATTTTTCTAAAGGGGTTCACAATATAAACGAAAATCATACTTTTTTTTTCAAGTTAGTAGTTAAGAAACTATTGAAAACTATTGAAAACGAGCTGAAGGATACTAGTTGTTCATCTATTGTCAAGTTGCTACCTGGCATGTAATGCTTTCGCAATTCTTTGTTGAAAATATCCCAAAGATTTCTAATTGGGGCCAATTTATATCTTGCTCTGTAAGTTGATCGTGTGGATTTGTCATCAAAACGCCAATGACGCAATAGTGCAACGTGCTACCTTGTCTGCATAATACAGAATCGATCAGTAGTCCTATGAACGCTCGAATTTCTAATACATCGGTCATCTTACATTTGATTTCCACTGTGTTGTATCTTTACCATCTTTACCAATAAATAATTCAGCACTATTGTCACCAACTTCATTTTCTTCAATAGATTCGCTGGTAGTTATTTTATTCTCTGATTCGGATGCAGTCTCCAAAAAATCTATCTGAATGGTCAGCTTCATCAATATCTTCAGCTATGTCTTCTACTTCACTTTCATCATCCTCTTCTTCAATTGCGTACCTGATTTCTGTATCTGTTAGATATTTTGTTCTTCTTGGTCGAGACTTCAGGTTTTTCACAACTAATCTCGTCCCATTCACACTGTTCCTGAAGCAACTTCAAGTTGACCTAAAATGGCAACGTAAACTGAATGTCTCCAAGTGTTTGTAATGTTTTTCTGATGAAATATCACTTTGAATTAAAATCCTAGCTGATTTCGTTTTAAAAATATCTCAATTTTTGCATTTTCACGTGATTGAACCACCTTGTACATTAGACAGCGCAATATATTCAAGTATAAAAGTGTTTATACATGTATGGATGTATGTTTGCATATATTTATATATATATTATACCTACGTGTGTGTTTGTGTGTGTGTGTGTGTGTGTGCGTGTAAAATATTGAGAATTGGGATATTGTTTCCACACCATCTACGGAGATAAATATCGCGGCGCGTTTTTTTTTTTAAGTGGTATCCCTTGTAGACCTATTCCACTATCCCGTCCCGTCCATAAATTATGTAATCACTTTTATACTTAAATTGGGTCAAATTGGACAGCCTCTAAGTAATTCAGCCATAGTCAAAACTATTTACACATCGCTAATACTTTTAAATGTTTTAAAGAAAGAGCTGACTTTATTTGTTGTTGGAAAAATTTTCCAAAGATATTTTTTTGTTGTTGCATTCTATGCAGTATGTTAAATAAAAACAAAAGTTTTAGCAAACCTAACGATATATATCACAAAATAAACTAATAATTGATAACTACTCTCTGGCGTCATAAGTATTTACAGAGCCTTTCATGGAGTCAATAAACACAATTATTTACAAACATAAGTGCTGCACGACCTTACTTTTTAGGATTTAAGGAAGATACATGAATGTTTTTCCAAAAGACTCCTCGAATTTACAGGAAGACTCATCAGTCCACAAAACATTGTGCGAAAACTATATAGGCCAGAGAATAGTTATATTTTGCTAATTTTTTTTAATGATATTTTTCGTTAGGTTTTTTAAAACATGTTTTCTTTACTTTGCATACTACAAAGAATACAACAACCAAAAATTTCTTTGCGAATTATGCAAACAACAAAAAAGGCGAGCGCTTTCTTTAATCTATTTCTTCTGAAAGTGTAAATAATTTTGGCTAGGGCTATATACATCTATCATTTATTACAATTTATTACAAACATTTATTACAAATGCGAAGTAAATGTCACTGCAGCATTTTTTAAGCGACTTGAGTATGAAGAATCTTCGATAAGATTAATTTTAAATCTCTCCCAAAACTTGTTAAATTCCCTGTGAATCGACTCTCCAGCTTGCTCCGACCACAACTTCCCGAACTTCATCTTTTGCAGGGCTTTGTCAATCATTTGTTTTGGAGTGGTATCGTACCTCTTGTTGGGCGGGAAAAAACATTGATTTGGACCACAAAGTTGAAATTAATGGCTAAAAATGATCAAGGAGAGATCTTTGAAGGCAATGCATGCAGACAACTTTTAAAGGAATCTGCAAAACTTAATGACCCCGATATTTATGAAACGGTTGGACCTTATGCCTTGAAGCCCTTTGAGTGTGCTTTTCAGACAATGAATAAAATTGTAGATTCTTGTTTTATAACCAAAAAAACCGATTTAACCGATTTAGATAAAAATTTGATAGCTTTTCGCAAAGCCATTGAGAGTACTGGTGTCTCGCAGACGATAAAAATACATGTTATATTAGATCATTTGAAGGATGCTATTATAAAACTAGACTGAGATGGTTTGGGATTGTAGTCGGAGCAGGCTGGAGAGTCGATTCACAGGGAATTTAACAAGTTTTGGGAGAGATTGAAAATTAATCTTATTGAAGATTCATCATACTCAAGTCGCTTAAAAAATACTGCAGTGACATTTACTTCGCAACATTTGTAATAAATGATAGATGTATATTTCTTAGAGGCTGTCCAATTTGACCCAATTTAAGTATAAAAATGATTACGTAATTTATGGACGGGACGGGATAGTGGAATAGGCCTACAGGGGATACCTCTTTAAAAAAAAAAAGCGCGCCGCGATATTTATCTCAGTAGATGGTGTGGAAACAATATCCCAATTCTCAATATTTTACACACACACACACACACCCACACACACGTAGGTATATTATATATATATATACATATATACCTACATATATAAACAGTTTTATACTTGAATATATTGCGCTGTCTACTGTACAAGGTGGTTCAATCACGTGAAAATGCAAAAATTGAGATATTTTCAAAACGAAATCAGCTAGGATTTTAATTCAAAGTGATATTTCATCAGAAAAACATTACAAACACTTGGAGACATTCCCCAGTAGGCAATTTCAGCAGTCCAAAGGCCTTTTAGCAGGCCTGCGCTAGGATTCAATAGGCCTTACACACTCCTTGCAAACACCATTGTTTTGCTTGTATGGAATGGGAAAATTTTAAAGCACTTCCCCACTCGCTACGCTTAAAAGGCCTTCAAAAAGCGCTTTTGTGAGAATGCATTTGTACAGTACTTTCTTCATAAGGCCTGATTATTACACTTCTTTTATTATGGCTGAAATAGGTGCTCTCTCAGCAGCCCTTTTAACAGGCCTGCGCTAGGATTCAATAGGCCTTACACACTCCTTGCAAACACCATTGTTTTGCTTGTATGGAATGAGAAAATTTTAAAGCACTTCCCCACTCGCTACGCTTAAAAGGCCTTCAAAAAGCGCTTTTGTGAGAATGCATTTTTACAGTACTTTTTTTATAAGACTTAATTATTGCACTTCGTTTAATATTAACATCCCCACATCAAGTAATAATAAATCATGAAGTAATCATTAAATAAAATATATTAATAAAAAGTTAAAAGTTAAAGCTACTTTATAAGTTTAAAACATTTCATTTTACAAAATTATTCATTATAAATTATACATGTATTGAATTGAGATCATTTAAATATTTGAGATAATTTGTCGTATTTCAATAAAATTGAGCATCAAAAAAATTAATAAAATTAAAATTCGTACTAAATAAAGTTAAGGGGCATATAGGTTACAAATTAAAAAATTTTTTTTAGAAATTTGTTTTCATAGACGGAAAAAAGATATCGTTTTCAAATTTTGCACAAACATTAATATTTAAAGAATACAAAAACAAAATTTATCAGAATTTATGAAGCGGTTTTTTGACGTTACGCTACTTTACGCTTTAAGTGGCTATCTGAACAAATTCTGAAATATTTTATTTCTGTATTCTTTAAATATTAATGTGTGTGCAAAATTTGAAAACGATATCTTTTTTCCTTCTATGAAAACAAATTTCCAAAAAAAATTTTTTTAATTTGTAACCTATATGCTCTCTTGAACATTTATGTTTCCTTATTTGACTTGTTTTTTATACAAGTTTGCCGATACAATTTATTTTTGCCTTTTTTGAAGCCTGATTTTATGGCTTTGGCATAATTATCCGTAGTGCCGACATCAGCTTTTGTTGCTTCTGTAAAAAAGAAATATTTAAAAAAATCAATGAAATTAAATTCAAAGCAAATTGGTTGCTTTTATTCATTGAGGTTTTGGACAACTTACCAAAAAATATATGATTTATTTTCGAAAAATCTCGAAAAGCTTTTTTGCCTTGAAGGCCGTCATAATTATATTGCAGCATCACAGAGTCTCCCAGGAGATGTTGCAAATTTTTGGCTATACCGCCATTTTTCGTCACTTTTTGAATACATTGAATCTGAAATTAAGACAATTTTTTAATATAAACTAGTAAGAAATGATCTTCGACTGGGGCCAAGTTAAAATACCCCCACGGCCGAACCAATTTTTTGATAAAGTCAATTTTTATGGTAGGTAGGCGTGGTTTTCACTAGATTACGTTGAATTTCACACACAGAGTAAGTGTTATTTCAGGTCCATATATTTTTTTGGAATTACAAAAATAACAGACAGACAGACAGATGAATAGACAGACAGATATATGGATAGACGGACAGACAGACAGATGAATAGACGGACAGACAAATGAATAGACGGACAGACATATGGATAGACGGACAGACAGACAGGCAGACAGATGAATAGACGGACAGACAAGTGAATAGACGGACAGACAAATGAATAGACGGACAGACAAATGGATAGACAGACAGATGGATAGACAGACAGACAGATGAATAGGCGGATAGACAAATGAATAGACGGACAGACAAATGGATAGACAGACAGATATATGGATAGACGGACAGACAGACAGACAGATGAATAGACAGACAGACAGATGAATAGACGGACAGACAAGTGAATAGACGGACAGACAAATGAATAGACGGACAGACAAATGGATAGACAGACAGACAGACAGATGGATAGACACACAGACATATGGATAGACGGACAGACAGATAGACTTGTGTAATTTTATTTATTTTATTGCACTGCTACCTCTTTTGCTCATATCTCTTATAAATTTCGTTACTTATTTAATAAAAAATATATAATTAGATTAAAAACTTGCCTTTATCCACGAAATAGTTGATCAGAAAGAATTTAAACATATCTGCAGTGATGCAAAAATAAGTAGCAGGATTCAGTTACTTTTCAGGGTTCAGTACATTCAGCGTACTAAGAAGCTGAAAATAGTAGTTGTTTTGACACTAGGTAGCAGAGATGCGTTTTTGCTGCCGGCTTATTAAAAGCTGATTATTTAATTGATTTTTTATTTCAATTATTTTGACATTTAACATTTTGGTCGAGTTTACCGCAATTAATTTAATTTTAATTGATAATTCTTACTAAAAGCCGAAAATGAACAGAATTTGCTGGTTGATTTGCTATCGAAAGCTTTTTAATTAATTTAATTGAAAACTTATTTGATTTCGTCTAAATGCATCTGTAGCTGCAGAGGTTGCTACACTTCAACCTTTTCAACATTTTTGTTTATGCCTGCACTTAATAACATTAAGTTTACAAATTATTTTCAAAGTTATTTTTTTTTGAAAACTTATGTCCGCAAAGAACCGTCATATCTACCTTGTCAATTATATAATGATACCTAGTACTACATAATACACTGAGGGAAAAACTAATGTAATCAGTACATAGACATCTATGTAAAATCTATGCACTTCGTCTTGTATGAGAACGCAACGAGAGCTGCATATACTGGGTAAAGTGAGCGTGTACTGGTTACATATAAGTTTATTCACTTTATAAAATTAATAAAATATGTATTCAATACAGTGCATTATGTGTTGAATACATTGCAGACTTCAAGAAATACAAGCAACTCAATATACTCAATCAATATTTCTTGTAACATTTTACAAGAACTGTACTAATTACATATAATATGGACTCAGTACATGTCTCGCTTGCATACAATTTCGCTCAGCGGCATACGATTTTGCTGTTTTATGTCATTCGCTTCTTCATTTGCAAACGTCTCGATCAACGATCGGATCAACCCATTTTTAATGCTGCTACATTATATATGCGGCAGATAACTTCTAGATAAGACTTATAAATAACTTAAATCTTCGGAGAAAATCTTTGGTTAAGATTTAAGAAGATTCCAGTATGCAAACCTTATCAAACTACACCGACGGAAAAACCTAAACTACATAAATTTATATACTCATGACAGGAATTTCTACACACAGAAATTTTGTGATTTTCTCTAAAATTCTAGTCAATAAAGAATTTTATGTACATAAATTTATGTACTCAGTCCATATGTTTTTCCCTCTGTGTAGAACTAACAAGGAAGACCTGACAGTTCTTTTGGCAAGCATAAGTTGTCAAAAATAGAACAGTTTAACAACAGCAGAATACAACTTATGTTCGCTGTTTGTTGTACAAAACCAGCTGTTATGCCTTCCTTGTTAATTCTATTATGGTAGTTTGATGTACCTTGTTATGCGACCATTAAATTCTCATTGAGCGTTAAATGAACGCATTCGCATGCATATGGCAATGCTAATTCAGATTGGGCATTTCTAAACAACATCCCTGCCGTTGTCATTTGATGTGTCAAGAACTCTGTGTAAATATGAAATGTCGGTCTCGAATGGTTTAGGAGATAAAAATGGTGAAAGTTTGAAAATTCAGTGCAAATTTTAAGTGCGTGGAAGCTAATTTTACCTTTTACATAATACCTACCATTAATATTGTATATCAAACATGTTAAAATAAGTAATGCAACATAGTTTCGTTTTATAAAGAAATAATTTTGAAAAAAATATCAGAGTGATCTATTATATAATTAGACTAGCTAGACGTGAAAGCTGGTTTGTTGCAATAAACGAGAAAAATAGGTTATTAAAATCTATATAGTTGTTGTTTTTGTGCACTCTACTCAACGTTGACAACCTTATTTAACGTGCTGAAATGAGCTGTCAACTCTACCTTGTCTAATGTATCATCTACCTTGTATTATGGACTACGCATTCATACGGCAACACTGATTTAGTTTGGGCATTTCTTTAAAACAACCCTGCCATTGTCATTTCATCTATCAATAATAATAAAAATTAAGGTAATAAGTGCAATTTATTTCCATTAAATTTTTAACTTTACTTATAGAAACTTTGCAATCATACGTTTATATTATTAGCAGGAATGAAAACATCAACATGCAATATCAACAAAGATGGCATCAAATACCAAAGATACACCCGATAATATATCAACATATCAACAAAATGCAAGCTCATTCAGACAAAGATGGACAAAGGGGTCACTGAGGGCTTTAGTGAGATGGATCGTGAAGTTACACTGGAGGCAAGCAGTATGTTTTTCCTGTCGCTATTTCCTACTTTCCTCTCTTCTCACTATTTAGGTTACATTTGCTGAGACATATCCGAAGGTGTGCTTTTACATCACTCAAACCAAATTTCAACTGCAATGATACACGAAACCTAAGTAGGTTCAGATATGAATTCGCTGGAGCATCGTCACTCATACGATGGACATGACCTAGCCAACGCAGTCGCTGGATTGCTATACGCTGAACTACTTCAATGGCGTTGTATATATAGCTCATACAGTTCGTGGTTCAGTCGAATGCTATAATCGTCGCCAACTCGAATAGGAACGAAGATTTTTCGAAGAACTTTTCTCTCGAACATCCCAAGAGCGGCTGCGTCTGCTTGCGAGACAACCCATGCCTCAGAGCCATAAAGAAGCACCGGTATAACGAGCGTCTTGTAGAGTGCCAGTTTTGTCGATCGAGATAGGGCTCTGCAACGTAATTGCTTACTAAGCCCATAGAAGCACCTATTTGCAATTGTGCTTTATCTCGATTTCAACTAGGAATGGTGAACTCAATGAATTTTTTCTATATTTTTTTTTCAACATTTTGGTATTCAATCAATAAAAAGTTTTTTGAAGCTGCGTTCTGCCCTGAAAAAACTATAATTTTTTGATGAATAGGGTCTTTCAACAAGAGATGTTGTTTTAAAATAAAAAAAAATAAATATTTTAGTGAAACCAGCTTATAATTTTATTTTAAACCAAAGTAGAAACTCAGGTTAGTAACGAAATACAATATCTGTCAAATGTCCGCCACGAATGTTTTTGTATATGGTCATTCCTTTGATGAAATTTTTCAGCACATGTTCGTATAATAGCGGATGCATCTCGCGAAGCTCTAATATTGTCTTTGAGTGCTTAAATATTTGCTAGAGCATTGGTGCAGACTTTATCTTTTACATAGCTCCAAAGAAAAAAATCTATTGGTGTTAAGTCGCACGATATCGGCGGCCAATCAAAGTGTCCATTTCGAGAAATCGCACGTCCAGGAAATTTTTGACCCAATAGAGCCATTGTTTCACCAGCTGTATGGCATGGGGCACCGTTCTGCTGAAAATAAACGTCGCCTATGTCCATTATATCAATTTCAGGAAAAAAAACTCTGTCAACATCGTTCGGTAACGCAATCTATTCACTGAAACGGTCGGAACAGCATCAATTTCGGAAAACTATGGCCCAATGACACTGCCAGTCGTTTTGGGTGGAGAAACTTTGAATATACTTTGGTTCGGACATGGGGGTAATTTAACTTTGGCCCGGTCGAAAATCATTTCTAACTATTTAGTTTTTTTAGTTTTCGGCAAGCAATAAATAAATTTTTTTAACATATTGTAAATATTAACCTTTTTCTATAATGAATAATTTTACTATTGTTAATCTTTAATCAAACCCATCAAATAAATCTTTTAAATGTTCTATGAGAACATTCAAGCCTTAAGAAACAATAAACAAGAACACAGCGTTTCCAACTCCAGCATACATCACAGAGAAATAACGAGTACTTTTACCTTCCTTTGAACTAGCAGGCCTTGTAAAAGCGCTCGTCGATGCAGCGATGTTGTTAGCTGTATTGACTTTAAAAAAAGCTGTTATTGCATGCCTTCTTTTCAAGAGCCCTGACGAAATTGCCTATTGGGTCAGTTTACGTTGCCATTTTAGGTCAACTTGAAGTTGCTTCAGGAGCAGTGTGCATTGCAGATAAATAAATAAAAGAATCCGTGCTCAGATATGTCTCTGTGTCATGTACTGAAATATTGAGAAATTGTTCGTTGACTTCGTTCACATCAGAATTTTTTGGGCACAAGATAGCGATTTTGGAATATTGGTTGATATGATGAGGACTGAAAGTATCGCCAAAAATCTCTTTTATAAGCAAACCTCTACCAACAAAATGTTCGGGAATTTATATTTATACATAACATTACAAACTGGCTTTGCAACCATCACATACGTGGTAAATAAGGTGTCGTTTCGCGGCTGATACAATTATACATTTTGGTACAATCCATCAAAAAAAAGTTCATTGAATTCGTCTTAACTTATTTATAAAAGTATGAAAAAAAAGCAGTTAGATAAAAAACGTACTACTGTGGTTTCAGTCTGCACATTTTTCAGGACAGTATATGTTTTAAAAGCACTGTAAAATTATTACAGTTTGAGCGGCAAAAAAGGCAGAATGCATGCCTCTAATGTATGTGCATACTTTCAGTCTGAAAATTCTTCAGGACAGTATATGTTTTAAAAGCACTGTAATGGCAAAAAATTATTACAGTTTGAGCGGCAATAAAGAAGTACATTTTGAGCGATATTCGGTGCGGAACATTGGGCCAAAACACATAGAAAGCATGCATGCCTCAAGCATGCATCATGCCTGTGAAGCATGCTTGGTTAAAGCACATTGAAAGCATGCATCGCTTATGTGATAAATTTCAAATATGTTAAACTGAATAGAAATTTTAAAGAAAAAGTAGTGAAAATACATTAAATTTAATCAAAAACAACTAAAAATGGAATTTGAGGATATTTTATGCTTATTGGTTGTGTTGATATTGCTTTTATTTCACACATGTCTTCTGTCAATGCTTTGATGCCTGCAAAAAGTTAAAAGTTCGCCAACTTCAGGCATGCTTCAAGCATCATGCATGCGTGCATGCTTTAAATGTGGGCTACTTCATAAGAATATGTATATTCAATCACAAATGTCAGATGCTTGAAGCATGCATGCCTCCTATGTGCTTTGGCCTATTGTGCTTACCTTTTTTATATTAAAATTATTCCTTTATGAACATGTTTAAATTCTTAAAAAGTTAAACTTTCAATTTTAAAATTGAATCTTACGTATATTACAAACGAACTTTGGATTTTTGGAAAACAATACAAGAATCCTCATTTTTTTGTTAAAAAATAAATCTTATTCTTCAAGATTCACAAGAAAACTCTAAGATCTAAAAATAATAAAAACACTCGCACTAGTTATACACTCCAATCTAACGGTTCAGCGTGTGGTTACTACATCATGCTGTATTAGAAACCAAGGCACGAATGACATAAAAGAAACGATCGGCGCTACTTTCTTCTATACCAACACCTTTTGCTTCTCGTGTCTTGTTTATTGTTGTTCTACTATTTCGTAATACGAAATGAAGACGTTAATCTTTTTAAAAAATATTTTGATTTTTAAACTTTAAAAGAGAAAACTTTTCAATTAAAAATTTTTCTTACCAAGCGATGAAGCATACTTTTAGGCCAAATTGATTTAACCCTTGCTTAACCTTTCCTTAAGTCCATCAAATAATCAAAAAAAAAAAAAAAAATATGACCTTATCCCAACCGCATAACTGTTGACAGAAATATATACAAAATTTCTTTCCCTAGCGTTTCTTACAAAAAGTAAACTTCTTTTCGCAGTTGATAAATTTCATTAAAGTCTTGCATACTTTTGCGAGCATTTCAGCATAAAATATTTTTGGCCAAAATATTTTGCCATGACACGCACTTTGAAAATTCCATATAAATTCTACCAAAATGTCGCCACTAATGGATTTGCCCAAAAATAACTCGGTCTGCCTTTTGAAAATGAAAAATTCCGACAATTTCCCCATCCTATACCAACCACCATCCCTTTTGCTTGACTGCTTATGAAATGCTTCGCTTTGTGCCATAGCATATTACGTGCCGCTTGTCGTCAATGCTCCTGATGTGCTGCTGGTGGCTATGACTTTGGCCAAATTTAAGAGTCAGTGTTATAGGCACGATTTTTTGGCATAAGTAGTTGGTGGAGAGTTTAAAAATGAATATTGATTAACTTGCAAACACTCAAAAGTTTAAGCACAAAACACACCAACAAGCACACACACGCACTCACACATACACACGGTCATATAAAAACCCTCTTAAATACACTCACTTAAATTTAACTCAAACCCTTCTACCTGCTGCTATTGCAGCTGTTTCCTGTCGCCTAATAAAAAGTTTATGAAGTTTTCTTTTTATTTTGTTTTTTCTTTTTTTTTTTGTATATTTTTATTTGCTTTTTTTGGAAATTGCACAATTTTCATCAATATTTTTTAGTGAACCTTCATCTTAGCTTCTACTTAATCCCTCTTTTATGCATATCTAATAATTTTTTATTGCTAACATTTTAGTTGTTTATGCAAATTCTACTTTAGAAAAAGGTCCTTTTTCGATATTATTGTTTGACTTTAGTCATTTTTTTTTTTTTTTTTGTTTCATTTGGTGGTCTTGTAAGCAGGCAGTTAATGAAAGTTTTGAATATTTTAAATAGAAAATATAAGAAAAAAAAAAATGGCCTTTCAATACTTATTTCAATTGCATCTGTTGACATTGAAAAGCCAGAAAGTTAATGGATTTCGTTAGCTTTCGGAATATTTTTAAAATTATGAGAATCACATTTAACCTTTTACATTTAGGTGCCAAAAGAGGAAGTAGCAGGTGTGTCATTAGACACAGGAGAGAAGCGACGATTTTTAACATTTTCATAGATTTGATAACGTTACGTTACAATTTCACTAACAACTTATACGTATTGCTCATAAGATAGAACTCTACGCCACGTTACGTTGCATTGCTTTACGATTGCATAACCGAGCCTTAAGAGACAAAGGGAGAGCATTTCAAACAAAATAAATACAATCAAAAATGTTCATTCTGTTTTTTTAATATTCATACTCTCATTGGTTGGTGCTTCAACTGGTAATACTGATATTATTGGTTTGTGAAAACTGAAATATGAGATGTATGTCCGTGATTCGATATTTTCGAGATGGTGTAAAAAAACTGCATCTTTTGGTAGTTCCGGATTTTGTTGTTGATTCATTTTCAAAAATCTTAAAAAAAAATAAAAATGAAACTTGAAATATTGCCTTTTTGTCGTTGATGCAAGTAAACTCAAGAACGGCTGAACGGATATAAATGCAATTTTCACTATTCAAATCGTAATTAATTGTAGATTAACACCGTATACTTAAAATTTTGAAATATTTCAAAGCTTAGAAGTTATTGGCTAAGAAACTGGCAAAATTCGATATTTTTAGAAAAATTTGGCGCTTTTTTCCATTTTCTGCTTAAACCGTAAAAGATAAATGAATATGATATATGGACAAATGAATGATCTTGCCGATTGCAACAAAAAAGTTGATGGTGACATGCATCTAAGATCAATAGTTTGGTCGTAAGATTAATATTTTATTGAAAAATTAAATCATTTTCTTGCAAGCATTCATTTGTTGATTGGTTTCGACGCTGTCATTGCTTGCAGCTAGCAGAATGTTGCTTTGGTTTCGCTACAAGATGCTGCTCAATGCTCAGAAAAGAGATTCTCTGCATGGAAGCAGAGAGAGATAGCTCTTTGTTCGCGAACAGTAGAATGCCCGACAATTAAAATTGAAAGCATTTTCTCCAAGCGCGTCGTTTGTTGCTGCTGCTTCAATGGGTCTAATGCATAAAAATGAGATGTTTCTCAGAGATAATTCGTGTGAGATCAATCTCAAGAAGTGAGTCATCAGAACATTCTCAGTCTCAGTCTCAAAATTGTATGCATAAAAAGGAGATCAAGCTCATGACAAACAACTCAAGATAAGTGAGATCGATCTTACAGCTTCAGTTGAGCTTTTGTTTATTTAAAGCAAGCTAAAGCAATTAATCGTTAAAATTGCTTCTTAAAATTTCAAAAAAATGTTCGAAAGCGAATCTGGAATTGAACAAAACTGTATTTTATCAAATAATAAAAATAATAAGCTGGCATAATTTCTAATTGATGAGTTAAAAGAAACTCAAATTTTACTACAGAAATCTAATCTGCCGGTGCACAAATTAAAAAAAGAAGCACTTGAAAGGTTTCGAATTGTCCTACAGACTGATGAATTTCTATGTCCTCACCAATTCCATTTTGAAATCCAGGATCAGTCAAAAATCTTAAATATACTCTCATTTTTTCAGAATTAGTAAGAGCTCCACCAAGCGATTCCAATGTTGGCCCTAGGAAATGCTCTGCTAACCAATCGATGTTTTCTTTATTAAAACGAAATGTAAACTTACTGCTAGATTCTTCAAGATGTCTACACAGCTTATACATTTTTTTAGGACTATAAACGCGAAAGTATTCTGCCATTTCAGTTGCTTGAAATAAACTGTGAGATTACTTGATAGGAGACTCAACATTTACCGAGAAAGATCTCAGACATGTCAGCTTCATCTCATGATTATGCATACCATTTTGAGAAATTTCTCACAAAGAGCTTTCGTTTTAAGAAGTTTCTTAGGTCTTGAGATCCATCTCAATGAGCGAGATCTTTCTAACGAGCAAATAACTTTTTATGCTTACGACAACGAGTAAATTCTCAAAATATCGAGTAAAAAGTAATTTCTCACTTTTATGCATGAGACCCAATGTTTCATTATTCAGAGAAAGTTTTTCTATTCAAAATGTTGAATAGTTGCGTCCATAATTCTTAAGCTGCAAAATAGAAGTGTATGCAATTTATGGTAACAATTTGCAGCCGTGCGCTGCAAATTACATCGCTTTGAAGCTGCGCATTGGTATGGGTTGAATGGCTTTTTTAGCATGTTTTTACGGCATTACACAGTGTTAGTGTACAGTGCGTTAGTGTATAATTTCTTCAATGAAATAAGACCTAAAAAAATTTTTATTATTATTGAAAAATAATTTATTTTATTAAATTTTGTTTATTGAAAGTGATAAAAAAGTATTTGAAAAGGAAAGGACTTATTAAAACCAATATCTTTCCGAAACAATTCACGTTATCAAATACGAGTTTTATATAATTGCGCTACAAAGTGTGTTAATTAGCCGAAGTGCATTGCATAAAATGTATTTTCATACCATTTTATTTGTATTTTCACCATATGGTTAAATAAGTAGGGGAATATCTCCGGTTATGAGCCATGTTTCCTTAAATCGACATAAAATTGTCAGTGCTTAATATTTTTCCATGGTTGTTATGTCAAACGAAAGTTAATTACTTAAGCTTACTTTTTCGCAAAGAGACCCTACCGATTTAGTTACAATAAAAAAACAAAAATATGAACGATTGTCTAAAACCTTATGTTTTTGCTTAAAAAAAATTTGAGCCCTGTTATGAGCCACCCCAGAAAATCAGTTGGAAATCAAAAAACTTAATATGAGATCGACACAAATGTAAAGAATATGAATGAATTTTATTTTTTTACGAGAAAGCTGCTTTCCCCACGGGCAGTTATATGTTGGTCTTTCTAGGATAGAAAATCTATCAAACCAAATTTTTCTTATGAATAACACAAACACATCAAAAAACATTGTTTATACAGAAATTCTTACATGATTGCAATTAATATGTCATGGAAAAAATAAACCTATTAAAACGATAATAAGACAGATTTTTTACAAAAAGGCGTTACTTTATTTTAAGATACATCGCGGGCAAAGCTGCGGAGAGTTGCTAGTAATATATAAATTATGATCGGGTATGGGCACCACTACATTTAAAGCTTCTGTGTTCTTTCTGTGTTTGTCTTTTGTCTTTGATTTGTTGTTGCGTTTTGTGTTGCTTCATAAGCCTTTGCTCTCAATTCTTGCTCTCAGCGCTCCAAGAGCGCTCTCTGCCCATAGCTGATTATGATAATGATATGCGCATGTCTGCCTACGTCATGATCGACACATTGTCAAAATCAGATGTTTTTCACTGAGCACAACAAAAACAAACAGAACTGTAACTGAACAATACATCGCACAGAAGTATTTCTCACTATATTTCGTCTCTTCTTGCATGAACAGAAAATCAGTGAGAAAAACAGAGCAAGTGTCTTTTCCTATCTACGTCACGAAAGACCTAACGTCTTGTGCGGAACGGTTCAACTTTTTCTGCCTCTGTTGACGTTGTCTTATTCTATAATTTTTATTCATTTGAATTGTTATTCATGTGCAGAACAAATTTTTTCTAAGAAAGTTAGAGGCAAAGAATGATTTCTTGGAAAATTTACGTTAAAATCTTTGGCAAGAATCATAGGGATTTCATCTTTGCTTTTACGAAGAGCATCGGCACCTGTATGACTGTCAATCAATTGGGAACGGCGATATTGTAATGCCTGACTAACCTGTAACAGAGCTTGCTCCATAGCTCCTCACTCCACCACATGCCAAAATTGTTTACCAGTCTCAACAAGAGAAGATAGAGTATATTTCTGATCTTTTATCTATGTATTCCAGAGCCACAAGATCAAGAGGCAATTATAGCTGAATTACAATACTGCGTTAGGTCGGTCGTGCGCTGACCGTACGTTGGTCTCCGTTGTAAAAACTTTACGATATAAGTTGTCAAAACGGACGACCTCAAACTTTACAAAACTCAATGTTGCGTTGACAGACCGTGCGTCTGTCATTTTGGTGATGCCAATAAAAGCAGCTATACTAAAAATCCCACAAAACGTCCCTTTTTCCGAAATCATACAATTATAATTTTAATCAATGAAAAATGAAGAGATATTGTCATAAAATCATTAAGAACCATAAAACCTACTTTAGAAAGCTAAGATCTTTTTATTAAGTGTAATATAATCTGCGAAATAATGAAAAAAGTCACATATTAATATGAAAATTCGGACTAAAAGCTTCAAAATAAATTAACGCTTTCCAATTTAATGATAAAATGTGAAATTAAATTAAAATTTAAAATGGATTTTCTGGAGAAACATTTCAGTTTTTATGGCAAAAAATTTTTCTTTGATTGATCGATATTTTTTTATATATATATATATATATCTATATATCTATATATATATGTATATATATATAAGTACATATATTGTTTTTTTTTATAAAATGTGATTGCTTGATGTCATTATTTTTCTTGTTTTTGTCAAAATTACTGCTATTTATTATTATTATTACTGTTAAATTTTGCCGAGATTTTTGCAAATTTTGAGAGCAAAATGTAGGAAATTTCGTCAACGAAAGCAAGTTGGAAATACGTATGGAAATATTCATGTAAATTTGTGTATAGAAGTTTTTTGGTACGGTGCGTGTTTTGGGGCAATTTCAATCAATTTTTATCAACCTTGAACACCAGAGGGCGCATAAGTACAAATTTAAAGAAAATCGGTATATAGTGGTTTTCTTGTACGCTGAGTGTTTTGCTGCTATCTTTTTTGACCCATATTGAACACCAGAGGGCGCTGTAGTACAATTCTTTATGCGATTAGAATGAAAATTGGTACATTGTGGTTTTGAGGTACGGTGAGTATTTTGGCGCTATCTTCTTTGATCCAACTTGGACACCAGTTGGTGCTGTAGTACAAACTTTTTATAAAAACGCCTAAAACTACAATATGCCTACCATAGGCGTAGAAGGATATCACCAAGTGGAACTCCATTGTAAGTTTTAATGTTATGCGAATTTAATTTCCTTGCTATTCGATATCAAAACTTTGGCATGTATGGGCGGAGACACACCCCCTTGACCAATGCCTGTCAAAATTTTTTAGAAGAAATGCATCACCAAATAGTAATTCTATTCTAAAATTCAACGTTTTGTGACTTAATTTCATAGGCTATTCGATACCAAAAATTGTAATTGTATAAGCGGAGCCACAACCCCTTGTACAATGCCCGTCTCGGTTTTCTAGTAGATGGACATTACCAAGTGGCAACTCCATACCGAGTTTCATTATTATGCGGCATTTAACTCCAAAGCTATTTGATACCATAAGTTTGACTTATATGGGCGGTGCCATGCCCCCTTGTCCAATGCTCACACAATTTTTCCAGTCAAAGGACAATACTAAATAGTACATTCTTACCGAGTTTCATTGATGTGTGACTAATAGTTCGAAAGTTATACCCACAATTTGGGCAGTCGAAAAAGTGCCACACCCTTTTCCCAACGCCCATAAAATTTTACCAGTGGAACGGTACATGTAAATCGAGGCCGAACACCTAATTCCAATGTTCTGCGACCTATAATTCTAAAGTTATTCGATATTGCAGATTCGAGCTGCCACGCCCTCTTGTACAATGCTCGCTGAATCACATGTAATTAGTGAGTACTTGGGTACAACTTTACAAAAACAAAATGAACATCATTTGCCAATCTACCTTACCACAACATTCTTTTGTGTGTTATATTATTCAAACAATGATATTAAGGGTATTCGTCCTCAACCAACCTCATTAAAATATCTTATTGACCAATATATAAGTTTGCCATTTTGCATGAATACCCTTATAATATTATTTATAATATACTAAAAAATGCATAAATTTTAATATGAAATACAATTGAATAATATTAATATCATGCTAAATTCATCAAAATCATTTTTATACTACTCAAGCAGCATGTTAATTTAAAAAATTTGATCAATTTAAAAAAAACTCGCATCAAAATATAAATTCCCACGATAATCCTATGAAAATCTTAGTTTTCCATCGGAATCCAAGAATACCCACATTTTAGCATTTCTCAACGAAAATGCAACCCAGCGTTAATATGGAATGTCAAAAGCACGAGCTAGTAGAGCATGTCGCTACTCATAGCGTTGATCGTACGTCACCCCCTCAAATTCATTTTTACGGGATGAGGTCGACGCAATGCATGAAGTCGTATTTTGTGTTGCTTCATAAGAACCCATTGTTTCTAGTCTAGCTGTCAAAAGGCCTGACCAAAATAGACGAAACGAGACGATTGCAACTTGCCGAACGTTTGCAATCGTTATGTCCATTTTGACATTTAACCCAAAATGAAACGAGTACCTCCAATCGTCTGAAACAAGAAGAAGACTGCTTTGCACAGCTGTTGTTGACGAGTTGAGACGCTAAAAGTTCGGTTGTTACGGAACAGAACGTCTCGTCGCAATGTTTCGTTCAGTTTCGATCAGTTACGTATGTGCATTTTGGGTTTTATCATTGGCTTCCATTTGTTCGAACTTACTCGTTATGTCTCGTTCTGTCTATTTTGGTCAGGCCTAAAGGCCGACCGACCTAACGCAGTATTGTAATTCAGCCATTAACTTGTTAAGCAATTCGCGTCGTATTTACATATAGATTTGAATAAACCAGTTGAGAAATATACGTGTTAAAGAAGTAGTCAATGGCAAATGTACTTATTGAAAATCAGCAGGCAGGCTGGTCGCAGCAGAATATGTAGCAAGAAAAACAGTTGCATACACGTGTGTGTGCAATTTTCTTGTCGTTTAATTGAAACGACAGAAACAAAAGTAGTTTGATGAATTGCTATGTAGAAAGAATTTCTGTGAGAAGAGATTAGCTCAGTTGGTAGGACATTCTCTTTATAATCGTCAGGTCGCTGGTTCGATCCTAAGCGGCGACAATGGACTTATTTCAGTTTTTTATACAATGTATATCTCTCTCATTCTCCTTAATATAAAACATATATTTCTTCTCTAGCTGTTAACAAAATGAAAAAAGTGTGACCTTGAAATTGCACTCTTCAATTCTCGTCCAAATTTCGAAGCGCCGCGTAAGAACATTCACTTCAAAACACCTACTTAACGAAGCTGGTAACAACGTGTAGTAAGTACAAGAAAAATTTTTATAGCCACTATCCACAATCTAGGATAGCCAATACATAACCCTTCTAATAGATTATTATGATCTGTTGCAACTTCAGTTAGTATTTAATATTGAGTCAACAACTTTGTTTATGGTTTTTGGATTGGTGGCTAGTACATATATAGAACTATCAATCGATTAGGTAGGAGTTCGATATCCACGACGGTCAAAGAAATCAGAAGAAAGTTTTAAAACTTTATTTTGTAACTATAGAATCCTAAATTTAAATATTTAAGCATATATAAAAACTATTAAGGATTCACTGCGATGGCCTTTTTCGAAGCTTCCAATATACGAGGTGTGTTCAAAAAGTCACCGGAATTCTGAAATTTGGTCCGATTGGCACCTGCTTTTTTGCTGTTGTTGCATTGTCTAGAAGGAATCTATAAATTTTCCGCCACATTGGCTGTTTATTTTTTTTTTCAGCTACTGGGTGGTACTGAGTGGTAATGGCGCGGGTTTGAATTTTCATTTGCATTAAATTTTGTTAAAAAACAATAAAAAAAAAATAAAAAAATTTAAAAAGTGCAATAAAGTCTTAAAAATGTTTAACACTTGTTGTGCCATTTATATTTCTGACCTTGGCAACACTTAACATCTGACGTTTCCATTGGTCACGTCACATTGCTGAACATGCCTTTCTTCAGAGCATTTTGGTATTTGATCGCGTTTTGTCTTGTTAAAAATAAATTGAAAAATTAATATCGGGCAAAAAATAGAATTAACCCGTGAACATTTTCGTGTTTTTCTTTTTCACAACATTCGATGTGGATTTTGAAGACAAGAAATCATCGATGATCCAATTCTTTATACAGCGATAAAGCAACATCCTAAAGCACTGTAAGAAACTTTTATAATGAATTCAATACTGGCCAAAGTTCCCTCTAGGACGAATTTCATGAAGGCTGCTGTGCCAGAAAACTTCGATGCTCTATGTTACCATGCGATAAACCGTGAATTGAGGCATCTTTGAGTAATAGAAACAAGCTTCAATAAGATATTGTATGATAATTTGGCTGTAAAAAGGACTTGTTCGCGTTGCAACCCACATAATTTCGCAAATGATCAAATCAAGGTTCGTGTCGTGCAAGAAAATGTTGAAAAAATACGATCAAAGCGCATATCAAAGGGAGATTTTGCATTTTTGGCTCCATTCGAAGAATCATGCTCCATCAAATATTGGTCTAAAGTTTAAATATTAGAGCATTCGAAGCTGCATCAGAGGTGGCACATGCCCCTCTATCTAATGTCCACATTTATTACTAAACTTTGTTACGAAGAAAAGGTGATTTGTTCCTGAAAAATTCACCCGATTAATTTCGATGGATCAGAGTCAACATACATTTGTCAATCCTTTTATTCCCTTACACAGTACTTTTCTTCCAAGAATTGCTTCTTAATTAAAAATCTAAATTCAGTTTTTCTCATTATTACAAAAAGAATAGCAGTTGTTGACTTCAAATGACTGTCACTCACCAATTATTGCTTCAAACTGACGAAAATATCAAAAGTCATCGCTTGGGAGATGTCGATTTGGCCCCAACAATGCTATCCTCATACTATATAGCAGACCAATGACTTATTGAACAGCCTAGTCAGCATCCAGAAGCAGTCTTTAAAAACGTCGATACACCCAGAAAAAATATTTCTAACTGCAAAGATATCTAAAGCATAAAATTGCTTACTTGAAAATTACTTAGTTTATAACATTTCATATTCAGTTTGAAAGATGATTTTTATTGAAAGATATTGAATATATTATTCTTAAAGATACATCATCGCTTACAGATAATATTAAAATGCATATTTTATCAGATTCCAATAACATCATTAGTAATATTTTTCTATTTTAACTGATGCACGCATCAGTGAAAAGAGAAAATCATTTATGCAAATATTTAAAAGTTAGAAAATATACAGAATATGATGCGCTTGAAAATCAAATGATCGAAGAAAAAAAAAAATAAATCACTGCTTGGGAGAATGAAAAACTTTTACTGCTGAAGCAATAAAATTATTCGTATAGCAAGTATTAAACGGCTGAAGGACGACAACAAAGATGATGATGCTGATGATTATAAATAACATAAAATAAGGCCATTAAGAAAGTCACGCCGTTCACAAGGAAGTTAGATAATAAAGTTTTTTGAGCAAAAACTTTTTGAATTTAACGGTTGATGAGCAAGGGAATAAAACTAACAAAAACTTTAATGATATAAGGTTGAAAAGAAAAGAAAATAAAAAGATTTAAAAAAGAAAAAAAAATGCAAATAGAAGACGTTAAACTGAAAGAGGTTATGCCTAATAAAGGTTTAAGATGACAAAGCTCTAACAAACAACTGTGCAGTAGAGTAAGAAATTCTAAACCTTTGATAATATATGGAAATTATATGCATTACCTTAAATGGAAAATATTTAGCTGCTATTGTTATACAATAATTCCCAAAAGTAAAATTATACTCCTAAGTTGTGCAGAAAAACAAAAATAAAAAATAGGCCCTAGCTGACCACTGACAGCTCCACTAGGAATTGAAGTTTTAGCACATTTTAGATGAAAAACATTTCTTTAACGACAGCATTTCATTTCTGCCAACAACTCGACAACTTGCTTATATATTTGCATGAATGTGCAATTCATGCTTTCAATGCAAACATTTACATATATTAACCCTCAAATAAACCTTATGAATTCTCAATACATACAGTAAGAACAAAAAAAAAAAAACAAAAAAGAGAAAAATCGAAAAAAGCACGCTTAGCAAGAGTAATACAGCCGACATGTAATTTATTTTGACAGCTGACTGGAATTACAGTGAAACGCACAAAAAACACACACATACACACCCACACAGACGCACACATATATACACACAAATACAAACACGCTTAACCACACACAACCACACACTTGATTCCACGCACAAATATAGCAATTTCATTATACTTGCATTTGCTTAGCATACTTTTAGGTCCTCGAATGCCTCAAGGTTCCTGCTTCTCACTTCATCTACATGAAACTGCGTTTAGTTTATTAAATGCCAACATTTTCTCGGGTCACTCATTTCATTTTATGTGTTGTTGTTGTTGTTGCTATTGTTGTTGTTATTGTTGGTCTCCATGGTTGTTATCTCGCTACAATATTCTTGAATCCATGTCCTTTAAGCTGCTTAAAGCATTATTGTTATTTTTTTTTTCTTTCTTTGTTATGTCATTTTGCCGCTTATATCTTAGAAAGTTGAAAAAAAACCTTTAATTAAATTTATCTTATATATATGTATATATTTTGATGGTCTTTTTATGTAACTAGTTTTATTTATTTTATTTAATTGGCTTTATATTTAAGCTGCAGATATTTTGCTGTTATTAATAATTGCTGTTTGTTGTTCACGATGTGGCTGTTGATGTTGTGGTTGTAGTTGCTAGCCTTTGGCTGTGTCGCAATATCATTCGCCATCAACCATCAAGCCGCTGTCCGATGGCAATGCTGGCTGTCGACTTAAATGGATTTTTGTTTTTTATTATTTTTGAAAGTTTATAAAGCAGAACGAATTGAATAAAAACAATAAAAAACACCGTTATCTGTAAAATAATTTTGCTTTATTTGCTAAAAAATCTCTTTGGAGAACTTTTGACTTGGAAGTGGGGCAGGTTTTTGAAAATATCACTTGCATTTCTATGCGCTATATCCTGAATACTTTTTAATTGAACTTGATATTCGTACAAAATAGTTTCGCTTGTCACTAGCTGGCTATCACTTCAAATCATATAAATTTTGAGAGAAGATTTAAATAGTAGTATATCTGTGTTTTACGAGAGAAATATCCCAGAAGTACCCGACCTTCGGAGAAAACATAAAAAATTGGTGAAAAAATATCTTTATTTCTCTACATATGCTTCTTTTAGCTCTATAAACTTTTCCCAACGATGTTCAATAACTTTGATACTCTGTTTATAAAGGATCCGCCAAATAACTTTTTTTTTTTTAAAACAGGGCGCAAAACATCGAGTGTAGCTTCGGCTGTGTGGCACGTAGCGCCGTCCTGTTGAAACCAAATGTTGCCAATATCCTCCTCTTCAATTTTTGTGAACAAAAATTCGTTCAACATGGCCCGATAACGATGGCCATTGACTGTAACGGCCACTCCTTGTTCATTTTTGAATTATGCATCTGGACCAAAATCCGCACCAAACAGTGACTCGTTTTGGGTGCATCGGCTTTTCAATGTATGCGTGCGGGTTTTCTGTCCCCCAAATGCGACAATTTTGCGTGTTTACATACCCGCCAAGATCAAAATGAGCTTCATCTGAAAAGATGATTTTTTTTGACAAAATCGGCATCTTCTGTAAGTCGATCGCAGGCCCACTTCCCAGCAATGTTAAAGCGTATACACAACCATTTCGTTCAGCAGAAGGATACAACTAACTTTCTGTCAAATCAGACATGTGCTAAGTGTTACCATTCACGAAATAAGCACTAGTTGAAAAAAAAACGTTAGATGGCGGACCCGTTAGTAAGAACCATTGAAGTCCTCAAAGTAGCCATCAACCATAGACTCCATCCATCTCGTCATAGCAAATCTTTTACCACCGAGTCATTTTTTAAAGTTTGAAAACAGAAAATAATTCGAAAAGGCTTAATGTAGTGAATAGGATGCGTGAGGAGGCAATTGAAACTTAAATTCATTAATTTTGTCCATCGCGAAATAGGATGGTGAAATGTGCGAATAGGAGTGGTGAATTGTCTTGATGAAACAAAACTTTCTTTTTGACAAGATTAGACCGTTTTTTCTTGACTTCACTCTTGATCACTCAAACGCTGCAATAAGGCCGGCGATACATTTATTTTAAAAATCTGTTCCATTCATCCTGGAGATATTTTCAATATTTTATGAAATTTTCCATTTTTTTTTTTTTTGTTTCAGGTCAACCTAGCAGCCAGTAGATTCCACGCAGTGCAAAAAATGGTCTTTTATGCCAATTCTTGCAAATGGCGCCATCCTAATTTTCATCCAATTATGTTAACTCCTTCTCCTGCTAATGTACCCCGACTTGTTCAGGTGTATGGTATAAAAAGTGTAAATTTTAAATCCATATTTAAATCCTCATTTAGACTCGTAAGCTTCTGAAAAGTCGCACAAGAACAACAACAAAAATTCTAGAAAGTATTACTTAACACATTTGAGTAACACATTTCTATTTACCCTCGTGCTAAATTTCATTTTGATATCTTTATATATTTTGGAGCTATAATTATAATACCGCTATATTAGCCATTTCGCCCACTGTGCATCGATTGGTTTTCCTTTCTATAGAAAATCAATCAAAATTATTCCACTTGCTTCCCAAAAAACTGACGCCATAACCTTGGTTGCAGATGTAATTTTTTTCGCCATCTTTGAAGCAGATTCTCCTCTTTCAGCTCATTTTTTTGACTCTTTCTTCATCTTAGGTGTGAAGTAATGGACACATGTTTCATCCTTGGTGATGAATCGACGTAAAAACACTGCTTTGTGCTGTGAAATTTCACTAAATATACGATTGAAATAAATTCACGACGCTGTTTTTGTTCCATTGCGATTACTAACGGCACCCATGTCACGGACAGATTTCTGATATCCAAATTTTTAGTCAATATGCGATATATAGAATTTTTGAAATGCCTATCATGTCTGCTGAAAATGCAGGGTGCGCCAAATACAACCATACAATTTTTTTTTTAAATGCAATAAAATTAACAAAATTAAATTTTTTCCAAGTATTATGGCTTTTTTAGTAAGAGCAAACATTTCCATTAGTTATGGAACACAACTTCGTTCAAGTGGCTGCCTCGACTGGCTTCGCAGTAGCGCATTCTGTCACTTTAATTTTCCAAGACCTTGTTGATTTGTTCGTTTTGGCTGGTCGTACGGCTTCATTTAAACTTGTTTACCCAACATTTTACTGTTGTAAACGAAGGAGCAGACACTTCCAGAGAATAATCTCGCTCCGCTTTGCTTATTTGTTAGGCTGAGGCCTTTTAAACGAAAATATTTCCTCACATAACGATGACCAATTTTTTCCATGTTGAATAATCCACCGAGAGCGTTCAATATTGATGGCTTTCAAAGAAATACTGAACAACGTAATACTTTCCACCATAATTATTCATTTCAAACAAAAACCGCCATCGATACGCTTTGGCGACTACTTCTGGGGGTTTCTTCGTAATTCAGTCAATTAATTGACTATTGATAAATTATTGGTTATTGATTTTTTAATTAATTTATTACCGTCCCGAAGGGGTCGCCGACTCCTCTTCTGCTACTCTCTGCTACTTTGTGCACTTCTATTTAGCAAGAAGCCAGCATCATGTAGTGCACCTTTTCAATGATTTTTTCAGAAATCAATGTCATTCTTACATCTGCCAGGCGACCCACAGTAGATCGTTCAATATATCACAATTCAGAATCAAATTTTAAGATTTTCAAATTTTTAAAGTATATTTGAATATATCTAATATTATATTTAATATTTAAAATATAATATTTAAAATATATTCACTAAACATAAAAATTTTCGTTTTTCTTATCTTAAAAAAAAAATACAAAAATGTTCAAATTTGAGACAATAAGTCATATATTTTAAATTTGTTTTCAGTGAATGCTCGAATTATATTTAAATAGTTCCCAATATGCAAGGGCGTTGAAAATACGGAAGTTTTACTAAACTACTAGATTTTACTAAATAAAATACATTCAATATATGTCTATCTCTACAAATATTTGCGCCTAAGAAAAAAGTGCTCTTCCACCAGAACAACGCTGGTGAACCAGAACAAAAAATGTGCGCCCCATTTTCGCAGTTGCAATGAAAAAAATTGCATGAACGTCACTACGAATTGTTTTATCACCCACCATATTTTTCAGATTTGGTCTCATTCGACTTTTAGCTTTTTGTTGACTTAAAAAAATGGCTGAGCTAAAAGAAACTTGGCTCAACTCGGCTTATCCCTGAAAAGAAAAATTTTGTCTTAAGCTGTGCTTTTTGGTCTCGTCTTCCAGTTATGGTCCTACATGTATTTCAATTATATAGGATGTACTCAGACACAAGTTTCTGAACAACTGTTTTGTTTGCTTTTTTATACCAAAAACTTTGAGAACAACCATAAAAATTGAGAAAATAATATTTTTTGTCTAAAATGTACTAAACGATCCACTGTGTTGTCCGACTGCTCCTCCTCTAAAACTTAGTACATTCATGTTAAGCTAGATATGGTCTTAGATATGGTTTGAACAAGTACCTTTAGATTTTTTGAGTTATTGAAGCTCCCAAAAGATAAATCCAACTTCCTGTATTTTTTTTATTTTATTTTATTTCCTAAGGTTTATGGAGAATATATCATCACCTGGTAAAATGTTATGCATATATTATGAGGTACATATTCCTTTCGCTACTGAAATATTACTTAATATACCACTTATCAGGCGTTTACAACCTTGAATCGGTTTATATATGGTTATATCTACGTATATATATATATATATATGGTTTAATTTCTTACAATATTTCACTGACAACAATGAATCACTTGATTGATGTTCAGATCCACTTAAACAGCACTTTCATATGAAAATGAGCTATATTCTAATAAATTAAAAAAAGGTCAGTGTTAGCTGCTGGTCATGACCGAACCTTGGCTACCTTGGAAATCTTGAACATAATAGAGGCAACTTGCTACAAGCATTAATTAATGGTGCCTACAACCAAAACTAAGCCACTTAAAAAGCAACTTATACTAGAATAACAAGAAGAAAAGCAACAACAAAAGAGACAACAACAATAGCAACAACCACAACAACAACAACTGCAAGCTACACCTTTATACCATATGCTACACATGCTGCTTAGCCTAAACGCAACAATAACACGCTGGGACAATTTATTTAAACCCTCATTAAGTTGGCTAATAAATTAAGATTTAACTTAAGTGCAAAGAAATTAATGACGTCGTGAAATTGCTAGCAACACCGGCAGGAGCAGGGAAGAGCATATTAAAAAACAATTTGGTGAAAAACCAGCAGATATTAATCAGTGTCTTGTTAGGCGGAGAACGTAACAAAATCAGCAACAAAAGAAAGACAGTAATAACAACAACTACAACAAAAACAACAACAACAACAACAACAACAACAACTGACACATAATAAAATATGGCTTACAATGAGGTGACACACGCATGTTTTACTTTATTTATGAAGTAATGTTTTACATATATGTTCATATGTTCAAACCAACGGTAGCAAAAACAACAACAAAAACAACAACAAAAACAACAACAACAGTAATATAAACAACAACAATAAAAAAAACAACAACAGCAACAACAACAACAACAACAACAACATTAAAAACGAAAATAAAACAAAACAAAAAATAGGAAGAGGTCAGCGCATTTTACAATGACTACTCTAGTTGGCAACAACAACAAAAAAAAAAAAAGCAATAACAATAAAAACAACAATAACAACAATAAAAACAACAACATCAACAACAACAACAACAACATCACAGTAACAACAATCACGCCAACAATAACAATTTCTCCAAACTGTCACTGTCATTGGTCATTAACGATGATATACTGACAGCTTAAAAGGGATCGCCAAAAAGGTTTTGCCGTGTTGCCTAATGGTTACTTTGCCATATGTCGTTGTTGTTATTGTTGTTGTAGTTGTTGTTGTTGCTTTTTTACTACTGTTGTTATTCTTGCTGTGCCTGTTGTCATGGCAGTCACAACCACTTCCACTTTTCACTTCTTTTAATGCATTTCTGTAGATTTTCAATGAAGAATAACTATGAAATTGCTATTGAAAGCTGACAGCATAAGTGTAGGAAGTAAAATTAATGTTCATTATTTTTTTGTGTTGGTTTTTTTATATATGTTTTGATTTTTACTTTGATCGCAACTAGTTAATAGCTATACTTGACCAAAGTGCCACCACGTGAATAGCATTATATATATATATATATATATATATATAAAGCAAAACAAAAAAAAAATTACTTTAATCTATTTTTTCTTCGAGCCAGAATATAATTTTTTTACCTGCTTCACTATTTCGATCAATCATCTTGAGCAGGGACAAGCAAAAGTGACAAGCTTTGTTAGTTTTGTTTGATCATTTTTAATTAGAAGCTGTTGGGCAGTGACTGCATGAATTTGTTTTCACAACTCAACATAAGTGATAACAACAATTATTTGTTACAACTTCGAGCAAGTTGTTCACCAGGGCGTATGAGTGATATTTATGTATTTTTAATTGCGTGAGATATAAAAAGCTTTAAAAAACAGCGCATTGTCTAAGATGGGTGCGTTTGTGTGTGTGTGTGCCGAGAAAATACAATTAAGAATTATGTTTTGTACGGGATTTATAATAGAAATTTAGAAATATCAATTGTTTTAATATTTTTCGCAACCCATTTGGTTTTTGTTTTGATATCAAAAGCATAACTTTAAAGTTTGTGGCGTCGTTTTAACAAAGCCTGAGATAGACAATCCAGGTTCGAAAAAAGGGCTTAATAAGCTTCAATAAATAAAAATATTTTCTTATAGTTTTTAAAATTCATTTGTTTCTTAGTAAAAAAATTAAATACTTCTTATATAAGATGTGCCAACAAGAGGTGTAGGTTTGTAAAAGCGTATTTTTTAAAAGCTGGTCACTGGACAATGTCGAAAGATATTGTATTTTTTACGTAATATTTATGTGTTACCTCTTTAACTCAATAAGACTTTAGAAGTTATTTAAGCAGTTATTCATTTTATTCATAAAACAAGCCTTTCAAGTCTTGTTGACGTGCAGTTTTGGGTTTGGTGATGAACGAGTTTGATGATGACAGAAGTTCTGAGTGACGTTGTTCTTATAATTACAATAGTTAGTATTTGCTGTCAATAATTTCAACTGGTACCTCGCTTGAAAAGGAATTCAATGCTTCTCCCACAAAATATGGCGCAAAAGTTAATGTAATTGTAAGCTTTAGTATCAACGCATGCATATATTCGTGGTAGATCCTGCAAAGTTGAAAAGCATAGACGGAGCAGATTAGACCTAGTCCAAGCGAAGAGTCGAGGCAGTAAGAAAAACAAAATAATAAAAATAAAAAATTTATTTAGGAAAATAAAAATTACAAAAAATATATAGGGGAGGATATATAGGAGGTAAACCTACTGAACACTGTCAGTTCTGACGCCTGTATAGGTGACGGTGCCAATATGTATAGTGTCGCAGTAACATCTCATGGAATGTTCACTTTTGATAAATCATTCAATTGCAGGCGCGTATTGCTTTAGCCCCACGGACGTTGAGAAATAAATATTCGAATGAAATGAAGCTGAACTGAAATTGTTCTCTATTTAGTAAATTTTCAAGTGTTTTTTATCGATAGAAAAAGGCATATATGTAATACTTCTATATTGGCAGCAACGCACATTTTCAATGAATTTCAACTACGAAATCAAAGAGAGATAGCCTACATACGATTTTTTTGTTTGTATTAGTGTATTTGAATAAATGAAAATTACTACAAACAAGAAAATGTCAAATCGCCACAGGGGCGGTTGTTTAGAAAAATATAAAACAAAACAGAATATACATGTTTGCTTTGCATAAATCATAGGTACGCATCAATATAAAACAATTATAACACCAACGCGTTTAATATAATTAAAATTTAAAAAGGAAAATTCAAGCAAGCAAAATTTAATCCATAAAAATTCAAACAACAAATATTTTAAATGAAATTTTTGTCAATAAAAACACCGCTCCTGAGTTTTTTTACTATGAAATTAAATTTCGGGTACATTCGTTTCTATATTTTCTCGCTCATATAACAATATATCTGCACTCTAATGTTGGCGAATGTACCTTGAATGTACTGCCAATATAGAAGTATTACATATATGGAAAAAGGTGACTATGAGTGGAATTCATAGTTTAATATTTATTTTTCACAATTCGACGAGCACTCGAATAATATTGTGAAATAGTAAATATTGTAAATATTGGACTCAAGTTTGACTATGCAAAGCGAGTAGATGTGTTAATCTTGTTCTGGCATTTTTTCATCGGTCTCATTGAAATACACTTGCTAAATAAGTTATTAGCGAACTAAATCTGTGTCAGCAATCACGCCGTGTAATTTTTGTTTGATTTTAAGTCTAAAAAGTCTTATAAATATAAAATAAGCGATTACAAAGTAAAAAATATTTCGAATTCTTAAAACAAAACAAAAACGCGCAATCGAACATTGAGTGCTTTGATTTGCATTACTCATTATGGCGAGCAGGAAAACAACAAGAAAACAACTCTCTCCGCCCGACACACCGATGCATGCTCTGTCCAAGCGTGGACGAATGGAGAGTCCAACGCATGCGCAAGCTAATTGGACGCTGGCTCTAGAAAAAGAACTTAAAAAGCAGAGGGAGAGCATCGTTTTGCAGTTGAGTCAAGCAATGAAGGACTCTGAAGAAAGAATAATGCAGAAAATTAGTGAGATAGCTGCGGACCTGAGCAACACAAAAGCAGTAGTAAAAAAAATGGAAGAAAGAGTAGATGCAGTTGAGTGCAAAATGATAGATGTGCTACGCTTAAACAAAGTATTAAATCAAGCGCAAGAGCGAATCGAGCAGATGGAAGAAGATGCAGTTTCAACTGATTTCGTCCTCAACGGAATTCCCCAGACTGAAAATGAAGATGTTTCCATGTTTTTTACAAAAATATGCCACAGTATTGACGTACCTACCCCTACTCTACGTGATTCATTTCGTATGCGCACTAATAAACACCAAGGCCCAATGCCGATTCCATATAAGCTTCATAACCCTAATGACAGGAATCGTTTGTTTAGAGCAGTCGCAACTTTTTGCAGGAAAAATAAAAGATCACTAGTTGTATCTGATGCAGGTAATAATAATGGAAATGGCAAAATTTATTTGCATGAAAGCATCAGCAAGCGAAAGAGACTCATACTGCAGCACGCGGTGAAAAAGAAAAGACAAAATCAGCTGACTTCAGCCTACACAATGCGTGGCAAAATTTTTGTGAGAGTGCATCAAACGGAAGAAGCGAAACAAGTGGATTGCATTGAGAGCGTTGATGCAATTGTCAGAGGAAGTCAACAACAACAACATCATCAACAACAACAACAACAACAACAACTAACAGCATTAAATTAAGCAAGAGTCATTTCTTTATTTTATATGATTACATTTCTTATTATCTTTCCTTTCTCCTCAAATTCTAAACTTCTAATGCTCAATATTCTTATTATGTTTCTTCTATCTTCTGTATCTATCTATTTTGTTACTAAATTAAGCTTGTTTTTAAATAGAGTAAAATGGTTGATGAAAACATTAAATATAGCTAATTGCTTTTGTTGGTTCTTGGTATCTCTAATTCTTGTTCTCCTTGTCTTATTATTGTTATGTTTTAATGTTCTGCTCTAATGTTAGCATCAGTGGCGTTAATAAAAAAACTCTTGTGAGTGTTCTGTGTGGAAGACGCTCTGGATTAAAAGTTGTCCACTTTAATGCACGCAGCCTAAATTCGAACAAGCTGGACTATGTGAAGTATATCTTTCAAAAATCGTCTGTCGATATTATATGTGTGTCTGAAACCTGGTTTTGTTATGATGTGTCTGATTCTGTTTATAGTATTGATAACTTAAATGTCTTTAGAAACGATAGATGTGATAGAAAGGGGGGTGGGGTTGCAATCTATTGTCGCAAAAATTTAAGAGCTAAACTAATAAAAAAATCCGTGAAGTGCAATGTTGAGTATATTAATATATGTGTTTATGACTATTGTACTAAATTGTTCGTATCGTGTGTCTACAACCCTAGCAAACACAATAGCATAGAACCATACTTTACTGAAGTCTCAGACGTGTCAATCGACTATAACTACTTTGTTATATGTGGTGACTTTAATGTCAATTTACTGTGCAATGATAACCTTACCAAAAACTTGTATGAAAGTATCTCGTCTGTCGGTCTGTCCGTGGTTAATAGAGAAATGCCAACCAGGTTTTCGTTTAATGATAGTCCCAGTCTTTTAGATTATTTCATTGTTTCTGACATGTTATCTGTTATACTGTTCGACCAAATTTATTTTTTGTCAGATCATGATCTAATTTTTTGTAGTTTTAATATTAATTTTGTGCGCACTGTGTCCCCAAATACGTTTTTGTACCATGACTTTAAAAATATAAATCGTGCTGCTCTCTTCCAAGATATTTTTTCAGTTCAATGGAATGAAGTTTGGAACAGTGAAACTGTTGATGAAAAGTTAGTTAGTTTTTTGAAGATTATTGATAGACTCTTTACTAATTATGTTCCTCTTCGTAGTGTCACAATAAAGAATCCCTCCTGCCCTTGGTTCAATAACCGAGTTCAAAACGCCATAAACAAGCGCAATAAATTACATGGTCGGTGGAAAAAATACCCCACAGCTGAAAAATGGGAAAACTATAGATCAGCTAGAAATGAATCAATACGTATTCTCAGACATTAAAAAAAAACTGTATTTTTTCTCCAAACTTAAAACATCTCTTCCTTCTAAAGTTTTGTGGAAAAATGTCAAAAATCTTGGTATTTGTAGCAATACAAAATCTGAATGTTCTATTGATCCTGGTCTACTTAATAACTTTTTCCTATCTCACACGCAAAACCCTGTTAATATAAATTTTGAACCTCAAATACAATATGTCGAACAAACGTTTCAGTTTTCTGCTGTAAATGAAAGCGATGTGGGCAAATGTGTTCAAAAAATCAAATCAAATGCAGTCGGAGCAGATGGAATTCATATTAAATTCTTAAAAGAAATATTACCATTTATTCTCAGTCCACTGACACATATTATAAACCACTGCTTCACAACATCCTGCTTTCCAAGCTCTTGGAAAACTGCAATTGTTCTTCCTATTCCCAAGAAAACAGCGACAAATGAGCCGAATGATTTTAGGCCAATTAGCATTTTATCGTCCTTATCTAAAATTTGTGAATCTTTAATGGCTCATCAAATATCAAACTACCTATCGCAAAATAAACTGTTATCTCAACACCAGTCAGGCTTCCGCGCTGGACATAGCTGCTCAACTGCTATGATTAAGGTATTGGACGATATAAGACACTCATATGATAATGGATCAGTAACACTGCTATGTTTACTCGATTTTTCAAAAGCGTTTGATACAGTTAATCACCCTTTACTATGTTATAAGCTTAAATATATGTATGGCTTCTGTGACAGCGCTGTGTCCCTTCTGAAGAACTATCTTTCCTGTAGAGTACAGAAAGTTAAGGTCGGTGAACATTTTTCGAATCTTTCGTATGTTTGCAGTGGCGTCCCTCAAGGATCAGTACTAGGTCCTCTTTTATTTTCAATTCTTACAAATGATATCTTCAGCGTATGCAAGCATTCGTCTATACATGCTTATGCTGATGATATTCAGATATATCTTTCCCGTAGAGCTGGTCTCATGGAAGACCTGGTGTGCAGACTTAATGAGGATCTAGAGAGTATAGGTCAATGGGCATTTAGTAATGGCCTTCAACTTAATGCGTCAAAATCATTTGTGCTACCCATCAGCAAGGATAATGTTTTCTTTGGTGATATACCGGATCTAATTCTAAAAGAACAAAACCTAACTCTGGTTACCAAAGTTAAAAATCTTGGTTTTCATGTGAACTCTACACTTACCTGCAGTGACCACATCAACAGCGTGGTTCGAAAAATATACTATATTCTACGTAACCTAAGAGTTTCAGCTGAATTTATGCCTGTTGAAATGAAGCGTAAGCTAGTTATTCAACTTATATTACCTATAATTACTTATGCAGAATGTGTTTATAGCAATTTGGACTCGCGATCTCAATTAAAACTCAACTTAGCATTTAACCAGGTGACGCGATATGTATATGGGCTGCGAAAATTTGATCACATTTCTCAGTTTAAAAAATGCATTCTTGGAAGTGATATAATTACCTATCTCAATGCTAGAAATTGTATTTTTCTGCATAAAATAATAATGTTTAAAATGCCTCCTTATTTATTTGAAAAAATTCAATTCGGTCACTCAACGAGGAGTTACATGCTGACTCCTCCAAGTTTTAACTACCTCGATTCCACAAGACTATTTTTTATTAATGCCACACGCCTGTGGAATTCTTTACCGAGTCATGTAAGAGCATTAAGAGAAATAACAAGATTTAGACGTGCCGTATTTCTGCACTTTGCTTCTATTTAAATGTTTCTAGCCAGTTTTCTTTCTTTCAGAATCTACACTTATCTTCTTCTTCTTCATTTCTCTTCTTGACACTTTTGTCATACTCTATTTCAGTTTCTTCTATTTCTGCTTAATATAAGGATTATTTTATTATAAGTATAATGGTTTAAATTATGTTTCTTTACTTTGTATAGTTTGTATAATCCTGAAGATTTTATCCATAGTTTGTACATGAAAAGAACTAAGTTCTTATCGTACTATAAATAAATAAATAAATAAATACTTAAAA